>CM060448.1:8729346-8764946 GCA_030545235.1 Helianthus tuberosus
TTTCACCAGCCTTTTCTTCCTCCTCTTCTTATTTGTCCTCTTCGGACCATGGATCTGTCATTGGTTCAATCAGGGTACCTGAACTTTCTCCCAACAATATTTCACCAGCCACAACAGTAACCACTGCTTCAGTCACCTCATCCACTTTTTCAGTACTCATCTGTTCCTCTTCAGTTTCAACCCCCTCCTGTATTGACTCTAATGCCATCAAACAAAATTCATTATGAGAAGAATCATTAGAAGCATAGAGTGCAAAATTTTCATCACTAAGGTCTTCAGGCATACTTCTCCAGTCAACAAACCCTTGAGTGAAAAAACTTTGTTGATCTGGTTGTACTGCTGCTGGAGCAGTGGTTTGAGGTGCAACAGGTTGCACTTGTACCTATGGAGCAGGGGTTTGAACGTACTTAATTTGAGGGACAGTAGTTTGGATATAATGCACAGGCACAGGGGCAGCAGCATAGTGAGCAGTGTTCACTTGAGCTGCAGGGGTATATTGGGTATAGTGCACAGTGTTTTGACTTTGTGGTCTAGGGTTAGAGCTAGGATGAGTAACTATTGGTCCATTGTTTTGACTTCTGCATTCCCTAGTAAAGTGCCCTAACCTATTGCACTTGTAACACTTGATTTTCGATTTATCCAACCCAACCCTCAAATTCCCATGAAGTCCTGGGAATTTTCTCCTTGTTCTTTTATAGAATTTGCTAGTTCTAACACTTAGCAAAGCCAACTGGTGCAGAATATCCATCTCTTCTAAGTCAGTGGGATCAAAATGTTGTAAATCATTGAGTTCAAAGCTTAGATTATCTGACATCTGGTTTTTGTTTGCAGTGAATGCATAACTTGCAGAGTGAGGATCAGGGTTGTTAAAATTTGCCCCAGCAGTTATGTCAATGAAGTGATCATAACCCTGATCCTTACCACTGCTCCCAGATTCTTCTTGACCCAGAAGAGCAGTGTTACCGAATGTATAATCATCAACGGCTTTTCCTGACTCTTGTAACTTCCTTTTCTGGTTCAACTCCCTTTCGTAGGTCAGGAGTCGACCGTGGAGTTGGGTCAAGGTCAGATCCTTGAACTCAGGTGAGTTTCGGGTGACAAAAGCTATGGCGTCCCATTTTTCTGGCAGTGACCTAAGGAACCTGCTATTTTGAGTTGAGTTTGTAAAAGTGGTATTAACAAGCCTCAGTTCACTGACGAGACAACTGAAACGCTCAAATTGTTGCGTCAGTGATTCACCTCTAACATGACAAAATGTTTCATACTGTTGGTTCAGGATTTCCCTATTGTTTTCTATGACTTCTTCGGTTCCCCCAAACTGTTCCTTAAGTGCGTCCCATAACTCTTTGGCACTGTTACAGTGTAACAGTCCAGCATATATCTCATTGGGCAGCGCTGATGCTATGATGCTAAACGCTTTAGCATCTAGTTCGAACTTTTGATAGTCGGTTTCGGTATAATTTTCAACTGGTTTTGGAACGAACTTTTTAGCATCTTCAGCGCTTGGCACTGTGGGAACGTGGGGACCAAATACGACAGACCTCCAACAACCTGTGCTTTGTTGAGCGAGGATGTGACCCATCCTCCTCTGCCAGATGTTGTACTCATTTCTTTTTAGCATAGGTGGTTTAAAAAGCGAGCCGATGTTGTTTTTATCATCCTGAGATTGTGACGTCATTCTTGTTGTTTTACAGACACTGAGAAATTAACTTTAATGGTGATTAATCCTTGCTCTGTTTTTCAACTAACGAACAAACGATCAGTATCAACTGTTATGAGCCGAACTATTTACGTCAAAATGATTGTTAAATCAAATTTGACTGTCCAGGCTCTGATACCAATTGTTGGATCTGAGTTTGATTCTGATTGTATTTTGTGTTTGTAATTAAAATGAAAATGGATGAGTGTGTAGCGGAATTATGATGAAAACAAACTTTGCATACAATCAAACGAGAGTAATACTTTGATCAAACATCTTTTCTCAATGAATCGGAAGATGGAATTTATTTCAATAACGATTACAATGATTGATGAATGAATGCAAACTCCCCCTCAGCCAGAGCTCAGTTGTTTGTTCGTGCAAAGAAGACGATGATGCAAAAGAGCTAATGGAACAGTACAAAGTACTGAACTATTTATAGGCACTTGCAAACCACTGAGCATCTTAGCTGACGTCACCAAGAAAGTGACATCTAACCTCCTAACAAACTCTAACCTGTGATCTATACAGACACTGCTATACAAACTACTGATATCACATTACATTACATAAAGACAACTATACTACTGCTGCAACCTTCCACTGCTATGAACCCAGCAGCACTTGTCCGGATCAGCAGTACTTGACTCAAGGCAGTAGATTGAATCAGCAGAGCTTTGGTCTTCCATCAGTCTTTAACTTTGGGCAGTAGTTGTAAGGCAGCACTTTGCAAGATCAGTAGATAGGAGGTCAGCAGATGTTGAAATTCACTTTCAAGGGGAGAGACTTGATCATATCATCTGCTTATTCTGGAACCACTGCGCTGAACCAGTTTTTGGCTTTCATTATCTGTTCTTCTAATAGGGTTCAATCCCTACAAAAGGGGTGAGAGAAGGGCATATGATGTGAATCCAAGCCCTGCAAAGAAAGCTCGAACTGTGGAATCGAGAAAGAAAGTGGATGCTAAAGGCGGGTCGCCAAGTTGTAAAGTGTGTGGAAAAGGGCACAAGGGAGAGTGTCGTTTCAAAGACAAACCGTGCCCCATATGTGGTAAAACGGGGGACACGGCGTCTCTATGCCCGGGTAAAGTCTCGGTTTGCTACAAATGTTATCTGCCCGGCTACAAAAAGTCCGAATGCCCAGATTTGGTTGGAAAGAGAGACACTAAAGAATCTCCAACGGAAGCTCCAAAGGCGAAGGCTAGGTCCTTCCAACTTACAGCTGTTGAAGCAAAGACAGAACCCGATGTGGTCTCAGGTATATTCGTAATAAACTTGATCCCGCACATGTATTATTTGATACGGGTGCGAATAAATCCTTTATTTCACATGGATTTATTCGACATCCTTCATTTGTATTGACAAAATTACCTATGCCTTTAGAGGTTGAAATAGGAGATAACAAAATTTTCATAGTATGTAATGTCTGTCAAAGCTGCAAATTAAGTATCGATGATGAGTAATACTTGATAGATCTAATCCCGATGTCTATGGGGGAGTTTCAAGTGGTTGTAGGGATGGATTGGCTATCTCGACACCACGCAAAGGTCGTGTGTTTCCGTAAGGAGATAAAGCTAACATCTCCGAGTGGAAAACACGTCACAATCTATGGCTAAACGGGAGGCAATCCTATAATATGCTTGATGATGAAAGCTCAGAAGCTCATGAGGAATGGATGTAAAGCATTTATGATATACGCGAATGATCCCGAGAAAGAATTACCGAAGATTGGAGACGTACCCGTGGTACGTGACTTTGAAGATGTATTTCCGGATGATTTACCGGGAATGCCACCCGAGCGAAAGGTAGAGTTCGGAATTGAATTAGTTTCGGGCGCGAAACCCGTAGCAAAAGCACCATACCGACTTGCATCATCGGAATTACAATAATTAATGTCGCAGATTCAAGACTTGCTCGATAAAGGATTCATAGGGCCGAGTGTGTCTCCTTGGGGCGCGCCCGTGCTATTCATGAAAAAGAAGGACAGAAGCATGCGTATGTGTATCGATTATCGGGAGTTAAATAAACCCACGGTAAAGAATCGATACCCGCTTCTGAGAATAGACGATCTATTCGACCAATTACAAGGTGCGAACTGGTTTTAAAAAATTAACCTTAGATCGGGGCATCACCAACTAAGAGTCAAGGAAGAGGATGTATCGAAGACGACCTTCCGCACGAGATATAAACATTACGAGTTCCTCGTAATGTCATTCGGGCTAACCAATGCACCCGCGGCTTTCATGGATCTCATGAACTGGGTTTGCAAGCCGATACTGGATAAATCGGTAATCGTGTTTATTGACGATATTCTGGTATACTCAAAAGGTGAAGCAGAACATGCGCGCCACTTACAAGAGGTGTTAGAGACGCTCAGGCAAGAAAGGTTGTACGCGAAATTCTCAAAATGTGCCTTCTGGTTGCGAGAGGTGCAATTCCTTGGCCACATCATAAGCGCCGATGGAATATTGGTAGATCCTTCAAAGATAGAGGCCGTGTCAAAATGGAGCCCTCCGAAGAATCCTTCAGAAATCAGAAGCTTCTTAGGGCTTGCGGGATACTATAGGAGATTCATTCAAGATTTCTCCAAGATTGCGTCGCCGCTAATTAAGTTAACCCAGAAAGAGGAAAAGTACATTTGGGGTGCCGAACAAGAAAGAGCGTTTCAAACACTAAAAGAGAAGTTAACCCAAGCTCCGGTACGGGGTCGAAGACTTGGTGGTTTATTCGGATGCCTCACTATCGGGGCTCGGATGCGTTTTAATGCAACGGGGAAAAGTTATAGCTTATGCCTCGAGGCAACTGAAAATACATGAAAAGAAATATCCCACGCACGACCTTGAATTGGCTGCGGTGGTGTTTGCGTTAAAAATATGGAGGCACTATTTATATGGGGTAAAGTGCATCATATTCACCGATCACAAGAGCTTAAAATATTTCTTCGATCAGAAGGAGCTAAATATGCGACAAAGGCGATGGGTAGAAACGGTGAAAGATTTTGACTGTGAAATACATTACCACCCCGGAAAAGGCAAATGTGATGGCGGATGCCCTGAGCAGAAAAGCGGATTATGTCCCAATACGAGTAAGGTCGATGCAGCTTGTTGTGACCTCGGGCATACTTGAACGTATCCGAGAAGCGCAAGTAAAAGCAGTGAAAGAGGAGAACTGGAAAAAGGAAAGAATAATCGGACAGTTAAAAGATTTATTGGATGGAAAGAACGGGTTGAAGACGCTTCTACTCGATGAAGCTCATAAATCCCGATATTCTATTCATCCGGGTGCGACTAAGATGTACAATGATCTGAAACAAAATTATTGGTGGCCCGGAATGAAGAGGGATGTAGTAAAATACGTGGAGAAGTGCTTGACTTGTTTACAAGTAAAAGCGGAACACCAGAAACCATATGGAAAACTGCAACCTTTGGAGATCCCGGTTTGGAAATGGGAACATATCACTATGGACCTATTGACCAAACTGCCTAAAACGATTCGGGGATTCGACGCTATATGGGTGATTGTGGATAGACTAACGAAGAGTGCTCATTTTATTCCTATACGCAAGACATATACTTCGGAAAAGATGTCCGGGGCATATACAAATGAAATAGTGGCTCGTCACGGAGTACCGGTATCTATTGTGTCGGATAGAGATACCCGGTTTACTTCAAACTTTTGGTGAGATTTTCAAGCACAAATGGGAACGAAACTTTTCATTAGCACCGCCTACCATCCCCAGACGGATGGGCAGAGTGAAAGAACAATACATATGCTAGAGGATATGTTACGGGCATGTATCATCGACTTCGGCAGAAGTTGGGATGTTTATCTACCATTGGCCGAATTTTCATATAACAATAGTTACCATTCGAGCATTGGCATGGCACCTTACGAGATGCTATATGGTAGGAAATGTAGAACCCCGGTGTGTTGGGGTGAAGTGGGACCACGTGAACTAGCCCATAAAGATGTTGTCCAAGCCACTAATGAGAAAATTGAAGTGGTACGAGCCCATTTGAAAGCAGCCCAAGATAGGCAAAAGTCTTATGCCGATAAAAGACGAAGCCCAATTGAATTTCAGATAGGCGACATGGTTATGTCAAAGGTTTCCCCATGGAAGGGTGTTATCAGGTTCAAAAAGAGAGGGAAACTAAGCCCGAGGTTTATTGGGCCATTTAAAATCATTGAGCGGGTGGGCAAGGTAGCCTATCGCCTTGAGCTACCGGAAGAGTTGAGTGGAATACATGGCACGTTTCATGTATCACAGCTACGAAAATGTCTAGCGGAGGAAACATCGTATATCCATTATGACGATATCGAGGTGGATGATAGCCTGAATTATGCAGTAAGGCCATTAGAGATTTTAGATCGAAAGGTTAAGCAGTTGCGAAATAAACAAATCGATCAAGTCAAGATCAAGTGGGAGCATAGGAAAGGTTCGGACACTACATGGGAGTCCGAAGAGGAGATGCAACATCTCTACCCTACACTATTCGGTATCTACTCTGGTTTCGGGGATGAAACCCTTTTAAGGGGGGTGGACTTGTAACACCCCGAAAATACAAATTCTTATAATACAATTATGTGGTGAATAAATAAGAAAAATAAACTAACTAGGAATGACATTAACCTAGTTAGATGATGACTTATGAGTAGTTAAAGAGTTAAAACTAATAAAAACGAAAGTTAAGGGGCCAAAAGTGTTTAAATGGAAACCAATATTAATAAAACAAAAAAATTAAACTCAAAACACACTTGTGTTTGTTGCTGGAAATAGATCAGAAGCAGGGGGCGATCCCAAGCTCCCCAAAACCCTAGTTCTTGTCAAAACCTCCAATTTGAAGGTTCAAATCAAGTCCAAAATGAAATCCGAGTATAGATTAGTGATCCCCATTGCAAGAAGATCATAAGGTATGTAAAAATTGGTAAAAACTCTCTACTTGAAATTCTCATGAATTTAGAGAATTCGAAATCTGATGATGCATGTGTGATTTGTAGATGAAATAGGAACATTGAAATGTCTAGGAGTAAACCATAGACAAGTACATGTTGAAATCATGCTAAATTCTAGTGAAATCCATGGCCACCATTGTAGGTGATTAGTTGGTTAGATAGAATTAGATGAACACTAGGGTTTTGAATGCTATTCTAGTGTATTTTGATTCATAGAAACTGATTTCTGAAAAATTTGATCTTTGATTCTATATGTGATAGCTCGATTGATGTTAATTTTGGCTAAGCAACAAGCCATGAACTTGAATATAAAAGATATAAAATCATGCCCTTTAAGTGTTTGTAGAAATGCCTCAAAGAAGGCCCGAAACTGAAATTTTAAAGTTAAAACGCATAATTGTGATGTTTTGGCAAATTATGCGATATATGATTGAAAAGAGTTCTAAACACGTCATGATTGAACTCTATAGGAAAAGATACCGGAGCGCCGAGTGGACAAGCCGGTGGCGATTTGTGTTTGAAGGGCGTGCTCTAAAGGTATGTAACTTGATTCGTTACATTGGGTAAATTTTGATAATTAGCATATGTGTAGTTGAGTTGTAGAATAAAGGTTGTGTTGATTAAAGCGAAAATGTTCGCTATATGGAATAATAGGTCAAGAATTGGTTAGAACTCGTTGGTAGTCATCATAATGGAAGATTCCGTAGATGAGCCAAACGGGTTGAATAGTGGTGTATTGGTAGCGTCAAAGTCATTTAATAGTTAACATAGGCGGTTACAATCATACGAGCATGAAGCCATAAGATGGATAATGAAATACCGGTGATAATAAGCCCCGAAAGTTGGGTAAAAAGCGCTTTATGTTTACTATTGAAAAGATAGAAATATAAGTGTAACTTTAATGTGTCGAATAAATGCTTAGTGATTTTAGTCATTCGGTCCGTAAGCCAAATTTTCGGTAAGGTAATTATAATAGACACGTCGGTAACGAGATTACAGACGTATAGGAAAAAGAATCACCTAAAACGGGCTTACGAGTCAAAAGTTATGATAGTTTAAAGTTTATAATTGGAATTTAGTGATGCTGAACTGATATACAACAATCATCAACAACATTCTGTGGAAATCATGCCGTGGCGCTACGCCACGGCCGAGCATGAAACCCGTCGCGCGACGCGACGGGTGGTGACGAACCCGGGCAAGTCCCACCCTTTCAAACCCAACAATATCCACCCTTTCAAACCCAACAATATCCACCATTTCAATCGCAAACGTATCAAAACCAACCGTTCGTCCCACCATTTCAACCTCACCAATTTCAACCCCAATCGTTTTCAAACTTTCAAACCCAACCCAACAACTCGACCCACTACTAGAAGACAACATCCCCATCCATCATTTTGCAAACACGTATCGTGAACCACAACAAAGTCTTGACGATGATGAAGATGATGATTACGTTCAAGAACAACAAGAAGAAGAGGAAGAAGAAGAAAATGATGACGTTCAAGAAATTGTCCCAACCGTTCGACAACATTGGACGAGCGAGGAGGAGGTGGCCTTGGTGAAGGCGTACTTGCACATCTCGGAGAACAAGAAACATGCCAACGAGCAAAGAAAGGATACGTTTTGGAGACGGGTCATTGATCATTTTAGCCGACTTCCCGGTGCAAAGCAACGAAACATGGACCAAATGACGTCGAAATGGACGGATTTGAACAGGAAAATTAGTAAAGCTCAATGCTTGTTTCATTCAAAAGGTATGTTTTTTATAAAGTTTAAATCTTTTTTTATAAACTTTTATTTAAAAAAAATACAATTTTTTTATAAAAATATAGAAAATTGTTTAAAAAAATAGAAACAGTTTTTATTTAAAAAAAACAGAAACAGTTTATTAAAAAAAACAGAAAACAGTTTAAAAAAAACAGAAAATAGTTTTTTTTTTTTATAAAAAACAGAAAACAGTTTAAAAAAACAGAAAACAGTTTTTTTATAAAAAACAGAAAACAGTTTTTTTATAAAAAACAGAAAACAGTTTTTTTTTATAAAAAACAGAAAACAGTTTTTTTTTATAAAAAACAGAAAATAGTTTATTTTTTTTAAACAGAAAAGATTATTTTTTTTAAATACATAACCTTTTATATTTTTTGTAGAACTGAAACCCACAAAGTGGAGCGAGCGAGGCGACAATCATGCGACAAGCCACCGAAGAGTATTGCGATCTCTACAAAAAGAGGAGTTTTCCACACGTGGCGGCATGGGAAGTTGCGAGAAATCACCCGAAGTGGGTCCCGGTTGAGCTGGTTGAAATGCGTGGTCCCACGGCTCCAAAAAAACGAGGAGGTTCGAAAAGATCAAAGACATCCGATTCGGGGAACTACACGACTTCCGCGTCGGATAATTTGCCCCAAATGAACTTAAACGACGACCCCCTTGACGAACCCGATCAACCCGTTGACGACCCTGTTGAAGAAGATACACCTACAAGGCCACGGCGCAAGAAAAGTGGTGAATCGTCAAGCAAAGGAAAGGAAGCGGTGGCGAAGTCGATCTTCAGAATCGAAGAGTAGAAAATGACGCAATACAAGAAGGCCGAACAAAGAAAAGAAAAAATTATGTCCCTAAAAGTTGAACGCGAGCAGGCGTACATGAAACACTTGAAAACGGTTGAAAGACAAAATGATTTAAAAATCTTGTGTGAAAAGCACGCCCATCTCGACGAACCGTTTAAGTCAATTGTAATTCAACAAAAGCGCGAGATTTGCGCAAAGTGGGGTTGGGAGATGCCACCCGTTTAATTTAAGTTTTTTTTCCAATGTTTAGTTGTTTTTTATATTGCTATGTAATTTAATTTTTAATTTTAATAAAATTTATAATTTAGTGTTTTATTGTTAATTTCTAATTTTAAAATAAAAATTAAAAAATTTTGGGAGTGATAGAATTCTATCAGACCATCCGTAGTGGGGCGTGATTTTTAAAAAAAATTGAAAAATAACGCCCCAAAACGCCCCCACTACCATTACATGGGGCGTTATTTTCTATTTTTTTTGAAAAAAGGTGTTTCGGCGTTTTGATTAAAACGCTCAACTTGTTGCTTTGTCTGACATGGTGGTCCAAGTGGCATTACATGGTGGTCCAAGTGGCTGACATGTCTGACTTTAGGCTTTTTAAATAAGTTCTTTTTTTTTTTTTTTTTTTTTTAATGATTGGTAGGGGCATTACGGGGCATTATACCCACTACACCACTTTTGCTATAATGCCCCATCGCTGACTAGGACGCCACGTGTCGGATAATGCCCCATGGTGGGGGCATTATAACCCACTACCACTACACATGGTCTCACTAGTGACCACCCCCACTACATTTCTATCACTAGTGATAGAATAGTAGGTAATGACATGACATAAGTTGATTGGATATTAGAAGAATTCTATCACTAGTACCACCTCACTCCCCTTATCTAATCAATTTCAAAACAAAATAACAAACACCTTTTCTTAATCAATCATATATTATTCCATATTAGGGTTCTAAATTAGAATTTATAAGGTTCTAAATTAAAATATAGAGTTACAATTACAAATATTTAGGCTGTCAAAAAAACTCGCGATTCGGAGCTTGCTCAGATTTAGCTCGGAAAAAGCTCGCTCGATATGGCTCGGTTTGAAAGTGAGCCTAGCTCGGCTCGACTCGTGATGAGCCAAATTGGCTCGGTTTGGCTCGCTTGGTAGCTCGGCTCGGCTTAGCTCGAATTATTTTACTTATAATATATTTTATTTTTATATACATATAATATATTACGAAAAAGTGATTATTATTTACATGCATTTAGGCTTCTAGTTTGATATCTATGACATTTTTAAAGGTTGATTGCCGTGCTAATGAACAAATATTGTATTTACTTGAAATATAAAACTTATTTTGCATTGTTGAACGTGATTTTGGCTTGTAATGTATTAAGTTGAACTTATTTTAAATATGTTCTTTTGAAGTATTGAATAATATTTTAGAATACTGAATTTTGAAAGCTATGTATTAACTTTTATTTTTAAAATCGAGCCAACCAAACCGAACCGAGCCTAACAACCCTACAAATATTCACACATTTGTTTTATCTGAAGTTTATTATCTACCAAAAATGAGTTGATGTGACACACTTGTTCCTATAATATCTACTTGCCTCGCTGTATTTGTTGAATCTTTTGTGCTACTCAAACACAAACACAAACACCTGAATCACGTCTCCTTTGAAACTTCTGATCTAATGAGGAGTAACGAAGAAGACGCATTGCTCTTGGAAGATGCACTCACCGAGGTTATTTTTATTATTATTATTATTACTCTCAAACTAGTTTTTACTTTCAATTCAATCTTTGTTAAATCGATTATGTCGAACCATTTCTTCGAATCTAACGGCATCGATTTCGGTTACTAATCTTAGCCGTTCGATTCTCGAAACTTGAGATGAAATTTGTTGGATATTTGCTGATTAGTATGGACGTATGGTCAACGATCATATATGATTATATCTTTCGTTAATTTTGAAGTAATCTACATGATTTTTCAAATATGGGTTTGGATTTTGCAATTTAGGTATTTTGATTTGTGATTTTTTTTTTTTGTTAAAGTAGGGTGAATTGTTCATGATAAAGGATCAGTTATTATTATTTGCCTGAACAGTTTTGCAGCTAGGGGTGTTCATCGGATTTTTTTCTCGGGTTTTTCGGATCGGGTTGTTTGGGTTTTTCTCTGTGAAAATTTGACCCGATAATCGACCCATTTTAAAGTTCGGGTGTGGTTATTGGGTTTTCGGGTTTAGATGAGAAATGAAGATAAATGTTTTTTTTTACAAAATATCATCAAAATTCATATTGCTATTTTAAAAATAACATCAAAGTTCAAAGATTAGTTGACAATATGCTATTTTAATATTTAAAAGTCCCAAAATTTAATGTTCCATCTATTAAAGGCTCCAAATCTGAACACTTTTTCGGATTTCATGTTTCGGATTTTTCGGGTCGGGTTGTTTGGGTTTTTGGCAGGGAAAAAGTGACCTGATAACCGAACCATTTAAAGTTCGGGTTGGTCGGGTTTGGGTTTCTCGGGTTTGGGTTTTTAGGGTATTCGCTAATTCGGGTTCGGGTGGCTTTGAATTCGGGTCAGGTTTCGGGTTTTGGATAACAATGAACGGCCCTATCTGCAACTAGAGTGTTTTTCTTTTGCATCTTTGCAAGCATGTTGGTTTTGAAAAGAAATATCGAATACAGTGGTATGAAATGCTAATCGAAAGAAGTTAGGGATTTAGGCGCAGCGAGGCGCACGCTGCAATCGGTGAGGTGTGCCTCTAGGCGCTGAGGCACAATCTCAGGCTAAAAGTCGCCTGAAACCCCTAAAACATCCTAAATGAGCCATAAACAAGTCCTAAACAACCCTGAAACACACTAAAGCATCCCTAAACAAGCTTAAAACATCTCTAAAACCTCTAAAAAAGGTATTTTATACTATGCGCCTTATTCAAAAATACCCTTGTTTTCTAAGCGCCTAGGCTTCGGGGTCGGATTATTATCACAACTTCACAGAAAAGAATTCCGAACATTATCTTTTGCGGTCTATTTTATTACAGTTGATTTAGCATAATCACCTTTTTAAGGCAGATCCAAGTATCCAACACCCTTAAGATAAAGAAAATATAAATGCTTACTCCGAATTTAATGCAGATTTAATAATAGAAGTGTTCAAAATTATGAATCCCAGTAGTGATCTAATGCGATAAATGATTGAATATAAAAAAATAGATTCTTGTCACAGGGGGAACTATCTTCAAACTAAAACTGTTAAATGTTGAACACAAAATAAATTGGTTACCAAATTTAGCAGTGATTCAACGCATTCAATGATTAAATACAAAGCTTAGATTCGTGTTATTGCTTCAGGTCATAAACAAAGGATATATAGTTATATACCTATCACCGACTACTTAGTACTTACCAAATGTTTTAGAAAAAAAGTAAAAGAAGGCTCCTATCACCATCATAAATAAAATTTCAAACTGAGATTATTTTAGTTAATATATATTAAGCCCAAAATCTGATAAGGAAAACCCAGTAGAGCTTTGAGAGCTTGCAGAGGCTAATAAAAGTTTTGGAATCGGCAAGAAAGCACAAATCGGAATAATATGGCATTAGCATTGCACAAAAAAGGTGAAAACTTGAAAAAATATGTTATACAGTGCTAAGGAATATACTTAAAAAAATATGTTGTACAGTGCTAAGGAATATAGTATATCGTAAACAAAACATGATCAAATCAAACAAAATAGACGAAAACAGCTGATCTCATTGTAGTTCACACGTTAAATATGGAATATATCAATCATGTACAATAATCCACTAATGTAGCAGTCTAGGAACAAAGGTTTACGATCCACAAATAGATCTAGGGCCTGTTTTTGATAACCATAAGAACCGGTTACCGGGAAACTCATGGGGCCCCACCAATTCCCTGCTAACTAAATGGCATCAGGTGAAACACAACTTGCAGTAACCTTCAAGGGGTTTAAAGGAAGAAAACCAGTGAAATAGTGAGCCCTCTGCTAGAGGGAATTTGATCTAGAACCTTGAGAGGGTCCATAGATGTCAATAGCGCCCGTAGCGAGCACTTTAGCGCACTATGTAGCGAAGCGAATTGATGGCGCTATATAGTATTTAGCGACAAATAGCGAGATTTTTGTAATTTTTTTTATATTTTAATAAAATATACATATAAAATATATCTTAAATTTTCTTCTAGCGTGTCGCTAAACATGAAAAAACGTCTACTATTTTATCGCTATCCCTATGTAGCATATATGCAGCTTGTCGCTATCGTCCGCTATTCGCTATTGACAACTATGAGAGCGAACTTTTATGTTATGAAAAGTGATTGTAGGTAGTTGGAAGTGGTTGTAAGTAGAGGAGAGAGAAAATGTTACTGTTCATCTGTAAATTTGAGGAGACATTGTTCTCCCTCTATAATTTTTTAATATATTTTGAAAGTGGTTGTGAGTGAAGGTGAGAGAAAAGGTAATGATAAAACTATAAAAAAGTATTATTTAACTGAAAGGAGAGAGAAAATTTAGTTGTTTTTAGTGAAATTATAGGGTAAAAAAGATGGAAGGGATGTGAATGCTTTTAAATGTTACTTTTGTAATATGCACTGTTTGCTTTACATCTTTGTTTTTTTTTTCTTTTTTTTTGTAGGGTGAGAGCAGCCTGTATACAGGAGACGGGTCAGTCGACATTAAGGGGCAACCTGTTTTGAAAAGCAATACTGGGAACTGGAGGGCTTGCCCCTTTATACTCGGTACTCCTGTTCATCTATTGGTTTCACAACATTTACATTTGACAAAAAAGTTTCATGCAGTCTTTTTCTAACGGTTTTGAGTTGAAAACAGGTAACGAGTGTTGTGAACGCTTAGCCTATTACGGGATATCTACTAATCTAGTCAGCTACCTTACCAAAAAGTTGCATCAAGGAAACGCCGTTGCTGCAACGAACGTTACCACGTGGCAAGGAACGTGCTACCTCACTCCTCTTATCGGTGCTGTGTTGGCAGACGCGTATTGGGGAAGATATTGGACTATCGCCATCTTCTCTATTATATATTTCATTGTAATGATCAAGTCTTTAACTTAGGGGTGCTAAACGGGTCGTGTTCGCGGGTTGGCGGGTTCAACCCGACCTGGACCCGAAAATTTTAGGCGAACCCGAAAATCGTGTCATACATATAAACCCGAACACGATACGGATATTCGCGGGTTGACCCGAACACGACCCGTTCAACCCGAATTTTTGTGTTTTTTTTTTCGCAAATTGATATACTAAAATTAAACTTACTTAAAAAACACAAATATATAATGCAATTACATTTAAATTATAAAATCTTATGTCAGTTTCTCTTTTTAAGTTATGTTACAAATAAGAGTCCATAATTATCTATACAATCAATACCTAAAATAGAATAATAATGATAATAATAATGTACGCTAATAATAACCCCGTGTATTACACGGGTTGAATAAATGAATTTTATATACCAAATAATAAAACATTATCTTTTTAAAAGCCTCCTTTATTGCACGGGTTGAAGAAATGTAATTTATATATTAAATAATAAAATAAGTTACATCTATAAGAACCATATGTATTGTACGGGTTGAATAAATGTAATATTATATACCAAATAATAAAAAAATATATCTTTAAAACCATTGTATTACACGGGTTGAATAAATGTAATATTGTTTACCAAATAATAAAAAAATTATATTTTTAAAAACCCCCCGTGTATTACATGGGTTGAATAAATATGATTTTATATACCAAATAATAAAAAAATATTTAAAAAAACTAACGGATTTTTTTATATTTAAAGTAGGATAAGATTGAATATTAATATGAACTAACGGATTTTTTATATTTAAAGTAGGATAAGATTGAATATTAATCTTTATTTATTTAGTTAATATAAGATTGAAAAATCATATGATTGAATAGGTGGGAGGTTGTATGATGATAAATCGGGTAACCGTACTGAATGTTAAAGATAATAGTGATTGTTGAACAAATTAATTAATCGAACTTAACAGACACATTTGTAATGTTAGGTGGATTTTTTTTAACTATTTGAAAGTTAATATCAACTTTGGAATTCGTATGAATACTTATTAGATTTGATTAAATATTATTGATAATAAAAATTTGTATTAGATTACATTTTAGATTTGATTAAATATTATTAATAATAAGAATTTGTATTAATTTAGATTAAATATTATTATTATTATTAGTATTATTAATAAATTTAATCAATTAACTGAGAGAATGACAAGTGTCACAAAACATGTTTCTTTTATTATATAGTATATAGAAATATAGATTACCTATGTAAAAATTATTATGATAATTAACAACAATATGGTTATAATTTTTTTTAAATAGAAAAAAATTACTTGTCTTCCGTGTAGGATTAGATAAGGAATATTTAAATTTCGATAACAATAACTTAAATTAAATAAGTAATTTCAATTTTGACATATAACTTAAAAATTTGTATTAGATTAGATTTTAGATTTGATTAGATATTATTAATAATAAGAATTTGTATTAATTTAGATTAAATATTATTATTATTAGTATTATTAATAAATTTAATCAATTAAATGAGAGAATGACAAGTGTCCCAAAACAGGTTTCTTTTATTATATAGTATAGATTAAATAATAATAATAAAGATAAAAGAAAAAGATTATATATTACTTAGTTTGATACAACGTTGCAAATTATTATTGTTATTTAATTTATTTAATTTAACATAAATAAAAAGAAAATAGGTGAGAAAGCATGAGGAAGCGACACGTGTCCCAAAACAGGTTTCTTTTATTATAGAGTATAGATACAATTACATTTAAATATTTTTCCCGCAAATTGATATATATTAAACTTAAAACTTACTTAAAAACCACAAATATATTACAATTACGTCTAAATTATAATTTCTTGTAACCAATTGCTGAAATTATCGAACTTTTTGTTTACAGGGAATGTGCACATTGACTCTTTCGGCTTCAGTACCCTCTTTGATACCCGTCGAATGTGTCGATGCTATTTGTCCTTCAGCTACCCCCGTACAATATGCTGTTTTCTTTACCGGGCTTTACTTGATCGCACTCGGAACCGGTGGAATCAAACCATGCGTTTCATCATTCGGTGCGGATCAGTTTGACGACACTGATCCAAAGGAGCGTGTGAAAAAGGGATCGTTCTTCAATTGGTTTTACTTTTCAATCAATATTGGGGCGTTGGTCTCATCTACTTATATCGTTTGGATTCAAGAAAACAAAGGATGGGGATTAGGGTTTGGAATTCCTGCATTCTTCATGGGCGTTGCTATCTTTAGTTTCTTTATCGGAACACCTCTTTATAGGTTTCAGAAACCCGGGGGAAGCCCGATTACCCGAATGTGTCAGGTTTTGGTTGCGTCATTTCACAAAAGAAACATGCCGGTCCCTGATGACAGCTCTTTGTTGTTTGAAACACCTGATAAGTTGTCCGCGATTGGCGGTAGTCGGAAAATCTTGCATACTGATGAGCTCAAGTAATTTTCTCGAATTGGGATGTTCATAAATAAATTATAGAGTAAAATGCCATTTTCGTCCCTGAGGTTTGGCCAGTTTTGTGACTTTCGCCCAAAGGTTTGTTTTTTCGCATCCGGATCCAAAAGGTTTGAAATCTTGCCATTTTCATCTGGCTCGTTTTAACTTCATCCATGTTTCTTCGTTAAGTCAGGGGCATTTCCGTCGTTTTTGTTACCTTAAAGGGCAATTACATTATGCTAAATGCTTGTACAAACATAGAGGAAAAAACACCGAATTGCCATTTAATTTAACAAAAAAGACGAAAATACCCCTGACTTAATGGAGGATAATGGATGGAGCTAACGAACCGGATGAAAATGGCAAGATTTTAAACCTTTCGGATCCCGATGCTAAAAAATAAACCTTTGGACGAAGTCGCAAAAACGCCCAAACCTCAGGGAAGAAAAAGCCATTTTATTCATTCCAAAGTTAATTATATATTGATTTTTTTTATTTTTTCTTTTCAGGTTTCTTGATAAAGCTGCAGTGGTGTCATCAATCGAACACGAAAATGGAAACTGCTCAAATTCATGGAGGCTATGCACCGTAACACAAGTAGAAGAACTCAAAATCTTAATCCGGATGTTTCCAATTTGGGCAACAGGAATCGTGTTTTCAGCAGTTTACGCACAAATGTCGACAATGTTTGTGGAGCAAGGAATGGCAATGGACACGACAATCGGGTCATTCACACTGCCTGCAGCTTCTCTTTCAACTTTTGACGTCATCAGTGTCATCTTCTGGGTCCCGGTTTACGACAGAATCATCGTACCAATCGCAAGAAAATTCACAGGTAAGGGACGAGGCTTTTCCGAACTGCAACGAATGGGTATCGGTCTTTTTCTCTCGGTATTTTGCATGGCCTCTGCGGCTTTGGTTGAAATAAAGCGTCTTGATCTTGCGAAATCTCTTTATTTGGCAAACGAAAACGTTGCGGTACCGATTAGTGTCTTCTGGCAAGCACCGCAGTATATCTTTCTAGGTGCTGCTGAAGTGTTTTTCTTCATCGGGCAGCTTGAGTTCTTTTACGATCAGTCACCTGATGCCATGCGTAGCTTGTGTAGCGCGCTCTCGTTGCTGACTACTGCGTTGGGGAATTATTTGAGTTCTTTTATTTTGACGATGGTTACGTATTTTACTGCTCGTGGTGGGAAGCCCGGTTGGATACCGGATAATTTGAATGAAGGCCATCTCGATTACTTCTTTTGGCTTTTGGCTGGGCTTAGCGGCTTGAACATGCTCGTTTATATCGTATGTGCAAAGGTGTACAAGTCCAAGGCTGCTTCTTGAGAAGCTTGATGTCGGTACATAGTTTGTTGATATTGTATTCTAGCCCCCCCCCCCCCTCCCCCCCCCCCCCTTTCCTCTTTCATTTGCTACGATATATGTGGATATGATTCTGTTTATGACTGATAGAAAGTCGAAACGATTAAGTTATTATCCTAACAATGTGGTTGGTGTTGATGTTGCAATGTTTGTATAGATGACTGATACAGGAATGAGAATAACCTAGTCTTATGATTATGTTTTTTTAGGGATGCAAACGAGCTGAGCCCGAGCTCGACTAAAAAGTTCTATAAAACCGGGGGGTCAAAAAAGTTCTATACGAAAACTACATACTCTCCACTACTGAGCAAAAAGTTCGGGGGGTCGGTCGCCTCCTCCCGCCCCCACTATGCTACACCCATGCATGTAACATTGGTTCATACATAACAAAGCATGAGCCAAACCGTTAGTAACGGTTTTTGATTCTTGAAAATCAAAACCAGACCATTGAAATATAAAATGAATCGTTACTACCGGTTTGGGCTTACGCTACGGTCTTAGTACAAGTTGTTCAAAAGAGAACATGAAAAATATATTAAAAATGCTAAAACAAAGTTGTACAAAATTTTATAATGGAAGGAGAGAGTGCTGCATCTTCTCCTTCAGCTTGAAACTGGTATAAAAGAAATGTGTGCTAGTAGACATTAATAAAAAAACAAAGACTTTAAAGAGTGGCAACTTTTCGCACCACTATATATCTTAGTGGAGTCGTCCTCGACTCACTCAAGAAAGCCATTGGAACGTGTCTAGCAACAGATTTGATGGTCACAACACAATCTGCTTCATGATTTAACAAGTTAAAGCTAAAGTTATTCAACGTGCGTTTTCTCCAAATTCGACAACAGGGTTCTTGTTCATTCTTCTGGTTCATTTCGAATTCTCATACACACACATACTAGTTCTTGTTCTCGAAATTTTGAGTTGTATCCAATTGAATTATTCGTGAGAACAGCAAAATAATTTGATCTGAAAGTGAAATCACGTCTCTGAGATCAGCTTTGCGTACTAAATTCCCTAACAGAAACAAAAAAACAAGACAATCAAATGCGTAGCAGAAACATTTTTTTTTTTTCGATACACATATAAACTCGGGTTTTGAAGCATTAGTAGTGACCACAAGCAACCTAAAAAGCTATTATCCTTCGGCCAAGCTACATATATACATATAAGGGTTCGGCAATTGGATATATACATATAAGGGTTCGGCAATTTGGAGGTGTGATTTTGTTAAGTGTTGTATGTCACACTTTATTAACTGCAAAATAAAATACTATAGTATAAACATAACCAAAAACACTATGGACTAAAACCACCTAGTTAAGACGTAATGTTTTTTATATATCATAGCAATATGGTACTTAGATTTTTTATATATATACATATGGACTAAAACACCTAAGAGAAACACATGCTAATTGAGAACCGTGAGAACCATTCTGGACTACACTTTTTTAATTATATACATGTGTATATTGTCAATTTTTAAATTATAGATATGTGTATTTTATCAAACATATATGTACACTACTTATTTTTCAATTTTAAACTCGAATTTACACTTATGTACGCTTTAAAAAAACATGTTTAGAACCATAATCCTCCTTTATACACACTCATTTATACACATTTGTACATAAATATATTATCAAACATAGATGTACACCACTTATGTTTCAATTTTAAAGGCGTGTATGTATGTATGTATGTATGGTTAAAGATCAACAATATACACATGTGTATATATAAAAAATAAAATAAGATAAAGAGTTGGCCCAATCCCTGGAAGGGAAATAGATATGTATATGTATATATAGGATTAGGTTCAAGAGTGAACACTAGTGTAGCTTGCGAACTGAGTGAACTAATCCTGGCCATACACGTGTGTAGATCAATGGCCAGGATTTGATGTTGAAATACACTAGTGTATTTTACGATTTGATGATGAGATCCTGGTCATATACGTGTGTAGATCAATGGTCAGGATTTGTTCACTCAGTTCGTAAATACACTAGTGTTCGCTCTAGAACCCCACCCTATATATATATATATATATATATATATATAGGGAGCCGCTAGAATGAGAACCACCACGAGTTATGAGAACCGCGAGAACCAAGTGCCACGGAGGGCCGTTGACCACGAAATTTTTTTTACACCTAGATCCGTATATTTTAAGACCGGGTGTAAATTTTGGGTTCAAACAGCGCGCCCGAGGGGGTAGTTTTTTACGCCCAAAGTTTGGTTTTAAAAAAAAAAAGAAAAATTAAAAAAACCCAAACTTTGGGCGTAAAAAACTACCCCCTCGGGCGCGCCGTTTGAACCCAAATTTTACACCGGGTCTTAAAATATACGGATCTAGGTGTAAAAAAAATTTCGTGGTCAACGGCCCTCCGTGGCACTTGGTTCTCGCGGTTCTCATAACTCGTGGTGGTTCTCATTCTAGCGGCCCCCTATATATATATATATATATATATAGGGTCAGGATTTAGAGAAAACGCTCAAAAGTGTGAGAACGGAGAGAACGCTTATGGATCGTCCGATCAAAACAATCTATGGACTAGATTGGCGCGGTGGCATTTTAGTAAATAACATCAATTTTATTACGTGGACGCGCGTCATTATGGGTAAAAAAGTAAAAAAAAACAATTCCTCACATAAAACGCCATTGAAAATAAAACACCAAATAAATACAAAACGCTAATTTGATCACTGCGTACTTTTTTCTGTGTTTTAATTTAAGCTCTCTGCCTACAAAAACGCCATAAAATATGAAACGCCATTATATATAACGCCAAAGTTTACATCCGGATAAATGTTAATTACATTTTTTGTTATAAAAATAACATCCCGCCTAACCTACGCGCCAAAAAATTCTATAAATAGAAACGCCTCACCACCTTCCGTTTATCACACCAAAAAAACACACAGTAGTTGCTAAAAAAATTTACAACTCAATGTAAAACGCCAAAAAATACAACGACAGCAAACATCTTTTTTTTTTTGATCCTCAGTAAAGTTCTGCATGAAGTTTCATTTAATGATTTGTTATGCGAGTGTAGAAAGATTTTGCTGCATGAGATGGACAAAATTGAAAAAAGAGGGACTGATGACACCCATATGTCATACTGTCATCTTTGTTCCTGAAGAAGGTTTGGATGATAAGAAGAAACCTATACCAGTGGAAGATAGCATCCACCCACAGGGGGTCACTCTATGTCTCCAACATCAACAAAGACACTTCAACACATGAACAAAGAAAATAAACAACGCCAAACCCAAAACGCCATTTATTTGTCACATTTCTTGTAGTTTCAAAAGAAAAAAGAGACTGATGACACTGCAGATTTAAAATCATAAATTGCTTCTACATCGTTTTTGTTTACTTTTTTTTTTAATTTTCTTTGCCTATTGTTTGTTTTGTAATGTCAGTTAATAAACAACAAAATAATATTAATGCTATAATGAAAAATATAATAAAGCGCCAAAATTAGCAAATACGTGTAAAACGCCATAATGCCATAAAAAAACCCCCCAAAAACTACCAAACTATAATAAAATTAATTTGAACAACTAATATTATAAAAAAAAGAGTGAAACAATGTGCAAAGAATATAAAACAAAAAGAAGTCCAATAGTTATCTAACCGCCATTGGAAAACAAAACGCCATAATTACAGCCGTCAAAAGATTTGACGTGTTACACCAATAAAACAGTTGAGTCTGAAAACAAAACACGGTAAACTGCAAAAAACAGTAAAATGAAACGACGGAAAACATAATTACTAACATTTATTATATTAAATTTATTTATCTTTTTCAAAACACCATAATTACCTGACATACGCGGGAAAAAAAGTCAATATAAAAGAAGACCATCAGAACCCAAGCTCAAGCACACCAAAAAAACTAAAACGCCACATATTCTCCAAAACGCCAAAAAATTTAAAAAATGGCTAAGGTTATTGCATGGAGGTTTGAAATGAAAGAAAAAAGATTCATCATAAAGTTCGCTGACAGAAGAAGGGTAAAGGTAAGAACAATAAAAGCCATAATGGGAATGAATGAAAATGTTCAGAAGGATATCCTGGCCCTTGGGGTTTCAAGAGACAACGATTGTGAAAGAATAAGAACTGTAATAAAAAGGCTGGAGAGAAAGTTTCCAGCAGAAGATGATGATTATATTGAAGATACACAAATACCAAAACTTAGCAGTTGGGTATTGAATGAGGAAGAAGGAACACTTGAAGTAACTTATAAAAACGGGGTGCAATATTCAAGACCAATGGAAGAAGTGTTGAAGACAAGGTTGCTATCTATCATTGAACAACTCTGTGATTTAACACTTTCAAACGATCCAAAATCCAACGATGCAATGATATTCAAAAATAGGCTGCAGCAAAGAAGAGACGAGCTAATTGCGTTATACGCAAAAATGAAATTTGATGATGAAGAATCTGAAGAAAGTGAAGAACAAAGCGATGGGTACATCTCAGATGTAATCCCACCTAGGGAAGACTATTAGATTTTTTTGATTTTTGAGTTATTGTAATTTTTTAAAATATTAATCTATAGTAATGAATTATTAACAAAAAGATACAAAATCCCAAAATTGACATGAAAAAAGTCATAGCACCAAAATATTAACTATGTGACACAAAAAGAATTAACTCAAAGAGAAGAAATCTAAGAAAAAACAATAAAACGCCAAATAATTAATAAATCTACAAAACGCCAAAATTATCTTGCACGAAAAAAATAAAGAAGCATGTCAAATGCGAAAATCGTGAAAGGAGAAGAATACTAAAAAGACAAAAAAAAACCCCTCGGACCCTGATCATGCCCCACGCCACGTGTTCGGCCAGGATGCGTTCTCACCGTTTTCACACTTTTTGCCGTTTTCTCCTGATCCCGCTTCTATATATATATGTGTGTAGATCATCAATACACAAACAACTCATATGTGTCACTTCGCAAGTTATATATATATAGATCGTTGATCTACATATATTTTTAATTATTTTCTTTTTCATTTCTTCAAATTATAGTAAAATACAAAAAAGAATAAAAAAAATAAAATCTTGTTTAAAAGTGGTTTTCTTGAAGTTTTCTAATGATCCATTCCTATATATATATATATAGGGGATGGTTCAAATGAAAACCATTTTTATTGTGAAAACTCGAAAACTAACTAAAAAAAGCCTAAAAAACACACAAATTTTTTTTTTCAATTTTTTTTTATAAATTTCGTTGGTTTTTATATATGAAAAAAAAAAATTTTAAAAAAAAAAAAAAAAATTTTTTTGGGTTGTACTGCACATGTGTAGTACACTAATACGGAAAGCCTAAACCACTTAACCCACCCCCCAAAAACCTAAACCCCCCACCCCCCCCCCCCAAAAAAAAAACCTAAATTCACCCTCCCACCAAAAGCCTAACCCCCCAAAAACCTAAACCCCCCCACCCCCCACTCTCCCGAAAACCTAAAACTAAACCCTAAACATAAACCCGAAAAAAACCTAAACCCCCCACCCCACCCCCCAAAAACCTAAACCCCCCTCCCCCCCACACCCAAAAACCTAATCCTAATCATAAACCTCCAAAAAAACTAACCCTAAAAGTTAAACTAGACTCAAAAAGCTAATTTTAAGCATGTAATGCAATTGTAGTACATGTTATATTGCACATGTGTACTACTATAATAATAGTATTGAAAACAAGACGACACCATAAATCTTTTTTATGTCATAAAAAATATGCTCGAATATACTTGAATGAAAGATACAAAAATTTGTGATCTTATGGTGCCATTTTTGTTTTAAAATGATAACGTATGGAGAAATGGGAAATGTTTGAAAAGTTACATATTTTTTTTTCCAATTTTACCCCTCCTTCATTAAAAGTCTCCCCCCCTTCTTTTTAGTGGTTTTTAATTAGTTTTCGAGTTTTCACAATAACTAGTGGTTTTCATTTGAACCTTCCCCTATATATATATATATATATAGAGAGAGAAAGTATAATGTACTTCAGGGCTTAACCTACATTAACATACATGACAAAATATATAACGTGCGTTATTATCATAGAACGTGCGTCATTATAGTCCCATGCGTGATTATGTGGTCCCATGCGTGATTATGTGGTCCCATGTGGTCCCATGCGTGATTATACCCCTGATCCAACGGTTACCATTGTCTCCTACGTGATGTATGATAAGGCTTTTTGTATGTTAACCCTTCTCTCTCTCTCTCTCTCTATATATATATATATATATATATATATATATATATATATATATATATATATATATATATATATAGGGGAAGGTTCAAATGAAAACCACTAGTTATTGTGAAAACTCGAAAACTAATTAAAAACCACTAAAAAGAATGGGGGGGGGGGGGGGGGGAGACTTTTAATGAAGGAGGGGTAAAATTGGAAAAAATATATATAACTTTTCAAACATTTCCCATTTCTCCATACGTTATCATTTTAAAACAAAAATGGCACCATAAGATCACAAATTTTTGTATCTTTCATTCAAGTATATTCGAGCATATTTTTTATGACATAAAAAAAGATTTATGGTGTCGTCTTATTTCAATACTATTATTATAGTAGTGCACATGCGCAATATAACATGTACTACAATTGCATTACATGCATAAAATTAGCTTTTTGAGTCTAGTTTAGCTTTTAGGGTTAGTTTTTTAGGAGGTTTAGGATTAGGATTAGCTTTTTGGGTGTGGGGGGAGGGGGGGTTTAGGTTTTTGGGGGGTGGGGGTGGGGGGGTTTAGGTTTTTTTCGAGTTTATGTTTAGGGTTTAGTTTTAGGTTTTCGAGAGGGTGGGGGGGGGGGGGTTTTAGGTTTTTGGGGGGGGTGGGGGGTTAGGCTTTTGGTGGGAGGGTGAATTTAGGTTTTTGGGGGGGTGGGGGGTTTAGGTTTTTGGGGGGTGGGTTAAGTGGTTTAGGCTTTCCGTATTAGTGTACTACACATGTGCAGTACAACAAAAAAAAAAAAAAAATTTCAAAACATGTGCAGTACAACAAAAAA
The DNA here is from genome assembly GCA_030545235.1 of Helianthus tuberosus. Taxonomy (NCBI): domain Eukaryota; kingdom Viridiplantae; phylum Streptophyta; class Magnoliopsida; order Asterales; family Asteraceae; genus Helianthus; species Helianthus tuberosus. Next base: position 8,754,549 of record CM060448.1, read on the forward strand.
AAAAAAAATTTTTTTGAAATTTTTTTTTTCATATATAAAAACCAGCGAAATTTATAAAAAAAAATTAAAAAAAAATTTGTGTGTTTTTTAGGTTTTTTTTAGTTAGTTTTCGAGTTTTCACAATAAAAGTGGTTTTCATTTGAACCATCCCATATATATATATATATATAGGGCTATGTTCATTTATGAACAATACCTTGACAGTGAACTATGTAAACTAATTTTAGCCCTTGATTATAAATACACAAGTGTAAATCAATGGCCAGATTTATTCACTCAGTTCACAAATACACCAATTTTCACTCTAGAACCCCACCATATATATATATATATATATATATATATATATATATATATATATATATATATATATAGGGGAATGCTATAGCGAAAACCCACTTGAACATTTTTGTCCCAAAAAATGTAACATACAAATTTTAAACATTTTTTTAAAAAAAAACTAGTAGACGTTTTTTTTCATTTTTTCCATAAAAATGTTCAAGTACATTTATGTTATATTCCCTGTTTTTTAGAAAAAAAACTGAAAATGTTACATAGGGTTTATTTGGGTTTTTTCAACTCACATTGGTTTTCGATTTATCTTTCCCCTATATATATGTATATATGTATGTATGCATTGGAGGATTTAAATGAGAACTTTATATATTGCGACAAACATAAGAACGAATAAAAAACCACAAGAACTTGGTAAAAAACAATTCAAATTTAAAATTTCTTTTTACACTTATTATTGTTATTCGAATACAATATTAGAAATTAAATTTACATGTATTTGTAAATAAATAAAATTTACACATTATAAGGTTTCGCTGGTGGTTAGGCGGATCTAAGGTTTTGGTAAGGTGGTGGTGGTTGTAGATCTAAGGTAAGGTTTTGGTGGAGGTGTTGATGGTGGTGGCAGTGGCAGGTGAGTTAAGGGTGGTGGCGGTCAGTTGATGGTGGTGGGAGGTGGTGGTGAGATTTGAATGTGTATGAGAGAGAGTGTGGTAAAGAGAGACAGAGCTGTAGAGAGAGAGAGAGAGAGCGTGTGTGTGTGGTATAGAGAGAGAAAGAGTTATATATACTAATAATAATAATAATAATAATAATCAGAATAATAATAATAATTTTTAAAAATGTTTTGTTTTATCTTATACTTTTTAATTTTTATAAGTGAATTGGTGAATTGACAAAAATGCCCCTCATGTGAGGGGCACATGACAAGTTATTAACCAAGTAAATGGATTGGGTTAGTGTTAGGGGCCAAAAGAATTAGAAATAAAGACGTTGGGGGTTCAAATGTTAAAAGAATTCTTTTTGGACTAAAAAAATAAAAATGATATAACCAGAGGGCTAAAATCGTAATTTACCTATGACTATTATTTTGAATCTCAAGACTTATAAAAAACAAAGCATAAATAAATGCAACCATAACCTCATATATGTTATTTTCGATTTATCATGTAACATTTAACATATTATAAGAGTATAAAAGAAAGGGTGAAAAACTTAGACTTAGTTTGTACACTACTTTTTTTTAACGGCAAAAAGTCTATAATTATAGAGTAAAGGGCCCGTAAATATAAAATCCACATTACAAGTACAAGAAAAAGAAATAAAACAAAACAAAATATTTATTTTATGACATCTCTTACAATAAAATTCTTTCATCTCTCCCAATCTAAATCTTTCACCTTTGACCTTTCTTTAATTTATAAGAACGAGTTTTCCTTTATCTCTTCCACCGTATTTGTTACAGAAAGTATGCATTTATCAAATTCCAGCGAATTCCTTGACTTCCAAATTAGCCACATCGGTGTCATTATAATGGCCTTTATTAATGTCTTCCAATCCTTCGACCCTATGAGCTCTTCCACACGCTGCAATATATCTCCATAGTTGTTGATTTCACCCACATCCGAGAGCTTTAGCCATAACCACACATTCCAGCATGTCGCACGGGCCATTAAGCAATTAAATATTAAGTGTTCTACTGATCCCTCCTCTACCCCACACCTCGAACAGAGTTGGCTTTCTAGACCAATACCTCTGCGATTCAATTCTACTTTGACTGAGATGCGATTTTTTGAAGCCCTCCAAAGGAATAGGTTAACCTTCGGCGGAACCCATTTGTTCCCGTAACCCCATTCCACGTCATCAATATTTGCTTCTTTGTTATTTATTTCTCCCATTAGCATTGCAACAGAAACTGTCATTTTCTTTTGATTTCCATCTCCAAATGTATTCGTTCCCACAAGTGTTGTATCCAGTTAATACTCCCAATAATTCCATGTATTGGACCCATTCTTGAGCGTTCTTCAGCTCACGAACCCATTCCCTAGCCCAAACGGCCTTTCAAGTTTCAACAAGTAGCACAACTGTGTATCTGTATGTTTTTTTTTTCTTTTGCCAATCTATATATAGGAGGGAATCCATCTCTCAGGTTTGCTCTCTCTCTATTTTTGTTTAGTGAACATGTTAATACAAGTCATTAAACTCATCCTTACCGAGTTAGCGTATTGAGAAAAATATAGCAATGCACTTGTTTTACATTTTTTTTTTTTTGAAAGGAGAACTTCAATGCACTTGTTTTACATTATGAAATATTTTATATTTCACGAAGTAAATGTTAATAAAACTAAAATATATAAGAAAAAAATAAATGATAAATATAAAATATTGTGTATTCAAATAATAGGATAGGTGAAATAAAAAAATATTAAAACATGGAGTTTGATTTATTAATTGACACATGGTTTTGAGACAAATGGATAGGACAATTGATTAATAATTCTTTTTAGTTTACATTGATTTATTGGCATGAATGAATTGATTTTAGTTGAATTATATCTTGTTATTATTATTTTCTTTTACGAAGCTTTTGTAATATGGACTTTTTCTTCCTACCATTTTTATATGAGTACACAAATATTTTGTTGGATTCCATATGGTCGAAATGACAAAACTACGAAACGGTGTTGTCAAATTTTGACTTTTTATTCAGAATAGTTAATATCATGTTTTCACTATTAATAATATACTTTATTATTTAGAAAACATTATATCATAAAATCTATAACTTTATTCTTTTTTATTTAGTATAATATAATTTACTGTTTAATGCATCGTTGATTACACATCTAAACGTATTAAAACTATGTGTCTAACTTGTTTCAACGGTACATCTTAACTTTTAATAGTGTAATTGAAAGCATCGTTAATTACAACGGTGCATCCAACTTTCAGGTTTGAATCAACATTGTAATAAATTTTAACATACAAATACCATATTTGAGTGTCTAAGCTATTTAGGCCAGTGGGTATGGGGATCGTCCCCCCTCGTCTCCGGCTCGTCCCACACCCCCCCCCCCTCGTCATGTCCCCAACGTCCGCTTCAAGGCGGCAGCGACGAGCTGCAATGGTGGGCACCCTTTGTTCTTCACTCTCTCTCTCTCTCCTTTATTTTATATTTTAGTTTTTTATTATTGGGTAGTCTCCCACACACTTGGGTAGTCCCCTTTGGATGGTCCTTCATCGGATGTGACGTGACGCCTACGTGGCGGATAATCCCCAAAGAGACTACCCAAACCATACCCTATGGCCTTATAATAGTGCGTCTAACTCACGTATTGTTGCCTAACATATGTGTGATTAAATGAACGTAAATACTTGAACTTACAGTTATTCACGTGTTGTGTTTTGAATTCCTCTAACGTTTTTTTTAAATGAGATAATTTGTTTTAGAGTAAATTACTTTTTAAGGTTAATGTGTTTTAGTGGTTTTAATCATTTGAGATAACACTTGTACTTTTGATTTTGGACTCAAGTGGTTAAAACCACTAAAACACAGGGACTCAAAACGTTATAAAATGAAAGGTTGGGAACTCAGGGCGTTAAACCTTTTTATTTTGTACTCAAGTGGTTAATACTACTAAAACACAAAAATTTAAAAAGTAATTTACTCTTTGATTTAACTCTACTTTGTGTGTTACGTATGTATGTTACATATAAGATGTATAATTTTAAAATCATTATGACTTGCACATCTTGATTCTTATTGCATAAAATAGACTTCTAATAATATTTTTTATAATCTTTTATACCTTAATAAAATCGGCCTTGGTAACTAACTTTATATTATGTTGAATGTATGAGTCGATAAATGATTAGCTTCTTTAATATTATAGTTGCCTAGCTATGATTACATCTATATTAATGGTTATAAAATGGGTGTCTTTAGTCTGGAGGGTGTGAGAGGGGCTTTATCAACGCCACGTCACACAGGGGCTTTAAGACCCCTCCCCCTTAACTTGCAGGGTGTGGGATAAAGCCCCTTCACACCATAGCGCCCCCTCCTTTAACCAATCCCTCCTCGTTCTTCACGATTGGAGCTCGTTAACATGATGGAGCCTCATCAATGGCGCCCCAAGTTAATTTTGTGGGTGTGGGACGATGGCGCCTCGAGGCGCGATAGAGGATGAGGTGACCCTGGTGACGCCTCCATACCCTCCGGCCTTAGAGCACTTATATTTCTGTATTTTGCTATGGTTATGAAGAATGTCATTTTGCTTGTGTAAAGGTTATGAAAATGTTTGTCTTTCATGTAATAGGTATGAACAATTTGGGGTGTTCATCGAATCGAATTTCGAATTTTTGAATTATTCAAATCGAATCATTTGAATTATTTTTATTTTCCATTGAATTCAATTAAAATCTACCCAATTCGATTCGAATAAAAAACCCAATTCGTATTCGATTAAAAATTCGAATTCGAATTCAATTCGAATAAATTTGATTTGATTCAGATTCTTTTAAAACATGTAGGGGGTAAACAAGCCCATAGGCTCGAGAGCTACTCGTTATCGGCTCGGTTAAAAGCTCAAACAAGCCGAGCTTTAACAAGCCCGGGCTCGAGCTTGTTATAGAGCTCGTTTAGTTATCGAGCTCGAGTCTGAGATACAAAGCTCGTTTAGGCTCGCGAGCCTAAACGAGCCAAAACAAAATTTTACTTTCTATATATATAATATAATAATAATAATGATGACATTGGCGAGCTGAGCTTTGGCTCGTTTAAGCGATGTTGAAGAGAACTCGAGCTGAGCTTTTAGCTTGTTTGAGGTTGTTCTCAAAATATCTCGAGCCGAGCTCGAGCCTAGTCGGGCTCGGGCTCGGGCTCGACCCGACTCGTTTACATCCCTAAAAACATGTTAAAAAACTATCAAAACGAAACATAAATTTTAAAGCAGCCATAAAACACGATATCACATTAAAAAGTTCCAAATAAAGTACCATAAGTCTAACATTCAAAACGAGAAGTCGGGAATAAGCACTCCACAATACAAGGTAATATTTTTAGGGTTAGAAATCTACTAATAGATTTGTTACTTAGGTTTTAGTTATGGGCCATGTAGTGGGTTTGGTAATGGGTAATTTTAATACTTGGAATAAATTTTGAAAATAATCTATAGTATAGCCCAATAAAAGTTATATATGTATTATATATAATAATAATAAATAAAATGCATAATTTTTATTCAAATTTCGAAGCTAATCGAATTTGAAATTATAAATTCGTATTCGATTTACTTGATTCGAATTGAATCAAATTCGAACTCGAATTCTTATAATCGAAACAAATTCTTTATAATCAAATCAAATTTCGAATTTTTCGAATTCGAAACGAATTTTAAACATCCCTATGAACAATGGTATGTATTTTGTGGTATGTTATGAATATGTTTGTTGTATTTCACGATCTTATTGTTGCCTATTATGAAATATGTAATGTTTGTATGCATATTGTTGTATTCAATGTTGCATATTGCTCTAGATTTCCAAAGCAATGAACATGAATACAAAACACAGTTAATAGAAACACATGGAACAAAACCAAAGTGCATTATATTACCATGGTCTTACTATATGATAATAAAAAGAATGACCATTACAACATTTTAGGTCACTTTGGAAACAAAAAAAAATGAAGGATAACTGATGTGACAACTCATATATTCAAGTTATCACGGTTAATTTTCTCAATTAAATCTGTATGATTTTCTAGCACATACGTACTTGCATTCACTTTATACGAGTAGATTATAACACACGAACCAATATAAACTAGGGGGACTAGTTTCGTATATACACTTAAAGTTAAATTGCTAACTTTCTATATGTGTTTTAATGTGTTGAAACATGAGGGGCTTATTGTGTATAAAACAAAAACAATTTACAAACTCGAAAACCCACACATAAACTCGGAAAAATTCTTAAAGGGTTCCTAAACCCAGAATCTTCTTAAACTCGGACTAACGTATATACACAAACTCAACCCTTAAACTCGGAAACCTATGCTCAAACCCGGACCCATTCTAAACTCGGAACAACCCTAAAACCACAAACTCAGAACCTCTATTTTGTTATATAAACTCGGACCAATTAGAGAAATCACTAACTCATAGATTTTTGTGTGTGTGTGCGCGTGTATCCTTGCAAACCCTAGTCGTCATTCAGAACCTGCCTCTCTAATTCCTTTCTCTGAACGACGACTTATCACACAAGACTTTTAACCCTCTAGCTTTTCAAGCTTTTCTTGATCTCTATCTCTCCTGGTAATCTAGCTTAAACTTGTTTGTAGTTCTTGTTAATAGGTGAATTCTTGGCTGCGTTTTGATGGTTGCATGATGTATGAAACTTAGGGTTAGAAACAAGAATCTTTATAGTTATAAAGTTTATTGATAAGTATGTTGCGTACATATGCATGTATGCTTAGACTTTTCGATTTATAATATGATCTTGATGGTAACTTGTGTTAGATCTGATGTATTTGATGTTATGCATGATATAGTAGCCAAACATAAGTTAAATATCATCACAAATACGTTTTAATAAAGATCTGAAAGCGAACAATTTATGTCTAGATTTTTAGGTCTACTTGTATTGGTTGTTTCTTGGTAAAAACATAACGAAATCGAATGGTTCTTGAGTCTAAAATGAATTTCAATGAAATAGCTTTCAAACCCCATTGGTTTCATATTTTTTGACAAGTTTAGGTCAGTCAAAAGATTTAAATAAAATCAAAGGTTAAAACTACGTTTTCTTCATAAATTGAAGTCCACTACGGAAGTTATAACTTGGTCTATAATTGGAGTTAATACTTGAAACTTTTACACTAGATCTTCCTAGGGGATTATGAAATTCTCCACTTAGAATTTCGCTAAATGGATCAACGAGGATTTTTATATAAAATAAACCGTAAACTGTCGCCAGAATGTGATGAATTTGCCCTTTGTGTGCTAAATGAATTTTTAGTGATTTTTCTGTGAACATTTAGACTTTGAGAAAATTTCACAAACCTTTCGGACCTAATGCGTCTCATAAATTATTTGTAATTTTATTAGTCCGTTTAGTATTTTAAACAAAATTCACGAAAACACCTCAACTACAGACATTGAGCTGGAACCGCTGGAACTTGATGGTAATGTTTATAAATGCATTTGCTTGTTACTACGAGGGTTAATTGTTTTTTTGATATCTAAACAAACATCAGTAAAAATGTTACATGTTGTGAGGTGTACACATGCGAGAGGCACCTCCCCTTTCAGTCGCGTCCCGCGAGAGGCACCCTAGCTACGGCTAGGGTGGCTGAGTTGCAACATAGACTCGCCACACACAGGGACACGTATTGCTCTTTCCTTGTGCCTATTTCGCCGTAGGGGGCTGTCGCGCCCCGCGACACGCACGACCAAGCTTGTCGCGGCCCGCGGGCGCCCTAAAAACATTATTTTATTTGGTTTTTATTAAAATTAGGGTTATACGGGTCTGGTTATGTGTATACGGGGTATAATTAGGGCATTTTTCGAGGGTTGTTATACATGTCTATAGTGAACTAAACGGAACATTTATCATGAAAGTCCCTACCTTTATACCAATCAGTTGTCGGGTGGCAAACAGGGTATTAGTTGATAGCGCTATTAGGTTTGACAAACCTCACACCGTACGGGGAGCCGAGCGTGAACTTTTGACTTTTACTTTGCATCAGTGCCGATAGACACTGATGTGGGGCACAAAAACATACACTGTTAGCATTCGGTACTACCAATTGAGTTGCTTAACAATGGGCTAGCTACCCATGACATGCCTTTATAACTTTTGTATTTAAACTTACTTTTCGTTGAACTAAAACTGTGAACTCGCAAACTTTTTGTTGATACTCTTTAGCATGCTTTGCAGGACGCTAGGTACGACGCACGTGGGAACTTGCAGCTTGGAGAGTGTCATGGCTTTTTATTAAACTATTTTCTTTATTTATTCTAAACAACTGTGGGTTTTGATTATGTCTGGATTTATATACTTTAGCTTCCGCTGTTAAACTTAAACTGTATTTCAAACATTGAAACTGTTATCACTATTCATGTTGAATGTGGTAGTTAAAAATTTTCCAATTAATTTGATATAATTTAACATGATTAGTGGCTTGATCCTGTTATGTCACGCGTCTCGTGATAAAACCCCGCATATGAAATTTGAGGATGTGACAACTAACTAAACCCTAAAACAAATTTCAATATTTGATTTGAATGGCTGTTCTTCTTGCAATTGCTACCTGCTTGTTCATGTTTCTCAATAGCCAATGTATGACATATGTCCAAACAGTAATTCCACAATTTGGTACCTACTTAAAAATAAGGTTAAAAATAAACAAGATTAGAGATTGGAATACAAGCCAAACCCAAAATTAGGTAAAAAAGAAAAAGAGAGGAAGCCGACCAAAATTACCTTACGAGTGCAACAATGGAATCGACCACCGGGGTTTGAGGATGTTCATGAAGCGCGAACTGAGGTTGGAGAACCACATGAACCCATCACCACCTTGCTGAGGTCCATGATCGATGTGTGGGTATTCTTTAATTCCAAATGAATTTAGAAAAAAAAAAGGGTTAGGAAAGAGTTTTGACTTTAAATGGTTTCTTAGTTTAGGGATAAGAGAGGGACAAAATAACTAAAATGCCCCTCATGTGAGGGGTACGTGGGTGCAATCATAACTTTACCCTAAGGGTGAGATGGGCACTCCCCTCTTAGGGGAGTCCTCTCTCTTACACACACCCGATCAGGTTATGCTACGTCAACTCCCCTCTTAAACTCCCCTCACACCCTCAATTTGATGGCGGCACTCCTTTCTTGGGGGAATTGTTTTTTTATTCAAAAAAAAAAAAAAGAAAAATAATTGATTGGCTGAAAATGAGGGTGGCACACCATCTCCTCTCTCCTTCATGCGGTGAACATACACCGAGCTTGGTCCCCGATTTGCCTCACCGCAGGGATGGCGGCGGTGTTCCCTAGCGGGGACTTGGGTCACCGCATGGGGTCACCGAGAGTGCCCCGTATACCCTAAGTAAATGGATTCAAACCGAGTGCATTGTAGATATTTTTAGTTATATTTAATCATAACTATTAACTACAAATAATATTATTTATAACATAGTTATATACATTTTATATGAAATTAAAATTATTGCTAGTATATAAATAATAAGTTTCTTTAGACTCGGGAGTTTCATAAAATTTGGTATCCAACAACCAGAAAAAAACAAATCGATTATAAATTTCTTTTTTTTTTCCTTGGTTTTTGAACTACTAGACTCATATAATAAATCGAGCCTCGTCAAAGGCAAGACGAATTAGTGTAAAAATTTGTTGTTTAAAAAATATTAAATAAAAAATAATATAAAAAACAAGAAAGTAGAGAGATGTTAGAAAAAATTGAAATTATAGCATAGAGGCCATTCCACGAACGTTTGGGATTAAAATTAACTGACTCGTATCGTTTACTCGATTCAATCTCTTAAAGACTAAGGGACTGTTTGGTATGACGTAATGAAATAGATGAGTGAATGGAATGTTTGAGGTACTGGAGTGGACAAAGGAATGAAATGGATTATTACATTTCATAGTCTTGTTTGGTTACCATTCAGGAATGAAATAAATCATTACGTTGTGTTGGTTGGTAGGTAAGAAAAGAGGAATCAATTAAATTGGCTATGGGTGGTGGCGGTGATTGGTGGCAGCTAGTGGTGGTGGCAGCGATGGGTGGCGGTGGTAGGTGGTAGCAGTGGTGGATGGCGGTGGTCGGTGGGTGACCGTTGTTAGCGGTGGCGGCGACGATGGTCGGGGTTGGCGGTGGTTTGCGGTGGCAGGTGGCGGCGATGGTGGTGGCGACGACGGTGGGTGGTGGTGGTCGACGGTAGCGGGAGGTGGCCGCGGAGGATGGTGGTGGTGGCCGGCGGGGGGTGGGGGTAGTGGTCGGGGTGGCGGTGGTTTGCGATGCGGGTGGCAGCGATGGTAGTCGATGGCGGTGGCGGCGGGCGGCGGTGGTGGTCGGCGGAGGTTGGTGGCAGG
>CM060448.1:8765146-8786873 GCA_030545235.1 Helianthus tuberosus
TATTTAAATTTTTTAAGTAATTGTTTAATTTTTTATAATAATATTTTATCCATCATTTAATTTGATTTTTTCTCAAATAATTTGCATACGCTAACCTTTTTTAATACAACTCCGTAATTTTGTTTATTTTTTTTCAAATAATTGCGTGTGTTTATTTTTTAATTGTAACTGCACAACCATGTTAATTTTTTTCAGCAATACGATATGAATTTTACTGAAAATGTTTATGTCACACCCTCAATTTCCATATACGGGGTTTTACCGTGTGGCACGTGACTAACCAGGATCATTGCCATTAATTAGTTACAATGAACGATCTCTAAATGATGTTTTAGAGAAACGTCGTTGCTCAATTAAATGAGAAAACATGTGTTTTGAATGTTCAAGTAAAATGCGGAAGTGTAAAGTTAAACCAAAAGCGCCCATAAATTAATGCAATAATGTATAAAGAAAAAGAAGTTCAAATGTCTAATGATGCGACTCCATGAATGTCCCTAATCACATTCAATACCTAGCGACCTGCGAACATATGCTAACAAGTGTCAACACAGGGTTAGTGAGTTCATAAAATGTAATTGTAATAAACACAGTTGTAGGATAAAGTAAATTCCAATTATATCTTAGGTAGCTAGTATGTTATAAGTTTCTACACGTATTGAACCAAAGCTGACCGAATGAGTTTGTGCCTTCCACCACGTCATATCAAACGATGGTGCAGATGTTAGGTTAATACTACACCCGTTCGACCTCCAGTAGTGCTAGCGCGATTAGCTTGGGTGGGGTTTGTCAACCCCAGTGGTACTATTCAAGATTACCTCGCTAACTTCCTATATTAACGGTTCAAGTGTGTTAGGACTTTCATGATATTTGTAGCATTTAGAAAACTTGTGATATATGTGAATTGCCAAATCTAAAGCAAAAGTCGCATAAGTGTTTCCCTCGAGGAAAGCATAGCATTTTAGTTTCCTACCAGGAAAACATATGTAAAAGTAGTAGTGAACTCACCTTAGGTGCTTATCATATATCCAACCAAGAAAATTGAATAGAAAACCGCTAACGATAACCTATTACATTATGATATTCTATCAGTGTGCGTTTTATGTGTTTGGTCATAAGACTTAGCATTCAAAATCTCATTGTTCAAATATGTCAAATAAGACTCACACATAAACTAAGTTGATTCGACGACCCGTTGGTGACTAATTAAGTGACTTCATGTCAATTCATGTTCATGCAATTCAAGGAAACTTATAGTACACATCACATAACATGTATGATGGCATTCATTTAAGTTTTCCTTCCTAAAGACACCTTGCATAGCCAAATGATGTAAACTCAAGTGTTAAAAAAAGGTTCCGGTAATTAGCGTTCAACTTCAGTTTTTGAGTTAGTTTGTGTATTTTATTTAAAATACTAAACGATGTAGAAAAAATATGTATATTTTACAAGAAGTGATGTCAATAGTCTATTTGAGCTTGTGTAATTCTCTTTAGGTCTGAATGTTAATAGAAAATTCATAAAAAAACCTACACTACAGAAAGGTCAAAAACGTCGTTTTCTGGTTACAGACTACCATTAAATTTATGATATATATGTGTTGGGATTGAACCCTACCAGAGGAACAGATAATTAAAGCCAAAACCGGATCACAACAGTGGATTCACAATAAGCAGATGTTTACATTAGACTTTCCCCATGAAAGTGATTATAACAACTGATGGTTCTCTATCCACTGTCCGTATACAACTGTTGCTACCCTTTAAACTGCTGATATAGCCCTGAAGAGGTAAACACTGCTGATTCAATCTACTGATGACAAAGCACTGCCCACTCAAGGACTGATCAACTTTGAGGAAAGCACTGATAGAAGAAGATAGCAGTAGTTTAGTGTATTACTTGTCTTATGTAGAATCAGTGGTTAAGATTAGTAGTGTTTGTATAGGAACAGTGGTTACAGGTTGTTAGGCTGTTAGACGTCGCTTTCATGGTGACGTCAGCTGAGATGCCTCAGTGGTTTGGTTTGCCTATAAATGGAGCAGTACTCTGTACTGTTACATTTGATTGACTGAGCGAGTTCTTCTCCTCTAGTCCAATCCTTTCATCTTGTGTGCAATCAACCATGGAGTATCAGGCTGAGGGGGAGTTTAGTTTGTAAGCTTGCTTTGTAATCTTTTGATTTGTTTTGTAACCTTTCGATTGATGAAAAGCATGTGTTTATCAAAACTATTTTCCCTTTTTTATTGTGTTTACAAAGTTTGTGTTCATTTCCGCTGCATAACTCATTGAATCATGTTTATTAATTGTTCATTTATTACAAACAAACACAATCATGAGAGCCTCTGATCCTAACAATTGGTATCAGGGCTTGGACAATCAAATTCGATCTAACAATCAATTTGACATAACAGTTCAGCTCAAAATTCATTGATACTAAGGTTGATTGCATTTAGTTGAAAAACAACGTAACGAGTGATCACGTTCAAAGCTGCTATTCAAAAACTCTGTAGAACAACCAAGATGTCATAAGACACACAAAATTCACACAACAAGTGATGTCATACATAAATCACCTATAGGTTTCAGATCTGAAAATATATCTGTTAACTATGGTGTAATTATCTTCTTTACAAAATTGATTTCAATTGTTGTTATGAAGTTTTGTGTTGTATCCATCGAGTTTTCAGCTAAAGTATGTACCTCGGGTCGACAAAAACCTATGTTCATAAAAACATTAGTGTTTTTGTTTACATAAAAAGAGGGAAATTAAAACTTTAGTAATTTAGATCTTATCTATTGAAAAACAGGTTGAGAATCCTTCAAAAAGAAAAAAAAAATCAATTGTGTTAAGAATACATTAAGAAAATCAGCAGTAAAAAATGACCAGATTATGGGTAATGTGAAATTTAGCATAAGCATGTGCAGAAATGACCAAATCTCTCAAAACATTACTGCAAAATGATTTTCGAATAAGTATTCCTTCAATAAAAACCTCCCAGTGAGTAGTTCAGTACTTATGAATGGAAAGGGTAAAAAAAAGAATAATTTCAAAATCTCAAAAGTGTGTTTATCTCAATACTTTTGATGTCAAAAGAAAAGAGCATAAATGTAAAACACTTAAGAGTCAAAATTGGGGGTAACAATGGTCATCAAGCACAAGCAACTGTGTGCATTCATTGGTTTAGGGAAGTTCAGGAAACAATAGTATCCCCAGTAAGTAAACTTACAAGAGGACTAGACAAGCTACCAGAATCATCACATGGTAACAAAATCTATAACAGGGTTTTCAAAAACTTATGTGTACATGTGTCCTCATTTTTGCAATCAACTGACAAGAAAATGGTACCAAACAGTGGTCAAAATGTATTTACAATTTCATACCACTGTTGTCAAACCACTGACCATTTTCATAAACTTGAGAATGATATGATTATGAGTTTTATTGAAAAATATATCAGATCCTTTTGGTGCCGTTTTCAGAAAATCCTTTAATTATTTTTCTGGAAAAGGATTTTATCAAATAAAGCATGATATATTATTCTTTATTTTTTCTTTAAGAATAATATATTTTGTACTTTTACTAGTTTTTTATAGTAAAAGTTTCATTCTCCTGTCAGGATATAGAACCTTTATTTTTTTTGTGATATTATCCTCAAAAATGGATCAAAAGGAAATGGTGTATGTGTCAAGATCAAGGTCATGTCAAACTCAAGTTTGGTTTTAACACAGGTAAAAGATTGATTGCTAACAAATTTTAAAACACTGGGATACTAAACCACTGTCAGGAATCTATAAAAGTTTCAAAACCTGTAATTGACATGTGGCAAAACCTTGAATGAAAATCTGTGTAAAAGCTGCTGACAAATTGAACTTGACAATTTGCATCTAAAATGTATTTTGTTAAGAATAGCAATCTTGCAAATATTTCAGAATCCCAAAACAGGGTTGATATATTTTGACCCTGTTTGGAATAGCAATCGAATTGAGATGATATTGTGATTTCACAAGATAAAATCATCAGAACAGCAGATGCTCAGAATATTTGTCAAAAGCTTATCCACTGGTGCACTAACAGTTGTTGATATACTAGTCTTTCAAATCTTTACCATTACCCCTAACCACTGCTTTGCTCAAACATCTGTTTCCTAAATACTGTCCACTGCTGAAAGTCAACCCCTGTTCTCTCATTCTCTTGATAAGCACTGTTGTTCAAAAATCAGTGTTGTATCCACTGATGTGCTATCTACTGATAGTGAAAATCATCCACTGTTATCACATTATTACCGTTGTAACCACTGATGCCTGCTTCATCAGTGGTTCTCAAAACAACTGTTCTCCGTAAAACATCTCTTCATCAGCGGTTGACACGTGGTCAGTTTTTAGCCTTCGGATCTTTGTAACCGCTGCCACATCAGCGTTCATTCTTTTCCCTAAATAAAACCCTGATCAAAACCCCAAAACAGGGTTTTACACCGTCGAATTGAATTCCAAAAATTCTCTTCTCAAAGCAGTTTCCGACCTTCCTTTACAAATCATTCTTCACATTTCTTCATCAAAATGACGAAATTAAAATCAAAATCAAAATCAAAGTCAAAATCATCATCATCTTCCAAAGAAGTCGCTCAAACGGCTGCTGAACCCATTGAAATCCCTTACAAATCCCCTCATAACTACTTGGGTCTACTCACAAAACCTACCAACAACCACACCTTCGATTCCATCATCGACATCAGGACTGCATCAAAGTATAAAACTTTGCTAACAGCAGATGCTCCAATCTACCAACAAACCCAGAGAGAGTTTTGGAAAAATGCTACGCTTGAAAAACAAGACGATAAAGTCATAGCCATCAACTCTTCCATATAGGGTAAAGCAATTCAAATTACTCCACAATCCATTTCGGAAGTCTTTAAACTCGATGATCAGAAAGGTAAAACATCTTTTCCCAAAAACGAGTTGAAAACTGATTTTCTGAAAAGAGGGTATGCAAAACAAACAAAAAGGGATACCTTACAAAAAGGTTATTTTCCTTCTGCACCTAGATTTTTATTTCATACACTTTTAATGTGTGTTTCAAATAAAACAACTGCTTTTAACGAAATACCATTAAAGATCTAATGTCTGGGTTCTGCCATCTTACATAATGAAGATTTTAATTACTCCCAGGAGATCTTTGATGACTTGGTAAAAAATGTTGACAGCAAAGCATTTTTACTTTTTCCAAGATTTTTGAGTTACTTCTTTAAACAAAAATTTGGAAAAGAAAATGAAAACCTGCTCAAACAAGGTGTTTATTTTCAAATAAAAGGTTTAACACCTGAAACATTCACTAGAATGTTAACACCTTCAAAAACAAAAGCAGAGGTGCCTGAGCAGAATTTAGCAGCTACCACTGCTCCTCAGACATCTGCTGCTGAGCCCACTGCTCCAGGTGATCAGAGCAGCACAACCACTGCTTTGAAACCCACACCTGCCATCACCAAAAAGGCCAAAAAGAAATCATCCAAAAAGCCCACCAAACCCTCTAAAAAGGCAACTCTGGAAGATGAGATCCCAGAGCTAATGCCAGTGACAACACAAATGTCACCACAAACCACTGCTGCTACTTCCTCACAGCAGATGGAAGAAAGATCTCCACCATTGCCTTAAACTCCTCATGCATCCTCACAAAAGGATCAGGTTGTAAGCACAGGGACCCCACATTATGAAGCTCTGGATCCGATTGGTTCCATCTTCCTCAGTCCTGATCCCAAGGACATGTCTCTTTTAACACCCATACCCTCGCCAATCACATTACCACAATCCATAATACCCTTGTTGCATGCAGTTGCTATAGCTCAGACATAAACCAGTTCCTCTCTATCACCTATCACTGAGAGTACACTCCCACAAGTGACTGGGTCTGATGCTACTACCCCTGTTATCCCAGCAACAACTGAGGAGGTTACACCCCTTGAGTTACAAGTAACTCTTGGTGGTAGTTCAAGTGGAGCAGCAACTACAAGTGATGGATCAACAAATCTACATTTGGACACTTGTTTCATTAGTAAGACTCCCTTGAAGGCAATTTCTTCTATAGCACCTCTGGTAACCACCAGTGAGTTTGTTTTAACCACTGGTACCCTCAAAAGGTTATCAAGTGTTGAAGAGAGAAGACCCCAGAACCAAGAACAAGGGGCATCAATGGGTGATTTTTGGGACTCAGTTCCTAAGTCACACATTGGTACAACCACTGCTGGTGGGGAATCAGATGATCCCATTAACTTGGGTGATGATTTAAAATATCAGGAATTGACGGACAGAGTTGAAAATCTTGAAACATCAGTTGCTGAAATAAAGGATATGGTGCAACAGTTGTTAAAAGCTCAAAAAGCACAATCCACTGCTGTTCCTGCTCAAGCACCTGCACAACCTGCACCTGCTGCAAATGAGCTATGGAATATATTTCAACCCCTGCTTGAAAAACAAAAACAAATGGCTGATCAACAGCATGCAATACATGTATAAATGCTGACAAACATGGTGGAGTCAAGATTTAAAGATACTCAAGCAGACATCAAAGCTATCAAGGCTCACATACAAAGCACCACTGGAAAAGTTCCTCCCACTATCCTCTTCATGAATAACCCCTTCCCAGATAATGCCAAAAAGGGGGAGAAAATCAAGTGGAAGAAGAAGGAATTGAGGATGGTGTTTATATTGAACCGGAAAAAGATAGCCAGATTAAAGCTGCCATATTAACATATACTACTTCACCACACACCACCACAACCACTGCCCTACCACCATCATCATCTATAATCACATCACCACCATTACCTCCTGCCATAAAGCAGAAGACAACAGATGTTACAACATCTGTTGTATTGACAACAGTGGTTGAAACACTAGTTGTTTCAACAACTGTTAGTCAGCCACCATCCACCACTACCTTCACTTCACTTCAAGCCATCTTCACTACAATCAACAAATCACCCAAAAGCACTCCTTCACTGGAGAAAATTTACTCCAGAAAAAGAAAAACAACTCAGGCAGGTGATGACAAATATGATCCTATGGCTGCAAAATATCCACTGGAACCTGAAGCTGTAAAAAATGAGATGAGACAATTCTACACTGAGGATGATCCTTCAAAAAGAAGATTTCCTTCTCTCAGAGGCTTCATAATCCTAGAAAATATGGATGACGTGTTACAAAGAGTGGATGCAAAGGTGGATACTGCTAAAGCCAAAGCAAAATGGACAAAGCAGTATACAGATGAGGCTTATGAAAGGCTGAAAAGAAGAAAAGTGACAGATCCAAATTCACCAAAGAAGCCTGAACACAAAGAGCCAAAACAGGTCATTGATCCTAAACCACTGTTCACATCAGCTGATACCTCTATCATTGTGATAAACCAAGAAAAGAGGAAACAGCTGACCAATGAATAAGAAAAAGAAAAAGAAGCTGAGTACTTTAAAGAAGCCATCAATAAAATGGCTTTAGATGAAGATAGATCAGCAAAACTTCAGGACCTTGCCAAAAAGGTTTTGAACAAATCATCATCATCAAACACATCAGCAGATATTTCAGACATTGAGCTAGATCAATAAAAGAGACAAGAGCAGATTGAAAAAGAAGTTGCAGAAGATATAGCTGCAGCAAATGAAGTCATAGAAAAGGCTTTCAAACAAATGTCTGAAAATTCTGAACTAGCAAAAGCTCAGGATACTGCTTCACAAATCTTTACAAGGCCAAAATCTCCCAACTCATCTGTAAATAAACCTCTCCCAAGAAACCCATTGGGTTCAAAAATACTAAAGTGGATGTCTGATCAAAAGACCCATGTGTTGACCCTGTTCAGATCCAATGGAGAAGTGAAGTACATATCAAGGAAACAAGCACTAAGCCTTGGTGTTGAAGATCTACAAGATCTCCTTGAACTTACACTGTGCAGGGATGAGGATGACTCAAGTTCCAAGGATTTTGAAGCAGAATTTAAAAGACAAGCTAAGGAACTTCTGATGAGAAAATAAAGATCCAAAATAATGAAGGGTTTTGGCATTATCTGTTCCAGGGGGAGATTGTTGGGATTGAACCCTACCAGAGGAACAGATAATTAAAGCCAAAACCGGATCACAACAATGGATTCACAATAAGCAGCTGTTTACATTAGACTTTCCCCTTGAAAGTGATTATAACAACTGATGGTTCTCTATCCACTGTCCGTATACAACTGCTGCTACCCTTTAAACTGTTGATATAGCCCTGAAGAGGTAAACACTGCTGGTTCAATCTACTGAGGACTGATCAACTTTGAGGAAAGCACTGATAGAAGAAGATAGCAGTAGTTTAGTGTATTACTTGTCTTATGTAGAATCAGTGGTTAAGATTAGCAGTGTTTGTATAGGAACAGTGGTTACAGGTTGTTAGGCTGTTAGACGTCGCTTTCATGGTGACGTCAGCTGAGATGCCTCAGTGGTTTGGTTTGCCTATAAATGGAGCAGTACTCTGTATTGTTACATTTGATTGACTGAGCGAGTTCTTCTCCTCTAGTCCAATCCTTTCATCTTGTGTGCAATCAACCATGGAGTATCAGGCTGAGGGGGAGTTTAGTTTGTAAGCTTGCTTTGTAATCTTTTGATTTGTTTTGTAACCTTTCGATTGATGAAAAGCATGTGTTTATCAAAACTATTTTCCCTTTTTGATTGTGTTTACAAAGTTTGTGTTCATTTCCGCTGCATAATTCATTGAATCATGTTTATTAATTGTTCATTTATTACAAACAAACACAATCATAAGAGCCTCCGATCCTAACAATATGTGTGTGTATGTGTGTTCCTCCAATTGACGCATGGCCAAATGGAGTATCTTACACACAATACACGTAAATGCATGTAATTCACGTTATTTATACACAATACACGTAGATACCGAAATGCATATATATTCACATAATATATTCATTTAATCTTTCCAGCCTTATTATTTCACTTAATCACCAACGTTCGGGAACAAACTTGTGTGCAGTTCGGTAATTTGATTAATTCACCGAATTACTGTTATGCGGGTGTTCGGGTACTAGCTGACACACTTAATTAATCTTAACCAAGTGTAATGCAATAAATAATGTTCGTGATAGCATTAGAGATTACAGAGTTGTGTTAATGGAGTTAACCTGAAAATGTTGGATGTCACAGTTTATTTTTTATTGTTTTCACTCTTGATAAATAGAGACCGTATCACTACTGTACCGTACCGAAAAACATTGGTACATGTACCTATATTTAATTCTATGGTTTCCGGTTTTGATAATGTTTCATTTATACAACTTTGTCTACGGGGATACATGAATATCGGTGCCAGTACCATGACAATTTGAGCCGATTGGTACTGTTCGAACGACATTAATGTTGGTACTAGTGTTCATTTTTATTGTTTTCAGTCGATATAAAACACGTGCTGATTTCTATACTGAGTGCACATCGTACTGATGTTATAACTAATCGAATTGATCCATCGAATGTCTGATGTAACATACTATCTCTACGAGCAGGCAAATACCTAGTTTATAGTATATCTATAATGATGAACAATAACACGATATTTTTTTTAAATTATTCTTACAGTTACTTTTTAGTATATTGTGTTTTCTCTTATAATTTTTAAAATACAATTTTTTTGTCAAATTTTGAATATGTCATTACGACGTGCTTATTATTGTATATACCTTGATATAAACTTTACTTAAAACCGAATTGCGAATAGTAATATACAAGTGATCAAAGCTAAAACATAGGTGTTATCAAAGTTGTCTCAGTGTTTAGTTTTCTTTATCTAAAGTGACCGCGTTTACCCTTTTTGTTATTCTAATTATATAATATAATGAATTATAAAATTTTTGAATATACCGTTACGACTTATTTATATTTATCTATGCTTCAAAACAAAGTGACGCCATTTATCATTTCTTTTATAACTTTCAATATATGATGTTTAAAAAGTTTTTAATATAGTGTTTGGTTCAAAACTCATTGTTTAGCATCTTATTAAAAACGAATTGTTCGGTTCGTATAAGGATCACCTTCAAATATCTGAAACACGAATCCGAATAGGTTACTTAAATCATTTTGTTCGACTTTCCAGGTTTTTGAGTTGTTTTATATATAATCACTAGGTTATAACCCCGTGTATTACACGGGTTGAATAAATGAATTTTATATACCAAATAATAAAACATTATCTTTTTAAAAGCCTCCTTTATTGCACGGGTTGAAGAAATGTAATTTTATATATTAAATAATAAAATAAGTTATATCTATAAGAACCATATGTATTGTACGGGTTGAATAAATGTAATATTATATACCAAATAATAAAAAAAATTATATCTTTAAAACCATTGTATTACACGGGTTGAATAAATGTAATATTGTTTAACAAATAATAAAAAAAGTTATATTTTTAAAAACACTCGTCTTTACATGGGTTGAATAAATATGATTTTATATACCAGATAATAAAAAAATATTTAAAAAAACTAACGGATTTTTTTATATTTAAAGTAGGATAAGATTGAATATTAATCTTTATTTATTTAGTTAATATAAGATTGAAAAATCATAAGATTGAATTGGTGGAAGGTTGTACGATGATAAATCGGTTAACCATACTGAATGATAAAGATAATAGTGATTGTTAAACAAATTAATTAATCGAATTTATCAGAAACATTTGTGATGTTAGGTGGATTTTTTTTAATTATTTGAAAGTTAATATCAATCTTATCCTACTTTAAATATAAAAAAATCCGTTAGTTCAGATTAATATTCAATCTTATCCTACTTTAAATATAAAAAAGTCGGTTAATTTTTTTAAATATTTTTTTATTATTTGGTATATAAAATCATATTTAATTATTTAATTATTTGAATTCTTATTAGATTTGATTAAATATTATTGATAATAAACATTTGTATTAGATTAGATTTTAGATTTGATTAAATATTATTAATAATAAGAATTTGTATTAATTTAGATTAAATATTATTATTATTATTATTATTACTAGTATTATTAATAATTTTAATAATTAAATGAGAGAATAATAAGTGTCCCAAAACATGTTTCATTTATTATATAGTATAGATAGATTCTCGCAAGACTCTTAATCCATTATTTTGATCATAAATTCTTGATATATCATGTTTTTATTATATTTTCTGTTACATTCGAGTAAATATCTAACAACATGATGTGTGTATATAATATTCATGCTCACAAGACTCTTGATCCATTATTTTGATTATAAAATTTTTGATATATTAAGGTTTTATATTTTTTTGTTACATTCGAATAAATCTATTTATATGGTGTCTATATAATATTCATGCTCACATGGACCATTTTCATTAATTAAAAGTTAAAACGGTGGATTAGGCTTAGGAAGAAAAATAACACATTTTAAAAAGCTTGCAATAATAAGAATTTGTATTAATTTAGATTAAATATTATTATTATTAGTATTATTAATAATTTTAATCAATTAAATGAGAGAATGACAAGTGTCCCAAAACAGGTTTCTTTTATTCATATAGTATAGATGGAACCGGTCCATTATCAAAAAATGGGTTCTGCTTTGCTTTTTTATATATATATATATATAATTTCAGCTTTTTATTATTTTATTATTATAATCAATTTTGAGTAATCGAAACACAGAAGTACATATTATCAAATTAGCTTACATTTACTTTTCTTTTATTAAACTGGCGTCATTTATCCTTTTTGTTATTGTAATAAAATAGTGTAATGTTTTATATAACTCGAAATATACAATTGCGAAATGCTTATTTTTATCCATGTTTCAATAAATGTTTTGTTCAAAATCGATCGAGTCAAATATAATTGATTTTTTTATTCTTTATCATGACGAACAAAGTTGGTACCCTCCGAACAACTTCGGCAACGTTACCACTATTTGTTATCAAGGTGTTCCTTGTAAAAATTCGTTAGAAACAGAGTTGTATTAGCATTTAAGTAACTTTTTTTTTGTAAGCTACTATAGTGAGTGCATGCACGTATAGGTAATGTACGAATCAAAGTGATACCTTCCCAACAATATTCACACCACATCGATTCCGACCAAATATCGATAGCGGTTTCACTATTATCGGAAACCATTACTGATATTCATTTGTATGGTTTTAGATCAATGTAAAATATGCGTCGACACCATTTTAGGCGTGTCACAACTTTATTCATGAGATTTATCTTCCAATTGATATACTGTGTAGTGTATCCGTATCATATTGATAACGTAATAAACCGAATCAATAATAAGCGGGGAAAGTTTCCACTAGTTTAACATAATTTCAAAGAATGCATGATTTACCGGTCAAAATACAAAGATCTTACGTTATAATGACCACAAATTAGTTTTTAAGACCACCCGTAGTGGGGCGTTTTTTATAAAAAAAATTCAAAAAAAACGCCTAATCACGCCCATAGCCCATTACGGGGCGGCGTTTTGTGGCGTGTTCCGATCCAAAAATTGTTTTGGCGTTTTTGTAATCACGCCATTGCATGCATTCTGATTTCCATTTTGGCCAATAAGAATATTCCACCTATTTTTAGTTTAGTTTACTTTTATTTTTTTAAATAATTGGGCAATCATTGATGGGGCATTATTGGGCATTATCCCACTACGCCACTTTTGCTATAATGCCCCCTTGCTGACTAGGACGCCACGTGTCGTATAATGCCCCATGGTGGTGGCATTATAAGCTTCTACCACTACACATGGTCTAATAATTAAAAGAAAATATAGCATCGCTTTTGGGACAACATTGTCCATATTATAGGTGGTAGGAGGGGCATGTATTCGAGTGGTTGGTTTTTCACTTTTTCCATCGAAAATGGCCCCCCATGACGTAAGATTTATTTTTATGAAAACAATATCAGATGATTCAGATTTAATGTATATTAAAAAAAATTACAAAAGTTCGTGTAGATTTTAAATGGGTGCTACTATACACCCCCCCTATTACTTTCTACACCCCCCTCCTCTCACATAATTACAGGTGGGACCTACGTGAGACCGACAGTTTTCCTCTCACAAGGAGGGGTGTAGAAAGTAATAGAGGGGGGTGCGTATAGAATTAGCCTTTTAAATACAGGAAGTCATACTCGATCCTCACAAGCCAATGATGGAGGAAGTATTGCCATAAGAATTGGTAGACGGAACACGTATAATGGTGATGGTGCAAGCAGTGGCGAAGTTTGAGATTTCAGATGGAGAGTTCGAAAACGTATATACCAAAAAATTTCTATAGAACCAGGTGGTCGAAATCGTATATACCCATATATTACACTACTGAGTGAAAAGTTCGAGAGATCGGGTGCCCCCGGCCCCTTCTAACCTGTGCCAATGGGTGCAAGGGTTCTTCGTCTCCGAAGATGATTGAAAAACTAGGAAAATAATATATCACAATCAACCCCATGTATTTTCTTCGGTAGTGTCAATAGTTGAAGGAGATCGGGAAGACGAAAAATATAACAAAAGATATATACAAGAGTAACACTACAAAGCAAAAGGTTTTTAGCGATGGATAAATATGTCGGAACTCGGAAGTCCCTTAATGAAAGCAGGCCTCGTTGCTAATTCGGTGGTGATACCGTATTGAAATTTGGAATACATGGCATAGTTAAAGAATTTACCGACGGATGTTAGCATTGATCAATCAGATTACCAACAACTTCGCCAACTTCGAAAATGAGGTGCCTTTCTCAAGAGAATACCACGGATGTTACACCAACGGATTACCAACGACTTGTTCTTCCATTCACCAACGGATATCCTATCGGAAATCCGTGACAAAAAAATAATTAATATTTAAACTATTCAAATTTCCTAAAAACAAAAACAGATAATCATATCTGAAAAAAAAAATTAAAATTTAATATGGTTCTGAAAATTGAATTATCTATAACAATGACGGATTATCGCAACTTTTTTCAACCCAATACTCTTATTCACAAGTAAACAGGTCTTCATGACTTCATCTTGTAACCCAATTGTGTTCATGTGTTCACTTATGAAAAGATGAACATATTGTGTTAATCCTTTTGTAAGAGTAAGTACAACAGTATGTATAAGAACCCTAGAATTAAAAATGACCAGATGACAATGCATGATTTTTTCAAATCATAGATCAATATAATAATAACAATTTTTTTTTATTTTTTTTTACATTGAAATAGAAGGCAAGCGGGCAACATGCTGCGCCGCTAGCCCTTTTTGAATATAGGGTCACTTGCATGAGTCATGAGAGAGTGAATGAGTGATCAATCAATAGATGACCATAGCCTATAAATAAAACACTTAAAACACATCTGTCCGATAAATATTATTCTTTGTACAATCATATATACATATTGAAAATACATATATATGAACCTTAGTTTTTTGTTCTAATAATAGTGATTGTGCCTCTCTTATGTGTTTGGATCCTTGTGAGAGCCACCACAACCTTCCCTGAGAGACCAGGTCTATCTAACGAAACCAATGGCCGACAAGCGAAATCTCCAACCGGATGCCTGAGTGGCCTCGTCGGCGGCATTAGGATTCTTTCATTGATGTCTTTAAGTGTCATGTCTCCTTTAAATCCTCCAGGCTTTACTAATGCAAATGGATACACCACTCTTGTTATCACCTTCTTTTTCCTCTCCTCCAATATTCCACCTATAGATTATTATAATATCAAATTAGTTACCAACTATTAGACTTTAATGATATTATGATGGTTAACTAAAGTCGGTAACTTTAATTTTTTTTTGAACGGCGATTGACTCCAACAGACGAGAGGATCACACCCACATTGCATGGGTCCCTAGTCCCCCTCGGGCGAGGCATCCGAGGTTGACCATAGGCGCTCCACAAGAAAATTTCCCCCCGGCAGCCACTTGACTGCAATTGCGGCCTCCGCACTCAAGAGCCGGAGTAACCGCTGGGTAATAGAAAACTCGTGTGCGGCTCAAGACTCGAACCCGGGCTATTACGCGCTCAAGGCTCTTATCCATCATTGCCATGACCCCTCGACAAGGATGGGGTCATTTTTCCCCCAAATGCAGCGGGTGGGGATCGAACCTGGGTCTCCAAGGAAAACCCAAACTCTTTCCACCACTCCGCCACAACTTTAATTAACCATGGTTAGATTATTCAAATGAGTTGCAAAATAAAGTTAAAAAATGTCATTGTCATTGTATTATTTAGGATTACCAAACCCGTTTACTATTGTGTCAAAACATTAATTTTCAAATTTTTGCATCATTCTTTATATAAGTTTTATTACTTTATATCTTTTGACTATTTCTTACATAATTAAATCTTGCAACAATACATAATTCTTCTTTATTTCCGGTATCTACACATCTTTTACAGGAAAATTATTATTTTTTAATTAATAATCATTTTTAGATAAATAATTAACAATTATAGTAAGATTTTAATGTGACTTATTTGCTTCTATTAGTAAATAATAACTACATGATAATATGATTTATTATAATTATAATTATAATAACTAATATACATATATGTGTGTGTGTTTAAACGCAACATATTGAAGAAATAAAGTGACTTTTCTATTCATGAAGTCGATCAAACACTAAATGGTCAAACATTTTTGTAACTTTTTTGAACGTACGTACCAGTGACATGATCTGATGAGCTCAGAGTTTCTTTATCAGAGAAGAAGTGGGTGTTTGTTGAACTCTTGCTTTGTGTCGATGAAGTTGAATTTTCCCCACTTGCTACAAT
Source organism: Helianthus tuberosus (assembly GCA_030545235.1). Classification (NCBI taxonomy): domain Eukaryota; kingdom Viridiplantae; phylum Streptophyta; class Magnoliopsida; order Asterales; family Asteraceae; genus Helianthus; species Helianthus tuberosus. Next base: position 8,780,943 of record CM060448.1, read on the forward strand.
AACGTATATACATAAATAAATGAATAATTCAACATAAATATATATTCACTATTAGAAAACTACAATTTTTTCCTACAAAAGTTTCCTACAAATTTCCCACAACTCAATTTTTTTTACAATTTTCCTACAATTTTTTGACAAAAAAGAAAAACAAAAAAAAACCCAAAACGTTTATACAAATTTCCTACAAAATTGTCACACAATAAGCATTTGTAGCAATTTGGTCACAAAATTTCTAACCTTTTCGACAAAATTCCGACAAAAATTATAAAATTTTATATTATTTGTAACAACAACAAAATAAATAAGAATAAATTGTGTTGATTTTTTTTAACTGAAGCTCAATTTTCATTAACGACAGAAAAAGTTACATATGAATTGCAGGTAAACGGGCAACAAGTTGCGCCGCAACCTCTTTTGAATTTTTGAATACCTGTAAATGCACCAAAATTCTCAAAGTCTTGATCGGTAGTACTAAAATCCCAGTGGCTCTGTGGAATTTAAGACCAAGACACAAAATTTAAAAAAAAAAACCCACCATTAAAAAATATAAACAGTAAATTAATTAAAAAAACTCATAAGTTAAACATCAAGAATTGAAAAGGTTACCGGAAACGAGGGAGGAGTAGAATTATAATTGATGGGTTGATGGTGATCATCATGTGTCATCATCAGACGACGTCGTTTGGGTTTGAATTCAAATAAAGCATCCTCTAAGTAACCCGAAGAGTGATCCGAATCCAACAGTGACTGATCGTCGAATGGCGGAGTGTTGTTTATCTCCATACCTGCATCATTACTTACCTTAGTTATCGCCTTGCGAGTACACACAAATACATAAGTTGTTGAGAACTGCGAGAACCGCATAATAATGTATACGTACCTTTTTAAATATGGTGCAACTAATATTTATGTAACCACTCATGTTTCTCTCTTCCACTAACTCTAAGTACATTTATACGATTCTAGTGGTTCTCAACATTATAGCGGTTCGTAAACAAATGTGTATATACATACATATATGTATAATGTATAATTATGGACAAATATATATGTTAACTTACATTGAGAGATGTCTGAGTTGAGGCAATGAAGATTGTGGATATCCAAACAAAGGGAAGAAGCATGGCTAAAATAAGCAATGGAGTGAAGATCACCCATTTTGTTGGGAAGAAGTACACCAATTTTGAGGGTAGGTGATGATGATATAAGATGAATGATATGCAAATTTAGGTGTATATATGTAGAAGTTGTGTTGCTATAGAGGTTGTACTTTGTGCTTGATAAGGTGTGCGCCGGTAGCACGGTTTTCAAGAAATACAAAGGCAAAGTAAAGAGAGAAATAGAGAATAAGGTGGTGAAGAAGTAAGTTGTCAGTGTGAACTGGGAGAGAGGGAAAATAGAAAAAGAAAAAAGAAGAAAAGGAAAAAGTCTAGGGGGTTTATTGGGATAATCAAAATGTTGGGGGACTACTTTTGATCCTTTTGGGAAGGGTGTGGGAGACTAAATAATTGCAGTGGTTATGATATGATGTTTGTTGGAGTTGCATAAGATAAATCCAATATACAAAGTGCAAAAAAGCAGTGTTGACAACAGAACATGCTTACCAGACAAAATTCAAATTCTCTCTCTCTTTTTTTTTTTCTTTCTAAAACTGTTTATGTACAACTTATGTTTACGTATATAACTAGTAAGATTACCTGCGCTACGCAGTAGGATTTCAGTCGATATGTATTTTGGTTTCGTATAGAAACCGAAAGAAATATGCTTCAAAAAGTATAAAACATGTTTTATATGACCGAAAACCATAAAAATAAATTTAAATTGGACAGCGAGATACGCTGATTTTAAATTAATTGTCAATGGAAATGTAAACTTTATCTTAAATATAACTTCAATGAAAAACGAACCTTAAACTAAAATACTAAATATAAAGAAAAGTAAAAAAATCAAGAAAGAAACAAAAAAGCAAATAGGATGAAAACATTATTCACACAACTTGTTAATAGTAATTTACGTCAAAAATATTTTTTATTTCGAATTTGTAGAATGTTAAAACTTTATTGTTCAAACATAATGTAAGACTTCTATAGTAGACAATGTACACTCAAAACAAAATACTCGTACATTCATGAGAAAAATGCAATTTGCGTCCCTGTGGTATGTCCTAAACATCAACTTGAGCCCCTAAAAACATTTTTTTTGCATTTTTAGCCCCTGTGGTATTAATTTCATAACACTTTGAGTCCCTGCCGCCAGGTTGACTGTTAGAGGCAGGGGTAAGACCCTCTTTTTGCATATATTAATAACACTTTGCGTCCCTATGGTATGAGTGAAATATCAACCTGAGCCCCTAAATTCTTTTCTTGGTTTTTTGTTAAGAAATCTAATAATTATATTTATACTATATATAACAAATTATTAAAGCCTAAATTGTATATTAAATGTAAACTTTTTATACATACAATACAGAGACAAAACGTCATACCAACTTCGTAGAGTTGACGGAACTTACAGACTCGATAACAAAAGACCGTAACATACAATACAGAGACAAAACGTCATACGACCACAAGCAATTGTGGATCTTTACTGACGAGTGCACTTCGGGAAACTGATCCAGATATGAATGAATATAACCCCAGTGTATCTAATTACATATCTGCCACTTGGGTTATATTCATTCATATGAATGAATATAACCCCAGTGGTAGATATGTAATTAGCGAGCTCTGGAATTTCAAGGAAAATCGAAGAGCTCCACTGGGGTTATACATTCATATCAATCACTTCCTTATGTGCACCGCATCTTCTAGGAGGTTGTTTATATTCATTCATATCAATCACTTCCTTATGTGCACCGCATCTTCTAGGAGGTTGTCAAGTGTTCTCGCCTCCGTAGTTGGTGTTTTGCGTATCCTTACATCCGCAGCCATTCTGTACAACAAAACACATTCAAATGAGGAACACATTCGAATCTGATCCGATCAGTTCTTAATACGAGGAACCCAAATCATCGAATCAAACCAAAAATCAATATGATGAACACACAAGAATCAAAACCAAAACACATTGCAAACCTCTGTTTTGATGCATTTTGAACAATATACTCAGTTGATACCCTAAACCCACAAGAATCAAACCAAAAATCCATTCAACCCTAAACCCTAACCCCAAATAACACATTCAAATCATCAAATCAAATCCAAAATACCCAAATAACTGTTATCATCGAATCAAACAGAAACCAAAAATCAAAATGAGGAACACATTCAATCCGAAACTGATCCGATCAGTTCTTAATATGAGGAACCCAAATCATCGAATCAAACACATTCAAATGAGGAACCCAAAATCAACCCTCTGTTTTTCACAATATAAACACATTCAAATGACGAATATGAACCCAAAATCAACCCTCTGTTTTTCACAATATAAACACATTCAAATAACGAATGGTACCCAAAATCAACCCTCTGTTTTTCACAATATAAACACATTCAAATGACCAATATGGAACCCAAAATCAACCCTCTGTTTTTCAAAATCAACCCAAAATCAAACCCAAAAACATCGAATGGAACCCAAAATCAACCCTCTGTTTTTTCAAAATCAACCTAAATCATCGAATGTAACCCAAAATCAACCCAAAATCATCGAATGGAACCCAAAATCAAACCCAGAATCAACCCTCTGTTTTTTCACCATATAAACACATAAACACATAAACACATCGAATGACCAATATGAGGATGAAGATGAACCTGATCTGTTCGATGAAGATGATCTGTTCGATGTTCGATGAAGATGATCTGTTGATCTCTTCGATGAAGATGATGATGATGATCTTGGGAGTTGGGAAAGCTGTTGATGATGATGATATTGGGAGTTGGGCGACTGTTGATGATGATAATGAAATTGGTGAAACTTGTCTGCTTTAAGTGTAGATATTAAAGGGTGGGGGGTATTATGGACTTTTCACAACTGGCAAACGGTCAAACTCACGGAAGACTGACGGCAGGGACTCATACTATTATGAAATTAATACCACAGGGGCTCAAAATGCAAAAAAATTGTTTTTAGGGGCTCAAGTTGATGTTTGGGACATACCACAGGGACGCAAATTGCATTTTACTCTACATTCATTATCTAAACGTATAAAATTATTTGTTTGAACTACAATATTTAATAAATAAAGAAATTAAATTGACAACAAAGTTAAAATCAAGGAAATTATAAATGAATTAGTCATGTACATAGTAGATATACTTATATGAAGTTAAAAGAAAAACGATCATTTTTTTTACTGTAGTCATGTTCTTCCACCACCTATGAGTAAAGGAAAATAATGTCTATCAACGATATAATGTATATCGTTAGTCATGTTCTTACGCCCCGCTTGCGGTATGCGCATATAATTTATATATGTGTGGGCGCTCAGGGGGGGGGGAGGAAGTGAAAGTGCGCTAATTTTAACGTTATTTTACTAATTTCATGAAAATAACGTTAAAAGAGGGGGATGGTTAATCATGCATCATGTGGCGGGATTTACTACTGATGATGATGATGATGATGATGATGATGATGATGATGATGAATGTCTATCAACGATCATTCATACTTCGACAATGCTAAATTATGCATGTCTTTTGCTCTTCGTAAACATGGGTGTGCATCCGAAACATATCGTACATCCATCTTCAACAAATCTACTAGCATATTATAACCTTTGAGGTGTCTAGAATATGATCATCTTTAAAAAATATATAATGTAGTCGGAAGAATAACGAAGTTATTTTAATCACATGCCAACGATCGCTTCTAATAACCACCAATAAGTGCAATGTATCTAAAAGTGGTGATAGTTAATAAAATCACATTGCTCACCACTTGTCTAAGTAGTTGATATAGTCATTATGGATCAAACATGAGCAACGATTGATCTTGTAGTTAAAATAATTGTGATGTTGCTTTAATGTTGTTTTCTTATCTTGATCTACTAAAACCCCATATTCAAAAAATAATTAAAAGAAACATAAATGTCTAAGTATCCTGCCAACATGAGTTTTGACAAGTTTATACTTGTGAGAGAAAAAAAAAGAGTTTGACTAGTGATATAATACATTTGACTAGTTTGATTTACTTTATGATTGTTGAAGATGAATGATTGGAAGGGGTTGTACTCTACTGGAACATTTCATTCACTTTTTTGTATGAATGGGTAGTGTGGCCACACATTCTTTTATTATAGTGGGGCATATCTTTGAGAACATATGTTGGGTGTGGACCTATCCAATATTCATGCTGGACTGGTTAAGAAATTTGGAAACAAAATCAAAATTCATGGTCTTCGGTTGGTGCATGTGGGGCCCACACCCTCCTAATTCAAATTAAATTGCTTTTAGGTAGTATTTGGTATGCAGGAATGAAAGATGGAATGGAATGAGCTATTGCAAGTGAATGTAAAATAATGTGTTTGGTTGGTCAAGGCAATGGAAGCATCCGTTACATAAGTCATGTCATTTCATTCCCTCAAATTCATTTCATCCACTCCTCATGTTTTTTTTTCTATTTCATTCCCTCTCTCAGCCTACGTCACAAACACCGCCCATCACCTCCACCATCTACCACCACCACCTGTCGTCGTCACCACCTACCACCAACCTCCGCCGACCACCTCCGCCGCCACCGCCGCCCGCCGCCCGCCGCCACCGTCCTCCGCCGCCACCACCACCACCACCTGCCGTCGTCACCACCTGCCACCAACCTCCGCCGACCACCACCGCCGCCCGCCGCCACCGCCATCGACTACCATCGCTGCCACCCGCATCGCAAACCACCGCCACCCCGACCACTACCCCCACCCCCCGCCGGCCACCACCACCATCCTCCGCGGCCACCTCCCGCTACCGTCGACCACCACCACCCACC
>CM060448.1:14787073-15143301 GCA_030545235.1 Helianthus tuberosus
AGGTCTCTCATTCAAGCTGCTGGGAAGATCCCGCTTTACAACATGTCATGGGAGCAGTTTGTTACCCTCATTATGGAAAACTACTGCCCTCAACATGAGGTCGAAAGAATTGAATCTGATTTCTTATCATTGGTGATGAAAAACTTAGATTGTCAAGCTTACCTCACCAGTTTCAATACTTTGTCCAGACTGGTTCCTTACCTTGTAACACCAGAGCCCAAGCGAATTGCTCGCTTCATTGGGGGTTTAGCCCCAGAAATCAAAGCCAGTGTTAAGGCTTCAAGACCTGCTACATTTAGGTCAGCAGCTGACCTCTCCTTGTCCCTTACTTTAGATGCGGTCAGGTTGAGATCGCTAAAGAAATCTGAAGAAAGTAAGAGGAAGCGTGAGGATGATAACTCACGAGGGTCAGAGAAGAAGCACAAGGGAAACACTGATTCTAAGAAGTATGGGTCTGGAAGGAACAGTCAGCGAACAGAGGAAAAACCAAAGTGCACGAATTGCCAGAAACGCCACTTTGGAAAGTGCAGACTTGAGTCCAATCCTAATTCAGGAGCACCTGCATGTGGAATATGTAAGTCTAGAGAGCACAAGTCGATAGAGTGCAAGAAGATAAAAGATGCCACATGCTACAACTGCAATGAGAAAGGGCATATCAAAACCAACTGCCCTAAGTATGACAAGAAGCCTGAAGAGGTCAAGAAGACAAATGCTAGAATCTTTCGATTGGATGCCAAAGAAGCGATTCTAGATGACAATGTGATTACAGGTACTTTCCTTGTAAATGATGTCTATGCAAGAGTACTTTTTGATTCAGGCGCTGATAAGTCTTTCGTAGATCATAAATTTTGCAAATTGTTGGATTTACCTGTCAAAACCTTGAGTATAAATTATGAGGTAGAGTTAGCAGATGGCACCATAGAAACCGTCTCCACTGTGTTAGATGGATGTGTGATATCCATTAAGAACCACTCTTTTCCTCTATCTCTACTTCCTTTTAAATTGGCCAGTTTTGACATAGTATTGGGTATGGACTGGTTATCTCATAACCAGGCCCAAATCGTCTGCAACAGAAAGCAAGTGGTGATAAAGACTCCGTCTGGTGAATCACTTACCATTCGGGGAGATACCCAGTATGGGCTACCTGAGCAAGCGACTATGCTCAAGGCTTCAAAATGTTTAAAGAAGGGTTGTGTCATCTACATGGCACAAGTGATTATTGATGAGCCTAAACCAAAGATAGAAGACATCCCTGTCATTTCTGAATACCCAGAAGTTTTTCCGGAAGAACTACCTGGTTTGCCACCAGATAGGCAAGTGGAATTCATGATTGATATCATCCCCGGAGCAGCACCAGTTGCTAGAGCACCTTATAGGTTGGCGCCCACAGAGATGAAAGAATTAAGAACGCAACTGGATGAATTACTAGCTAAAGGTTTCATTAAACCTAGTTCGTCTCCTTGGGGAGCGCCAGTCCTGTTTGTCAAGAAGAAGGATGGATCGATGTGTCTGTGCATCGATTATCGTGAGCTTAATAAGGTCACGATAAAGAATAGATATCCGTTGCCAAGGATCGACGATTTGTTCGATCAATTACAAGGAGCAAGTTATTTCTCGAAGATTGACTTGAGGTCAGGCTACCATCAACTGAAGGTTAGAGATGAAGACGTACACAAAACTGCATTTAGGACTCGTTATGGTCATTACGAGTTCCTAGTGATGCCTTTTGGGCTCACTAATGCACCGGCCGTGTTCATGGATCTCATGAATCGCGTTTGCAAGCCTTACTTAGACAAGTTCGTCATCGTTTTCATCGATGACATTCTTATCTATTCGAAGAATCAATCTGACCATGAGAAACACCTTCGCTGTATTCTCAAGCTCCTGCATCAGGAGAAGCTCTATGCCAAATTCTCCAAGTGTGAATTTTGGCTTCGAGAGGTCCAATTCATTGGACACGTGGTTAGTGAGCGTGGTATCCAAGTGGATCCCGCTAAGGTTGAAGCAGTTATGAACTGGCAAGAGCCAAAGACGCCTACAGAGATTCGTAGCTTCCTGGGATTGGCAGGATATTACAGGCGTTTCATTGAAAATTTTTCAAGGATTGCTGCACCCCTAACTTCCTTGACCAAGAAGAAAGTAAAGTTCGTTTGGGGCCCTAAGCAGCAAGAATCCTTCGATATTCTAAAACAAAGGTTGAGCAACGCTCCTGTGTTGACATTGCCAGACGGAATAGAAGATTTTGTGGTTTACTGCGATGCATCTCACACTGGCGTGGGGTGTGTGCTTATGCAGAAATGCAAAGTTATTGCCTACGCATCACGACAGTTAAAGGTGCATGAAAAGAATTACACCACCCATGACTTGGAGTTGGGTGCCGTTGTATTCGCACTAAAACTGTGGAGGCATTATCTATATGGTATTAAGTGTGTGATCTATTCTGATCACAAGAGCCTCCAGCATCTGTTCAATCAGAAAGATTTAAACATGAGGCAACGCCGTTATATAAGGGTTCAAAATGTCAGCAACGAATAAATATACTTTACAATAACCCTACATGATGTTTATAACCTTAAACGAATGGATCATGGATCATACGAAGCGAATTGTGAAAGAAAGTGAGAGATTACAAACTACAGGGGTTAAATGTGTCAACATGTTAAGATATACCTCTGAGTGACCTTTTAGCAAACCCGAAGCCTTGTAACGATTAATTATGCTCACTAGATTGCACCATAAAAATTTCACCAAGTTTCGTTATCGTATGAGAAAGTTATGATAAAATTCGTGTGCGAGGAGTTAGAATCGTCAACATTAAAAATTAGGGCTTTTCGGGTGATCACAAAGTTACCCGAGGACTTGACAAAGATGGTATAAGTCTTAAAGCCCCTAAATGTCAATATTAAAGGCTTAGAATGCAAGAATTGAAGAGAAAGCGACCTTTCGGGGGACCAAGGGCCAAAAATGCAATAAAAGAAAAGTTTTTCACCTTCTGCCAAGGGCTTACGCACCGCAAGGGTCAACCCTTACGGTGCGCAAGCGTTGCCCAGCGACAATAAAACCGGCAGTAGCCTGTTTTCTGCATTTTAACCGACTTAGTTGATGTTTCTTCATTCTTGGGCGACCCCTAAAAAGTTCCTAGACCCTAGGGACACATGTGGGAGAGTTGTGGTCATTTGTAGCCTTACATGTCAACAATTCATGGTGTTTAAAACACTATATAAGGCCTCCAAGTTTGCAAACATTCTTGCACTCATATCTGATCATTTCTGGAACTCCAAAGCCGACTCCAGACCTTCCTAATCATCCATTAGACACGTGTAAGTACCCTTGACCCTTCTTAATTAAGTTTTGATTAATATTTAGCTTAAAAGTCAAACCGTCGTAATTACGGTTTGACTTAACGATAAAACACAAACGGTCCAGTGTTTTGTCTAAATGAAAGTTGTTATAATTTGGTAATTATGTGGGCAATTAACCCTTAAAAGGGTACTCACTGATTCCCATCCTAGCTAGGTCGTTTGTCGAGTCAAACGTTGTCCGAAAAAGTCAACAGAATCATTAAACGCGTAATTAGCGATATAGAATGCGTGTAACCTGTTTTATCATTCATATAACTTGATAATAAGTATAATAACTTGTCTAAGCTTGTTTGATTCGACAACTTTCTGTTTTGAACCGATTCGGAGCCGAAAGGCGCATAGTTTGACTTTCTGCTTTGACTTCGGTTCTGACCTGGTTTTGATAGGTTTAGACATGCCTTAAAGTTCCATTAGGACCTAGTTACATGTGTGTATAACCCTCTACGTTTATACCACTTAAATCCTTAATTGTCCGACGTTTCCATTAAATGCTTAAATATGGACCATAATGCCCTTATGACCATACAACGAGAATTTTGGAAAAGAGAAAGTACAATAATCTTTGTTACTGATTATAAAACATGTCCCTAAATTTTCACATCAGTTGGAGGTCTAGATTAGGAGTTATGCTTAATGACGTAATTAGAACGCTTCTTAGTAATTAAACGGCGTCATTAGCATAAAGCCTATCTAAACCCCATTTTTGACACCAAACCTTTTACCCACTGATGTAATATAATATTTTGGGATTTTTGAAGATTTTTAATTATTTTTAAACTGATCATAAGCTAGGATTAGTGCCTTGATTCGGTAAATACCGATTATACCCTTTTCGGCCATAAAATGAGTTTTACAAATCATTTTAACGCCAATCCAATTGCTACTGATTTTAAATAATAAATGAAGTGTTTTGAACCTGTTTAACTGATCAGAAAACTCAGAATCCTATTTTAACCCGTACGTCGCTCAAAACGGCTTTATACGCGTATTAAACGCATAGTTTGGGTTTAAAACTATTTTGGCATATAAGACTTATAACCAAATGTTATAACCTGTTAAAATAAGCTATTTTACTGAGTTATTCAGACCCGGATCACAGGAGTTGAATTAATCCCTTTTATAATCTTTAAAATGACCAAAATACCCCTACGGGGCTAAATATGAGATTAAACTCGTTTTGGGCATAATGGAAGGTATCATACTGATATCACAACATATTTAAGGCATGTTAACTTAGGAAACCTGTTTAGGACTCTTATGGTTACCGTTACGCTTCATGCGCGTTCGGTTCGGTTTATGTAACTAGTTTACATAAATTAGCCGAAACGGATCAAACCTTATCGGTTTTATCTCAAAATCCAGAATGTGTATAATATACCCATATTAAGCAAGTCTTCAAACTTGTCAGGTCTAAATCACATCCTATCCGGTTTTCGCTTAATCGTGCGTACGAACCGTATATTTAAAACTAACCGGTCTAAGCTTAAGCTTAACTAAAGACCCGTTAGGATTCTAATAGGTTATTATAAACCTTCGTTCCAGATTAGGAGAACCGGTAAAAGATACTTGCACTCGCTGATTTTGATTTATACTTGCTCAGGTAAATACTTTTAACTTATTTTCCCTATACGGGCTTGGGGTACGGTATATAAAATACCGCTTGGTCGGGCATTGAATCTTTAATTGTATGATGGTTAAAGTATTGAGATGTCTCGTTTAAATTGTTTTGTTTGCTTAAAGCCTTTGGGGGGTTAATGACCATGTCCCGGATATCCCTGGCATCATTTTACGAAATGACCACAACCAAAGCACGGGGCGTAGGCGTACGCCCATCGGTGTCTCATATACATAATGTGGTGTGTCTATTGATCTTTAACCCGGATCGATCCGGGCTACTGAACGCATAAGAAACATGTAAATCCTTTACAAGAATTATATTCAAATAATTATCCCAGGTTATAAAATATTATTTGTGCCTTGTGCCTTAAATGCATTTTCTTAAACTCTTTTCAAAATGAGTCGGTTGATTGTATTTACCAGTGTAAACTGACGTATTTTCTCAAAAAGGTTAAGTGCAGGTACTATGCGTAATAGGCTGGCTTTTCTCCTAGCATCCACAATAAGTCTCGCAAGCTTGGATGTCATGGACTGTTGAACACTGTTTCCTGTTATTTTGATCTACCTGTGGATTTATATTCAACTATTTGTGATACTTAATATTACAATATTGTTTGGTTGAAATGAATCTATACTTTGCTTCCGCTGTGCATTTAAATATTGTGTTGTTTGACTATTATGTTACCAACCACGTCACGATACTCCCCTACCGGGCCCACCGGTAATACGTGGAAATCCGGGGTGTGACAGGTTGGTATCAGAGCCAACGTTGAGTGAATTAAACACTAGCCTTTTTGTGTTTAATCTCAATGACGCAATTGCACATTCCTAAATCTTCGAGTCTAGACAAAGAACTTAGGAATAATCCAAAATGTTTTTATTTTATTTTAACTTTGTCCTTTATTTTCTTGTTGTTACCTTTGTTTATATTGACAGGTTTAACAATGCCGCCAAGATTCAGGCGAGGAGGACGAGGAAAGGAGCCGATCAGCGCCCCTAACGACCACGAGGCCGGGCCTTCGCGCCGGCGAACTCCTTCTTCTACAAGGAGTGCTGATCCGCAAGAACCTTGGAGGATTTATGAGGAGCCTTCCAGACGATCTACGTCGTATAGCTCAACGCCTCCATATCATCACTCCTATGGGCCTCAGTCCGAGAATGAGCCCAAAAACCCGCAACCTTCATACATACCCCTACAGCGATCTTTATCGCACCGTTCCTTCGACGACCCTACTTCTGTCTTTCGGGGCCAGTTTAACCCGGCGGACTACCTACCAGAACAAGGGGGCTTTAACCCACTAGGACCGGAGGATCATTTTTCAGGTGATCAAGCGATGGACATGGACGAGGACACAGATCCCGTCGAGCCTGCAACCGGAACCCCGAACCATCCTGTTGAGATCTCTGATGGTTCGTCTTTTCACGGAACACCATACCAAGGTCTGGATAGTCATCAGGCACGGTTCGACCGGTGTGAGTGGTACTTTACACCATCTTACCATTCATCGCCTCACCAGCAGCCGCAACAGCAGCAGCAAGATCCCTCTGGGGATCCACGTTTCGTGGCAGTCACGCCACCGCCTCCACCGCCGCCAGTTAATCTAGCGCCTCCAGCACCGCCAAGACGTAGGAGGACTGGCGCTCGGATGTCAGCACGAGCAGGGGATTTTCATTTCAGCACCCCTCAACACTCTAGTGGCAGCCACTACCCGCCACTATATGAAGACCCAGAGATGGGTGGACCTTCAGTTCCAGTGTCGGAGGTGAATTCGGCACCTATTGCACCGCCATCACCGGGTTTTGGCAACCCTATCCCTGCTTATACTGCTCCATCAGCTTACAACCCATACGGACCGTCAGCATACACTAACTATAACTATGCTGAGGATCCTTACCATGTGGCATCAAACTACTTTGCCCAAAATCCTGAGGGACCATATGGAACCCCTTGGGGAATGGGACATCCAGCTCGTGGATATCAAGTACCTGTTCAGCCACCACTTCAGCATCAGCCACCACGGTTTTCCCCGCCAGAGCAGGAGGATCTCCGTCATAGGCTGGACAGGGTTGAGCGAGACCTCCAGAGAGAACGTAGGAAGAATCAGGGATTTATGAGTGGCTTGGCAAGTTTGCTGAAAGGAAAGAAGAAACGGGATCATTAAATCCCAATATGTATTATTGTATTTCCTAGTTTAAATCAAGTCCCTGTGTGGACATTTCTTTAAAGTATGTATGTAGTCCCTGCGTGGACATCTATCTTTGTACTTAGTCCCTACGAGGACTTGTCTTTATTAGTCCCTGTGAGGACATTTATTTTTGCAAACAGTCCCTGCGAGGACTTGTATTGCCAGTATAGCTCCTGCGTGGGCAAGTGTTTCAGTGAAAAGTCCCGTTTAGGGCAAAGTGTACTACTTTTAAGTTTTAATGGAATGTAAGTTTATAAATTTCATCTTTGCTATGTTATGCATAATTAAATTATATATGAAATAAATAAATCGGAATCATTCTTTTTTTTTTTAAATCTATCTGCCTATTTTAATTTTTAATTAAGGATCTTAAAGGTATAACCTAGCCTGCATGTCATTTTAAGACCTGGCCAAGATGGTAAAACCCGTTAAAAAGATTCGAATCCAAGTTAACATCTGAAAACATGTTAACACTCCTGGCAGACATGATTCGTTAAAATCACACGTGTTATTATTATATAGGGATTTTTTTATTCCTAACCCAACTAAATGATCTCTGAATCATGGGTTAAATCATCAATAAAGATGATCAGTTCTTTTTACCATCCATTGGTAATATAATGCCTGCGGGCCCTTCTCATTTTCATATGAGACAAAAGACAGTAATAGTCTGTGACCCTGTCTGATAAAGGTAATGAACTATGTTCAAACTTTAAAAAGCCTTGATTCTCTGAAATCATAGCTTATGATTTAATTTGTCCCTGTGACTAGGCCTTATGTGCTAATAAAACTGTTATTGTTTTATAATTAGGATAAATTATATTAGAAATCCTAAATAAATGTGAGTAATAAATTAACCATATATGGTCTATGATTACCACAGTTAATAAAATTGCCATAAAAGGCAATTCTATAATAAACTCACCAATGAATTTTGTCAATATGTAACAGTTCAAGCTACATGGCAGACTCAAACGAGATCAATAGTCACCCAGGGAGAGTGCATGATAATGCCCGAGTAAATGTAGAGGGTGCAGAATTACAGGCAATGATAGATAGCTCCATGAATCCAGTGGTACCCATGCAAGGACCCAATCTGCACCACACTCTAGAACACCCTCCAGGACCCACACTGCCCACAACAGTAATTCTCACCACTCATCAAACCAGAGGAGTGCTCCATCCCAAAGAGTCGTACAGAATCAAGAACCCCGTAATAAGGGTTGCTCCTATAAGTACTTCATTTCGTGCAAACCCAGGGATTTCACTAGGGAAAAAGGAGCAGTAGATCGCATGACTTGGTTGGACGAGATGGATACGGTTGTGGATATCAGTGGTTGCAATAATAGGGATATTGTGAAATTCGTGTCTCAGTCTTTTAAGGGAGAAGCATTAGCTTGGTGGAGATCTTTGATCCAAGCTACAGGGAAAGTCCCGTTGTACAATATGACCTGGGAACAGTTCATGTCGCTGATTAAGGAAAACTACTGCCCTCAGCATGAGGTTGAGAAGATTGAAGCTGACTTCTTGTCGCTGGTCATGAGAAACCTAGACTGTCAGGCCTACCTTACCAGTTTTAACACTTTGTCAAGATTGGTTCCATATTTAGTAACCCCGGAACCCAAACGCATAGCTCGTTTTATCGGGGGTTTGGCCCCGGAGATCAAGGCAAGTGTGAAGGCCTCCAGACCAGCTACTTTTCGGTCTGCAGCGGACATATCATTGTCTCTTACCTTGGATGTGGTCAGGCAGAAATCGCAGAGGAACGCTGATACCGAAAAGAGGAAGCGTGAGGATGACAACTCACGACGTTCAGACAAGAAGCATAAGGGAAACAATGACCACAAGAAGGGGTCAGGATTTAGGAAGGATGGTCAGCAGTCGGGTGAAAAACCCAGATGTAAAATCTGCAAGAGACAGCACTTTGGTAAGTGCAGGTATGAATCGAATTCGAATTCATAATCGAAAACTTTTGCATGTGGGTTGTGCAAGTCCAAGGAACACAAGACCTTGGATTGCAAAAAGATGAAGGATGCGACCTGCTACGGTTGCAATGAAAAGGGGCACATCAAGACCAATTGCCCAAAATACGCCAAGAAACCTGAAGAGGCTAAGAAGACCAATGCTAGGGTCTTCAGGATGGATGCTAAGGAAGCCGTCAAGGACGACAATGTGATAACAGGTACCTTTCTCGTAAATGATGTTTATGCGAGAGTGTTATTTGATTCAGGCGCTGACAAGTCGTTCGTAGATAATAAGTTTTGTGAATTATTGAAATTACTTGTTAAGACCTTAAGTGTGAAGTATGAGGTGGAACTAGCAGATGGCACTTTAGAAACCGCCTCAACCTTATTAGATGGATGTTTCATATCCATTAAGAACCACTCTTTTCCTTTGGCCATACTTCCTTTAAAACTAGCCGGTTTTGACATAGTTTTAGGCATGGACTGGTTATCTCATAACCAGGCCCAGATTGTCTGCAATAAGAAGCAAGTGATGATCAAGACTCCGTCTGGTGAATCACTTACTATCCAGGGAGATACCCAGTATGGGCTGCCTGAGAAAATGTCTATGCTCAAAGACTCTAAGTGTTTGAAGAAGGGTTGTGTCATCTACATGGCACAAGTGATTATTGATGAGCCGAAGCCCAAGATTGGGGATATCCCCGTCATTTCTGAATACCCCGAAGTTTTCCCTAAAGAACTACCTGGTTTGCCACCAGATAGGCAAGTAGAATTCAGAATTGACATTATTCCTGGATCAGCACCAGTAGCAAGGGCGCCTTATAGGTTGGCACCAACAGAGATGAAGGAATTGAGAACGCAGTTAGATGATTTGATAGCCAAAGGTTTCATCAAACCTAGTTCGTCTCCTTGGGGAGCACCAGTTTTATTTGTCAAGAAGAATGATGGATCGATGCGTCTGTGCATCGACTACCGTGAGCTTAATAAGGTCACTATCAAGAATAGGTATCCTTTGCCCAGAATCGACGATCTGTTCGATCAACTGCAAGGGGCAAGTTTCTTCTCTAAGATTGACTTAAGGTCAGGCTATCACCAACTGAAGGTTAGAGATGAAGACGTACACAAGACTGCATTTAGGACTCGTTATGGTCATTACGAGTTCCTAGTGATGCCTTTTGGGCTCACTAATGCACCGGCCGTGTTCATGGATCTCATGAATCGCGTTTGCAAGCCGCACTTAGATAAATTCGTCATCGTTTTCATCGACGACATTCTCATCTACACGAAGAACCAAGCTGACCATGAGAAGCATCTTCACTGCATTCTGGAACTACTTCATAAAGAAAAGCTCTATGCCAAGTTCTCGAAGTGTGAATTCTGGCTTCGAGAAGTCCAATTTCTTGGACATGTTGTTAGTGAGCGTGGTATCCAAGTAGATCCCGCTAAAGTTGAAGCTGTCATGAATTGGCATGAGCCAAAGACGCCTACAGAAATTCGTAGCTTCCTAGGGTTGGCAGGATACTATCAGCGATTCATTGAAAACTTCTCAAGGATTGCAGCACCCCTGACTTCGCTGACGCGTAAGAAGATTAAGTTTGACTGGGGTCCTAAGTAGCAGGAATCCTTCGATATTCTGAAACAAAAGTTGAGCAATGCTCCAGTACTGACATTGCCTGATGGAATAGAGGAGTTTGTAGTATATTGTGATGCATCACACACCGGGATGGGATGTGTGCTTATGCAGAAAGGCAAAGTCATTGCCTATGCTTCACGCCAGTTAAAGGTGCACGAAAAGAATTACACCACCCATGACTTGGAGTTGGGTGCCGTTGTATTCGCACTAAAACTTTGGAGGCACTACTTATATGGAATCAAATGTGTGATCTATTCTGATCACAAAAGCCTTCAACATCTGTTCAATCAGAAGGACTTAAACATGAGGCAACGCCGTTGGATGGAAACTCTGAATGATTACGATTGTGAAATAAGATACCATCCCGGCAAGGCGAATGTAGTCGCCGATGCCTTGAGTCGAAAGGAGAAGGTGAAACCCATCCGAATCAATGCCAAGCGCATGGAAATAAAGAACAATTTGATTGAAAGGTTGTTAGCTGCACCGAAGGAGGCTGTGTTGGAAGCTAACTATCCTAACGAAAAGCTAGGGGTAACTGAGGAGCAGTTAACACTTAGCAAGGACAGAATACTAAGATTGAATGGACGAATATGGGTTCCAATTTATGGAGGACTTCGAGATGTTATCCTCCAGGAAGCCCATAGTTCCAAATACTCCGTTCATCCTGGAGCAGATAAGATGTACCAGGATCTAAGGGCAAATTATTGGTGGATAGGCATGAAAAAGTCTGTAGCCACCTATGTAGCTAAATGCTTGACATGTGCGCAAGTCAAAGCCGAGCATCAGAAACCGTCAGGTTTGCTACAACAGCCTGAACTTCCTACGTGGAAGTGGGAGATGGTGACGATGGATTTCATCACCAAGCTGCCAAAGACAAGGAAAGGAAATGACACTATATGGGTGATCGTTGATAGACTGACTAAGTCAGCACATTTCCTACCCATCAAGGAGACTTATAGCTCCGACATGTTAGCCCAGTTATACGTTGATAAGATTGTAGCCTTACATGGCATACCTGTGTCTATTATCTCTGACCGGGATACTAGATACACGTCACATTTTTGGAAAAGCTTCCAACAATCTTTGGGCACGCGTTTGAATCTTAGTACGGCTTACCATCCTCAGACAGACGGTCAGAGTGAGCGTACTATTCAAACGTTGGAAGACATGCTTCGTGCATGTGTGATTGATTTGGGTGGTAGTTGGGATAACCACCTACCACTAATTGAGTTCTCCAACAACAATAGCTACCACACCAGCATTAAGGCTGCGCCTTTCGAGGCCTTATATTGTAGAAAGTGTAGAACGCCCGTTTGTTGGGCGGAAGTTGGAGATGTCCAGTTATCAGGACCGGAGATAGTCTTTGAAACGACGGACAAGATTGTCTAGATTCGTGACCGTCTCAAAGCTGCCCGAGATAGGCAAAAGAGCTACGCTGATCCCAAGCGTAAATCTTTTCACTTTGAAGTAGGTGATAAAGTCTTACTTAAAGTATCACCCTGGAAGGGAGTGATGTGGTTTGGTAAGAAAGGCAAGCTAAGCCTGAGATACATAGGACCTTTCGAGGTTATCAAACGTATCGGGTCAGTTACCTATAAGTTAAACTTACCTGAAGAGCTCAGTGGAATTCACAATGTATTTCACATCTGCAATCTGAAGAAGTGTTTCGCTGACGAATCACTGGTCATACCACATACAGACGTGCATATAGATGAGAGATTGAAATTTGTGGAAAAACCATTGTTGATCGAGGATCGACAGGTTAAGAAGCTTCGAAGGAAGCATGTACCGATTGTAAAGGTCAAATGGGATGCCCGAAGAGGTCCCGAGTATACGTGGGAGGTTGAGTCCACGATGAAAGAAAAGTACCCTTATCTATTTCAGTAAATCTCGAGGTCGAGATTTCTTTTAAGGGGGTGAGGATGTAACACCTCGAAAATTCATGTCCTATAATGTGTTGACACGTGTCATAAGTTGAACGTGTGTAGGTATATTCTTGAAGGACTGAAGTTGACAAACAATGAAACTATGTAAATATAAGGGTTCAAAATGTCAGCAACGAATAAATATACTTTACTATAACCCTACATGATGTTTATAACCTTAAACGAATGGATCATGGATCATACGAAGCGAATTGTGAAAGAAAGTGAGAGATTACAAACTACAGGGGTTAAATGTGTCAACATGTTAAGATATACCTCTGAGTGACCTTTTAGCAAACCCGAAGCCTTGTAACGATTAATTATGCTCACTAGATTGCACCATAAAAATTTCACCAAGTTTCGTTATCGTATGAGAAAGTTATGATAAAATTCGTGTGCGAGGGGTTAGAATCGTCAACATTAAAAATTAGGGCTTTTCTGGTGATCACAAAGTTACCCGAGGACTTGACAAAGATGGTATAAGTCTTAAAGCCCCTAAATGTCAATATTAAAGGCTTAGAATGCAAGAATTGAAGAGAAAGCGACCTTTCGGGGGACCAAGGGCCAAAAATGCAATAAAAGAAAAGTTTTTCACCTTCTGCCAAGGGCTTACGCACCGCAAGGGTCAACCCTTACGGTGCGCAAGCGTTGCCCAGCGACAATAAAACCGGCAGTAGCCTGTTTTCTGCATTTTAACCGACTTAGTTGATGTTTCTTCATTCTTGGGCGACCCCTAAAAAGTTCCTAGACCCTAGGGACACATGTGGGAGAGTTGTGGTCATTTGTAGCCTTACATGTCAACAATTCATGGTGTTTAAAACACTATATAAGGCCTCCAAGTTTGCAAACATTCTTGCACTCATATCTGATCATTTCTGGAACTCCAAAGCCGACTCCAGACCTTCCTAATCATCCATTAGACACGTGTAAGTACCCTTGACCCTTCTTAATTAAGTTTTGATTAGTATTTAGCTTAAAAGTCAAACCGTCGTAATTACGGTTTGACTTAACGATAAAACAAAAACGGTCCAGTGTTTTGTCGAAATGAAAGTTGTTATAAGTTGGTAATTATGTGGGCAATTAACCCTTAAAAGGGTACTCACTGATTCCCATCCTAGCTAGGTCGTTTGTCGAGTCAAACGTTGTCCGAAAAAGTCAACAGAATCATTAAACGCGTAATTAGCGATATAGAATGCGTGTAACCTGTTTTATCATTCATATAACTTGATAATAAGTATAATAACTTGTCTAAGCTTGTTTGATTCGACAACTTTCTGTTTTGAACCGATTCGGAGCCGAAAGGCGCATAGTTTGACTTTCTGCTTTGACTTCGGTTCTGACCTGGTTTTGATAGGTTTAGACATGCCTTAAAGTTCCATTAGGACCTAGTTACATGTGTGTATAACCCTCTGCGTTTATACCACTTAAATCCTTAATTGTCCGACGTTTCCGTTAAATGCTTAAATATGGACCATAATGCCCTTATGACCATACAACGAGAATTTTGGAAAAGAGAAAGTACAATAATCTTTGTTACTGATTATAAAACATGTCCCTAAATTTTCACATCAGTTGGAGGTCTAGATTAGGAGTTATGCTTAATGACGTAATTAGAACGCTTCTTAGTAATTAAACGGCGTCATTAGCATAAAGCCTATCTAAACCCCATTTTTGACACCAAACCTTTTACCCACTGATGTAATATAATATTTTGGGATTTTTGAAGATTTTTAATTATTTTTAAACTGATCATAAGCTAGGATTAGTGCCTTGATTCGGTAAATACCGATTATACCCTTTTTCGGCCATAAAATGAGTTTTACAAATCCTTTTAACGCCAATCCAATTGCTACTGATTTTAAATAATAAATGAAGTGTTTTGAACCTGTTTAACTGATCAGAAAACTCAGAATCCTATTTTAACCCGTACGTCGTTCAAAACGGCTTTATACGCGTATTAAACGCATAGTTTGGGTTTAAAACTATTTTGGCATATAAGACTTATAACCAAATGTTATAACCTGTTAAAATAAGCTATTTTACTGAGTTATTCAGACCCAGATCACAGGAGTTGAATTAATCCCTTTTATAATCTTTAAAATGACCAAAATACCCCTACGGGGCTAAATATGAGATTAAACTCGTTTTGGGCATAATGGAAGGTATCATAGTGATATCACAACATATTTAAGGCATGTTAACTTAGGAAACCTGTTTAGGAATCTTATGGTTACCGTTACGCTTCATGCGCGTTCGGTTCGGTTTATGTAACTAGTTTACATAAATTAGCCGAAACGGATCAAACCTTATCGGTTTTATCTCAAAATCCAGAATGTGTATAATATACCCATATTAAGCAAGTCTTCAAAATTTGTCGGGTCTAAATCACATCCTATCCGGTCTTCGCTTAATCGTGCGTACGAACCGTATCTTTAAAACTAACCGGTTTAAGCATAAGCTTAATTAAAGACCCGTTAGGATTCTAATAGGTTATTATAAACCTTCGTTCCAGATTAGGAGAACTGGTATAAGATACTTGCACTCGCTGATTTTGATTTATACTTGCTCAGGTAAATACTTTTAACTTATTTTCCCTATACGGGCTTGGGGTACGGTATATAAAATACCGCTTGGTCGGGCATTGAATCTTTAATTGTATGATGGTTAAAGTATTGAGATGTCTCGTTTAAATTGTTTTGTTTGCTTAAAGCCTTTGGGGGGTTAATGACCATGTCCCGGATATCCCTGGCATCATTTTACGAAATGGCCACGACCTAAGCACGGGGCGTAGGCGTACGCCCATCGGTGTCTCATATACATAATGTGGTGTGTCTATTGATCTTTAACCCGGCTCGATCCGGGCTACTGAACGCATAAGAAACATGTAAATCCTTTACAAGAATTATATTCAAATAATTATCCCAGGTTTTAAAATATTATTTGTGCCTTGTGCCTTAAATGCATTTTCTTAAACCCTTTTCAAAATGAGTCGGTTGATTGTATTTACCAGTGTAAACTGACGTATTTTCTCAAAAAGGTTAAGTGCAGGTACTACGCGTAATAGGCTGGCTTTTCTCCTAGCATCCACAATAAGTCTCGCAAGCTTGGATGTCATGGACTGTTGAACACTGTTTCCTGTTATTTTGATCTACCTGTGGATTTATATTCAACTATTTGTGATACTTAATATTACAATATTGTTTGGTTGAAATGAATCTATACTTTGCTTCCGCTGTGCATTTAAATATTGTATTGTTTGACTATTATGTTACCAACCACGTCACGATACTCCCTTACCGGGCCCACCGGTAATACGGGGAAATCCGGGGTGTGACAATCCCGGCAAGGCGAATGTAGTCGCCGATGCCTTGAGTCGAAAGGAGAGGGTGAAACCCATCCGAATCAATGCCAAGCGCATGGAGATAAAGAACAATTTGATTGAAAGGTTGTTAGCTGCACAGAAGGAAGCCGTGTTGGAAGCTAACTATCCTAAAGAAAAGTTAGGAGTAACTGAGGAGCAGTTAACTCTTAGCAAGGACGGAATACTAAGATTGAATGGACGAATATGGGTTCCAATTTATGGAGGACTTAGAGATGTCATCCTCCAGGAAGCCCATAGTTCCAAATACTCCTGTAACACCCCGTGTTTTCACGAGTGAAAGTCAAAGTCAAGGTCAAAGTCAACGACCGAATTCGCGCGACGTGACTCATAGAATTGTTTCTATTATATTTAGATTATGTGGAGTAAATGTCGTACATTACAATAATCAAGCCTCACCAATCATATTTCGATCGATCTACGACTGTGAACGATAGGAAGTAACAATGCGATAAAGATAATCAAGCAAGCTAATCAAATCGACACCAGATCGAAACTCGAATTTCGTATTTTATTTGTCAGCTATACGTGTGTGTGAGCCTTACGTGTTACTTGTGCATGTTTATTTTATGTTGTGTGGTGATAATCAAGCGAACTCAATCGAACTCGAAGTCTAACTCGAATATGATCGAACCCGAACTCAAATCCCGAATCGAAACGTATAAGAAGTAGTTGGGACTGAAAGTAATTTGAATTAGGAAACCCTATCAAACCAATCGTAAATCTGAGCCAAATCAACATCGCATCGAGCTCGCCCAAGGCGGTGGCATCCGCACGGATGGCCCATCCGCACGGATGGCCAATCCGCACGGATTGCCAGTCCGCACGGATGGCCAGCCCGCGCGGACAACCTGCCCGGGTGCGTGCCGTGCGCACGGCTCACCCCCTTTCCCTTTTTGGCATCCTATAAATACACGGGTCACTATCCACTTTTGGCAAGTGACGTCCGAACCACACGCATTCTCCACCTTTTTCCCAGATTTCTCTCAATCCAGGTAAGATCTTGCACTAATTCTTGTACATCTTTAATCACTGCACGATTCTACACGCTTCTATCTTTCGAATCATCGATTTTAACCATGAAATCATCCGGACTTGAGGTGTTCACGGGTGACGTCATCATGAAGTTCGCAGGAACTTCATGCTTGGCCTCATTCCACCAAGAATATCTCAGATCTAAACGATTTCTACAAGTTTTTACAATAATTTCACCTAGATCTAAACTTTCCTAAGGATAAAAGAGTTGAAAGAAATAAACCTAAGTTCTCTCCTTCTTTTACCCTTAAAACCGGTACAAATCCGATCAGTCCTAGTGTTTTGCTCGTCAATAGTGATACCCTAGTTCCAGATCTGGAGTTGTACCCTAGACAACTGATTTCGGGGTTAACCGGGACGACCGTTCTGAGTCGCCGGCAGGCCAAGTTAGGGTGATTCCTAACCGGGCTAGTCACGCGAGTGAGAACACAACTCCAAGTGGTTGCCACGTAATCAGAACGTCTCGATAAACGACAACAGAAACCAAGTGTAGACGAACGGAACAACCAGAGCAGTTGTCCGCACGGACAGGCTACCCGCACGGACAAGCTGTGCGCACGGGTTACCATCCGCACGCACAGGTCATACGCACGGGTTGCCACCCGCACGGACTACACTTGGGACCCACTCTCCAAGCGAGGTTTGAGTATCGACGAACGAGCAATCCGGACGGACGACCTCTGAATGGATTACTCATCGGATCATGAGATACTAAGGCCTTAAAATGAAAATCGAGCAAACCCCACCCGCACGGCCAAGCCGTGCGCACGGACGGGCTATCCGGACGGATTGACCCTGCCCGCGCGCACAGGCTGTCCGCACGGACTACCATACGCACGGACCACCGTCCGCGCGGCCGGCTTGAAAGGTAGAAACACTTTGGTGTTTTCTAAATGCTACAACGAAAACTCCAAAGCACAAGCCATCATACACAAACACATCTTAGGAAGAAACAATCCACTTGGACGTTTATCCACGCAAGCAATCTAACCAGACGGGTAAGTCGTCCGCACGTATGACTCGTCCGCACGGGTTGCCACCCGCACGGATAGTCACACGCACGGATGACCTATCCGGATGGAACACCATCCGCACGCATCACCATCCGTACGGATTGGTCATGCGCACGGATGACCCCTATTCACGGACGACTGAACCGCACGATCAGTCATCCTACCCACTCTCACTTGTATTGTTTTACGCGTCACTTACCGTTACGTTATCAAATCTATTCAGGCTAATCGTACTCGCTGTAAAGCGCTCCCTTCAATCCATATCGCTGTGAGTATACTCGAACCCTTTTTGCTTTAGCACTTTTGGGTGTTACATACGTTACAACTATTCAAACTACAACTATCACACTACTCAAGCTATTTTAACGCTTAACCATTATCGCATGTTATACGTGGCTTATGAATGCTTGTTTGTTATGTTTACACATGGAATGCTGTCTACCTGCCTTAGCAACGATAGTACTATAGTTTGGACTCAGCACCCGTTCACACGGGGGTTGTTAAGGATCCTTTACTTGCATGGATTACGGTGGTAATCGTGTATTGCGAACTGCCTCGGGCAGTCAACCCGCAGTCATTGGTATCGATGGATCTATGTCGATAACTAACGTGCTTCATTTCACTATGTGTACGTGCTGGTTATGCGTAAACGAATTTGAACTCTATATGCTATTATCAAACTTGTATGCTCACCTTTACATTTTATGTATTGACATTATTTTTACGTATGTGACAGGTGCCTAGGTTGTTTATATGCTTCTCGGGCTGTGATGAAATCGAAGCTAGGAATTGGAGTCCTAGAAACCAACGAATAATTTAGTTATGCTTAAATCTGAGTTGTCGGAACAGAATATTTGTTTAGTTTTTGTCTGTAATAACTTGTTTGCTATTTGAGACATGGTATGGGACATGTTAACTTAAATTGAATGGTAATGATAGTTGTTATGGAAACTTCTGGACAATCTGTTTCGCTCAGTGCCGCGCCCCGATGATTCCGCCATCGGTTGGGGTGTGACAACTCCGTTCATCCTGGAGCTGATAAGATGTACCAGGATCTAAAGGTAAATTATTGGTGGATAGGCTTGAAAAAGTCTGTAGCCACCTATGTAGCTAAATGCTTGACATGTGCGCAAGTCAAAGCTGAGCATCAAAAGCCGTCAGGCTTGCTACCACAGCCTGAACTTCCTACGTGGAAGTGGGAAATGGTAACTATGGATTTTATTACCAAGTTACCTAAGACAAAGAAAGGAAATGATACAATATGGGTTATAGTTGACAGACTGACTAAGTCAGCACATTTCTTACCCATCAAGGAGACTTATAGCTCCGACATGTTAGCCCAGTTATACGTTGATAAGATTGTAGCCTTACATGGCATACCTGTGTCTATTATCTCTGACCGAGATACTAGATACACGTCACATTTTTGGAAGAGTTTCCAACAATCTTTGGGCACACGTTTGAATTTTAGTACGGCTTATCATCCTCAGACTGACGGTCAGAGTGAGCGTACTATTCAAACGTTGGAAGACATGCTACGTGCATGTGCGATCGATTTGGGTGGTAGTTGGGATAAGAACCTACCATTAATCGAATTCTCCTACAACAATAGCTACCATACCATCATTAAGGCTGCGCCTTTTGAGGCATTATACGGTAGAAAGTGTAGATCGCCCATTTGTTGGGCAGAAGTTAGAGATGTCCAATTGTCAGGACCAGAGATAGTCTTTGAAACGACGGACAAAGTTGTCCAGATTCGTGACCGTCTCAAAGCTGCCCAAGATAGGCAGAAGAGTTACGCAGATCCAAAGCGTAAAGCTTTTCACTTCGAAGTAGGTGACAAAGTGTTACTTAAGGTATCACCCTGGAAGGGGGTGATGCGATTTGGTAAGAAAGGCAAGCTGCTGCGAGACCTTTCAGCTGCTGCGAGACTTTTCACTTCGAGGAATCAAGGACTGAAGGTCCCAAAGCTGCTGCGAGACCTTTCAGCTTCAAACAATTCAAGTCATGTGGGCCGAAAGAATTCACAGGCGAAGGAGGTCCTACTGCTCTATTCCACTGGTTTGACTCTATCGAGGTCACTCTGCGACAAAGTGGTTGCCCTGATGACCTTCGAACTCTGAATGCTACCGGCGTCTTTCAGTCCCGTGCTCTGGACTGGTGGACGGCCGAGAGGAACAAGAGAGGGAATGATGCAGCCTACGGGTTGTCGTGGGATGAGCTCAAGGAAGTCATGCTGGAGGAATCCTGCCCTCCTCACGAGCGTCAAAAGCTTGAAGATGAATTCTGGCACATACATCAGAAAGATGGAGACAATGCTGGTCTCACTGCTCGCTTCAAACAGCTCAGCATTATCTGTCCTGACCAGGTTAAGACCCCTGAGATAACCATCAAGAAATACATCCGAGCCTTGCCCGACTGCGTTGCTGATTTCGTGCAAGCGGCTAAGACTACCACGTTTGAAGAAACCTATCTACTGGCCGCTGAGATCAATGACAAAAGGGTCAAAGCTGGGATGTGGGATAAGACCTCCAAGCATCTGCATCAAGCCACTGCTACTACACCAACTGCTGAACCCACGTCCTCAGGCAACAAGAGAAAGAACAAGAGAAAGAACAACTCCACCAACAAGAACTGTGCGATTTCTGCTGCACCGATCCAAGCGGTACCTGCTCAACAGCGTCAAGTAGTGGCGCTTGTGGCCAATGCACCACCTGCAAAGCGTGCATACACCGGACCACACCCACTCTGCCCTACTTGCACCTATCAGCATCCAACTGCTATTCAATGTCGCTTCTGTGCTCATTGCAACGTCTACGGCCACTTTGCTGCCAACTGCCGTATTCGTCAAGCTCCTGCCAATCAAGCTCTACTCGCTGCCCCACAGGGTCAACAAGCGCCTCCGGCACCCGCAGTCAAAGCCAGAGCATGCTTCACATGTGGCGACCCGAACCATTTCGCCAACATGTGCCCGAACAGGGTGGTGAAACAAGAACCCCAGCAGCAACAGCAGCAACCACAGCAACAGCAGCAGCAACAGGCCGCACGTGCCAGAACTTTCAATCTCAACGTGCATCAAGCCCAGGCCGACAACAACGTGGTCAATGGTACGTTCCTTGTGAATGGTATTTATGCTTCATGTTTGTTTGATACTGGAGCCGATAATTGCTTTGTGTCACTCGAATTTGAGAAACTCCTTAGTCGTAAGCGCTCTCGACTCTCCTCTACATTCGAAGTTGAAGTCGCTACCGGGAGAACCGTCGCTGTAAACTCTGTTATTCGTGATTGCACGCTCGAACTCAACAATCACATCTTCTCAATTGATCTTATCCCAATGCAACTAGGAAGCTTTGATGTCATAGTAGGCATGGACTTTCACCGCGAAAACCATGCCGAAGTTGTGTGCTTTGATAAAATGATTCGTTTTTCCCTCGCCAACGGGGATTCATTGTGCGTCTATGGAGATACTACTTCGAAGGGTCTCAAACTTATCTCATGCCTACAAGCCAGCAAGTATCTCCGAAAGGAGTACAGGGCCTTCTTGGCTCATGTCGTAGCAGCGGAGAAGGAAAAGAAAGAGAAGAAGAAAGTGAAGGACGTTCCAGTGGTTCGAGAATTTCCTCGAGTCTTTCCCGAGGATCTTCCCGGACTACCTCCGAAACGTGATATCGATTTTCGCATTGACCTTATTCCTGGAGCGAATCCTATTGCCAGAGCTCCCTACCGACTTGCGCCGTCCGAAATGCGTGAACTCTCAACCCAACTCCAAGAATTGCTTGAGAAAGGCTTTATTCGCCCGAGCACCTCTCCGTGGGGCGCACCAGTCCTTTTCGTCAAAAAGAAGGATGGGACGTTCCGGATGTGCATCGATTACCGGGAATTGAATAAGTTGACTATCAAAAATCGCTATCCTCTGCCTCGAATCGACGATTTGTTTGATCAACTACAGGGCGCTACGTGTTTCTCGAAGATCGACCTGCGTTCCGGGTATCATCAGCTACGTATACAGGAGGAGGATATTCCCAAAACAGCGTTTCGCACTCGTTACGGCCATTATGAATTCGTTGTCATGCCTTTTGGCCTAACCAATGCACCAGCTGTTTTCATGGATCTGATGAATCGAGTGTGTAAACCGTATCTTGACCGTTTCGTCATCGTGTTTATCGACGATGTCTTGATCTATTCCAAAACGAGATCCGAACACGCGCAGCATCTACGTTTGGTTCTCGAGTTACTTCAGGGAAACCAACTCTACGCCAAATTCTCCAAGTGCGAATTTTGGCTGGGGGAGGTTCAATTTCTGGGTCACATCGTAAATAGTCAGGGCATTCACGTCGATCCTGCGAAAATTGAAGCTGTTAAGAGCTGGGTTACGCCTAAGAACCCGACTGAAGTCCGTTCCTTTCTCGGACTGGCGGGCTATTATCGACGATTCATCGAAGGATTCTCGAAGATTGCTGTACCACTCACTTCTCTCACTCATAAAGACCAGCCCTTTTTCTGGGGAACCAAACAAGAGTCTGCCTTTCGAACCCTCAAATACATGCTTTGCAATGCTCCTGTTCTCACGCTACCCGACGGAAACGATAATTTCATTGTCTACTGTGATGCCTCTAACCTTGGTCTCGGTTGTGTCTTAATGCAACGAGACAAAGTTATTGCTTACGCATCCCGTCAGCTCAAAATCCACGAGAAGAACTATACAACCCACGACCTCGAACTAGGCGCAGTTGTCTTTGCATTAAAGATTTGGCGACACTACCTGTATGGTACCAAGTGTACGATCTTCACCGATCATAAGAGCCTACAACACATTTTTAATCAGAGGGAACTAAATATGCGTCAACGCCGATGGGTAGAACTTCTCAACGATTACGACTGCGAGATTCGTTATCACCCGGGCAAAGCAAATGTTGTTGCCGACGCACTTAGCAGACGGAGTTATCTGCTTAGCACTCGAAATGTTCAAGCCCAGCACAATCTCGAAGCTCTTATTCGCGACGCCCAGCATGCATGTTTCAACGAGCGCACCCTGAAGAAAGAAAGAATCTACCACGATGGAGCCCAACTTGTGAGCAAATCAAACGGGATATTCCATTTCTTAGACAAAATCTGGATTCCCAAGCAAACCAACCTGCGACAAATCATCATGGATGAAGCCCACAAATCCCGATACTCTATTCATCCCGGTGCTGACAAAATGTACCATGACCTTCGATATAGGTACTGGTGGCCCGGTATGAAGCGGGATATCGCTCTCTACGTCGGCAGATGCCTAACCTGTGCTAGGGTCAAGGCCGAACATCAACGACCCTCTGGCTTACTAGAACAACCTCCAATCCCCATGTGGAAGTGGGAGAGCATAGCTATGGATTTCGTAACCAAGCTTCCAACTACGTCATCAGGTCACGACAGCATTTGGCTTATCATTGACCGTTTGACCAAATCAGCCCACTTTCTGCCAATACGAGAGGACTACAAGGTGGAACGATTAGCCCGAATCTACACAGACGAGATCATTTGTCGACATGGGACGCCTCGTGACATCATCTCTGACCGTGATGCTCGATTCACTTCGCGGCTGTGGGGAACGTTTCAAACGGCACTAGGTACGACGCTTAATCTAAGTACCGCGTTCCACCCACAAACTGACGGTCAGAGCGAGAGAACGATTCGTACGCTTGAAGACATGCTCCGTTCATGTGTTCTAGATTTTGGTGGTAATTGGGATAGACACCTTCCGTTAGTCGAATTTTCGTACAACAACAGCTACCAGGCTAGTATCCAGATGGCTCCCTTCGAAGCCTTATACGGAAGAAGATGTCGATCGCCTATTGTGTGGCACGAGATCGGTCACTCGCAACTAACCGGTCCGGAACTACTACAAGAAACGACAGACAAAATCTTCCAAATTCGGGACAACCTAGCGAAGGCTCGAGATAGACAGAAGCTTCTCGCCGATAAAAAGCGCAAGCACCGTGAGTATGGCATTGGCGACTACGTACTCCTAAAGGTATCACCTTGGAGGGGTGTAGTCCGATTTGGCAAAAAGGGGAAACTTGCGCCTCGGTATGTGGGACCTTTTAAGATTCTGGAAAGGATCGGAAAAGTCGCCTACAGACTCGAATTACCGGAGGAACTTAACAATGTCCATCCGATCTTCCACGTGTCAAACCTCCGAAAGACCATCTACGAACCAGCCGTACATGTTCCTCTAGACGATTTACGAGTGAACGAAACATTGCACTTCGTGGAAAAGCCTGTCGAAATCATGGATCGCCAAACCAAAGAACTCAGGCGCTCACGCATTCCCATTGTAAAAGTCCGGTGGGAAGGCAAACAAGGCGCGGAGTTCACTTGGGAACTCGAAAGCGACATGAAGGCAAAGTATCCACAGCTGTTCAACGAAGAAGCAACGTCCAACTAAAACGGCGAGTATTCGAGAGAGATTTCAGAGAATTTGAAATATGATAATATGTATGGAAGCCAACAGAAACCGTCGAAACTAATGAAGATTGAATATTGTAAATAAGAGAAACTAGAAAAAGAAAAAGAAAAAGATTTTGAAGAACTTTATCGAATCTGATGCGAATTGAGATCTGTATACAATGAAATCTGGTACGAATCTTGTTGTTTGATCAGGGCAATCAAAATAATTCGAGAAAGATTTCTCTCAAACGACTTCTTAAGCTTTTAAATCAGCCAATTTCAACCGTGAAATCCTGGCTAATTTGGCGATTCTCCACACGTGATTCACGAATTAGTTACAGCTTCCGGCTTAATTTCGGGACGAAATTTCCTAAACAAGGGGAGGCTGTAACACCCCGTGTTTTCACGAGTGAAAGTCAAAGTCAAGGTCAAAGTCAACGACCGAATTCGCGCGACGTGACTCATAGAATTGTTTCTATTATATTTAGATTATGTGGAGTAAATGTCGTACATTACAATAATCAAGCCTCACCAATCATATTTCGATCGATCTACGACTGTGAACGATAGGAAGTAACAATGCGATAAAGATAATCAAGCAAGCTAATCAAATCGACACCAGATCGAAACTCGAATTTCGTATTTTATTTGTCAGCTATACGTGTGTGTGAGCCTTACGTGTTACTTGTGCATGTTTATTTTATGTTGTGTGGTGATAATCAAGCGAACTCAATCGAACTCGAAGTCTAACTCGAATATGATCGAACCCGAACTCAAATCCCGAATCGAAACGTATAAGAAGTAGTTGGGACTGAAAGTAATTTGAATTAGGAAACCCTATCAAACCAATCGTAAATCTGAGCCAAATCAACATCGCATCGAGCTCGCCCAAGGCGGTGGCATCCGCACGGATGGCCCATCCGCACGGATGGCCAATCCGCACGGATTGCCAGTCCGCACGGATGGCCAGCCCGCGCGGACAACCTGCCCGGGTGCGTGCCGTGCGCACGGCTCACCCCCTTTCCCTTTTTGGCATCCTATAAATACACGGGTCACTATCCACTTTTTCCACTTTTGGCAAGTGACGTCCGAACCACACGCATTCTCCACCTTTTTCCCAGATTTCTCTCAATCCAGGTAAGATCTTGCACTAATTCTTGTACATCTTTAATCACTGCACGATTCTACACGCTTCTATCTTTCGAATCATCGATTTTAACCATGAAATCATCCGGACTTGAGGTGTTCACGGGTGACGTCATCATGAAGTTCGCAGGAACTTCATGCTTGGCCTCATTCCACCAAGAATATCTCAGATCTAAACGATTTCTACAAGTTTTTACAATAATTTCACCTAGATCTAAACTTTCCTAAGGATAAAAGAGTTGAAAGAAATAAACCTAAGTTCTCTCCTTCTTTTACCCTTAAAACCGGTACAAATCCGATCAGTCCTAGTGTTTTGCTCGTCAATAGTGATACCCTAGTTCCAGATCTGGAGTTGTACCCTAGACAACTGATTTCGGGGTTAACCGGGACGACCGTTCTGAGTCGCCGGCAGGCCAAGTTAGGGTGATTCCTAACCGGGCTAGTCACGCGAGTGAGAACACAACTCCAAGTGGTTGCCACGTAATCAGAACGTCTCGATAAATGACAACAGAAACCAAGTGTAGACGAACGGAACAACCAGAGCAGTTGTCCGCACGGACAGGCTACCCGCACGGACAAGCTGTGCGCACGGGTTACCATCCGCACGCACAGGTCATACGCACGGGTTGCCACCCGCACGGACTACACTTGGGACCCACTCTCCAAGCGAGGTTTGAGTATCGACGAACGAGCAATCCGGACGGACGACCTCTGAATGGATTACTCATCGGATCATGAGATACTAAGGCCTTAAAATGAAAATCGAGCAAACCCCACCCGCACGGCCAAGCCGTGCGCACGGACGGGCTATCCGGACGGATTGACCCTGCCCGCGCGCACAGGCTGTCCGCACGGACTACCATACGCACGGACCACCGTCCGCGCGGCCGGCTTGAAAGGTAGAAACACTTTGGTGTTTTCTAAATGCTACAACGAAAACTCCAAAGCACAAGCCATCATACACAAACACATCTTAGGAAGAAACAATCCACTTGGACGTTTATCCACGCAAGCAATCTAACCAGACGGGTAAGTCGTCCGCACGTATGACTCGTCCGCACGGGTTGCCACCCGCACGGATAGTCACACGCACGGATGACCTATCCGGATGGAACACCATCCGCACGCATCACCATCCGTACGGATTGGTCATGCGCACGGATGACCCCTATTCACGGACGACTGAACCGCACGATCAGTCATCCTACCCACTCTCACTTGTATTGTTTTACGCGTCACTTACCGTTACGTTATCAAATCTATTCAGGCTAATCGTACTCGCTGTAAAGCGCTCCCTTCAATCCATATCGCTGTGAGTATACTCGAACCCTTTTTGCTTTAGCACTTTTGGGTGTTACATACGTTACAACTATTCAAACTACAACTATCACACTACTCAAGCTATTTTAACGCTTAACCATTATCGCATGTTATACGTGGCTTATGAATGCTTGTTTGTTATGTTTACACATGGAATGCTGTCTACCTGCCTTAGCAACGATAGTACTATAGTTTGGACTCAGCACCCGTTCACACGGGGGTTGTTAAGGATCCTTTACTTGCATGGATTACGGTGGTAATCGTGTATTGCGAACTGCCTCGGGCAGTCAACCCGCAGTCATTGGTATCGATGGATCTATGTCGATAACTAACGTGCTCCATTTCACTATGTGTACGTGCTGGTTATGCGTAAACGAATTCGAACTCTATATGCTATTATCAAACTTGTATGCTCACCTTTACATTTTATGTATTGACATTATTTTTACGTATGTGACAGGTGCCTAGGTTGTTTATATGCTTCTCGGGCTGTGATGAAATCGAAGCTAGGAATTGGAGTCCTAGAAACCAACGAATAATTTAGTTATGCTTAAATCTGAGTTGTCGGAACAGAATATTTGTTTAGTTTTTGTCTGTAATAACTTGTTTGCTATTTGAGACATGGTATGGGACATGTTAACTTAAATTGAATGGTAATGATAGTTGTTATGGAAACTTCTGGACAATCTGTTTCGCTCAGTGCCGCGCCCCGATGATTCCGCCATCGGTTGGGGTGTGACAACTCCGTTCATCCTGGAGCTGATAAGATGTACCAGGATCTAAAGGTAAATTATTGGTGGATAGGCTTGAAAAAGTCTGTAGCCACCTATGTAGCTAAATGCTTGACATGTGCGCAAGTCAAAGCTGAGCATCAAAAGCCGTCAGGCTTGCTACCACAGCCTGAACTTCCTACGTGGAAGTGGGAAATGGTAACTATGGATTTTATTACCAAGTTACCTAAGACAAAGAAAGGAAATGATACAATATGGGTTATAGTTGACAGACTGACTAAGTCAGCACATTTCTTACCCATCAAGGAGACTTATAGCTCCGACATGTTAGCCCAGTTATACGTTGATAAGATTGTAGCCTTACATGGCATACCTGTGTCTATTATCTCTGACCGAGATACTAGATACACGTCACATTTTTGGAAGAGTTTCCAACAATCTTTGGGCACACGTTTGAATTTTAGTACGGCTTATCATCCTCAGACTGACGGTCAGAGTGAGCGTACTATTCAAACGTTGGAAGACATGCTACGTGCATGTGCGATCGATTTGGGTGGTAGTTGGGATAAGAACCTACCATTAATCGAATTCTCCTACAACAATAGCTACCATACCATCATTAAGGCTGCGCCTTTTGAGGCATTATACGGTAGAAAGTGTAGATCGCCCATTTGTTGGGCAGAAGTTAGAGATGTCCAATTGTCAGGACCAGAGATAGTCTTTGAAACGACGGACAAAGTTGTCCAGATTCGTGACCGTCTCAAAGCTGCCCAAGATAGGCAGAAGAGTTACGCAGATCCAAAGCGTAAAGCTTTTCACTTCGAAGTAGGTGACAAAGTGTTACTTAAGGTATCACCCTGGAAGGGGGTGATGCGATTTGGTAAGAAAGGCAAGCTAAGCCTGGGATACGTAGGACCTTTTGAGGTTATCGAACGTGTCGGGTCAGTTGCCTATAAGTTAAACTTACCAGAAGAGCTCAGTGGAATTCACAATGTGTTCCACATCTGCAATCTGAAGAAGTGTTTCGCTGACGAATCACTGGTAATACCGCATACAGATGTGCACATAGATGAGAGCTTAAAATTTGTGGAAAAACCTTTGTCGATCGAAGATCGACAGGTTAAGAAGCTTCGAAGGAAGCATGTGCCTATTGTAAAGGTCAACCGGGATGCTCGTAGAGGCCCCGAATATACGTGGGAGGTTGAATCCACGATGAAAGAAAAGTACCCTTATTTATTTCAGTAAATCTCGGGTCGAGATTTATTTTAAGGGGGTGAGGATGTAACACCTCGAAAATTCACGTCCTATAATGTGTAGACACGTGTCATATGTTAGAACGTGTGGAAGAATGTTATAGAAGGACTAAAGTTGACAAACATGGAAAGTATGGGAAAATACGAGTTCTAAATGTCAACAGTGAATAAATACATTGTACATTAACCCTACATGATATTTATATCACCAAACGAATAAATCATGGATCATACGAAGCTAAAAGTGAGAGATTACAAACTACAGGGGTCAAATGTGTCAACATGTTTAAGTTATACCTCTGAGTGACCTTTTGTAACACCTCGAAAATTCACGTCCTATAATGTGTAGACACGTGTCAAATGTTTAAACGTGTGAAAGAAATATTATAGAAGGACTAAAGTTGACAAACATGGAAAGTATGTGAATATACGTATTCTAAGTGTCAACTGTGAATAAACATAATGTACATTAACCCTACATGGTGCTCATACCTTCAAACGAATAAATCATGGATCATACGAAGCTAAAAGTGAGAGATTTCAAACTAAAGGGGCTAAATGTGTCAACATGTTTAAGTTATACCTCTGAGTGACCTTTTGACAAACCCGAAGCTTTGTAACAGTAAATTATGCTCACTAGAATGCACGATTAAAATTTCATAAAGTTTCGTTATCGTATGAGAAAGTTATGATCAAATTCGTGTGCGAAGGGTTAAAACGTAAACGTTGAAAGTTAGGACTTTTCGGGTAACAATAAAGTTACCCGGGGACTTAACAAAGTGGGTATATGTTTTAAAGCCTCTATAGATCAATTATGAAGGTTTACCATGCAAGAATCAAGTGCCTACTCGGAGGTTGAAGAGCCAAGGATCAAATCGCAAAAAAATCAAAAGTGCTGATCAGAGGAGGCCTAGCGCGACGCGAGGGAGGCCTAGCGTCACGCTAGGGGTGCCCAGCTCCGAAAACCTTGGGTTGTTGCCTGCCATTGCCTTTCTGCTCGATCCCATCCGATTTTCCACATTCCTCTTGACCCCTAGACACCCCCCTAAGCCCTAGTAACAAGTGTTGATCAGTTGTGGGCACTAGTAGACACAAGTGTCAAAGAATTGTGGTGACTAAAATGCTATATAAGGGCCTTTAGTTGCAAACAATTCATCACATCTTCATCTGCATTCTTGGAGCACTTCTGGAACTCAAACTTCCTCTCAAGTGTTCTCTAATCAAGCTTAGGACCTTTGTAAGTTGCCTAACCTTCTCTAATTAATTGTAGCTTAGTTATTTAGCTAAAAGTCAAACAGACGTAATTACGGTTTGACTTCGAGATTAGTCAATAATGGCTCAGTCATATCTCAAATTAAAAGTAGTTATAGGTTGGTATTTATGTGGGTAATAAAATCTCAAAAGGGTTTCCCCTGATCACCACTCTAACCAGGTCAAAAGTCGGGTCAAACTTATATTTAAAAAGTCAACAGGAAGTCTAAAATGCCATTTATGCATAATTAACATTATAGATCATATACAACCTGTTGGATCATTGTTGTAACTTGGTAATAAGTGTAAGAACATGTCCAAACATGTTCAACCCGACAAATTCCTGTTTAGACCCGGTTCGGAACCGAAAGTCACACAGTTTGACTTTCACTTTGACTTTCAGTTCTGACCCGTTTAGGCATGTTTTAGAAATGCCTCAGAGCTTTAATTGGATTAGGTTACATGTTAGAACAACCCTCTGTGATTATACACCTTGGTTCATTAGTTATCCAATTAATATGCATGTTTCCGTTAATTGCTCATATGTTGACCGTTATGCCCTTATTACCTTAAAACGTGATTTATGAAAATGTAAAAGTGTAGAAACCTTAGTTACAGAAATATAAACTTGTATGCAAAGTTTGACATCAGTTTGACTTGTAGATTAAGAGTTATGCTCATTATCGCAAATTTAAAGCTTTATGTTAATAAAACGGCGTAATTAGCGTATAGCCTAGTTAAGCCTACTTTTTGGTGTCAAACTTAATACCCACTGATGTAATATATTATTTTGGGATTTTTAAAGATTTTTAATTAATTTTAGGCTGAGCATAACTAGTAGTCGTAGGCTTAATCCGGTAATTGTCGGTTTTGCCCTTACGGGCCATAAAGCGAGTTTTACACATCTAAACGACTCCAAACCTTTTGCTACTGATCACATATGATAAATAAATTATTTTAAGCCTTATGGAAATATAAGAATATCAGATTTAAGTATCGAACCCGGAAATGGCCTTTAATCGCCATATTTAGCGTTTTTAACGCATAGTATGTAATAAAATTATATTGAACATACCCGGGTTGATACCTACTGATATTTTAGGCAAATTAGAATATTTTAACAGTAAGCAAAGGTTGATTAACTCAGACTCCGGTTTTGAGCTTTTCGGCTTATGTGAAATTACCAAAATACCCCTACGGGGCATAGTTTGGTTAAAACTGATAAATTTCACATATATGCTTTATCCTACTGATATAACTTAGCAAATTATGTATTTTTGCTGATTACATCAGACCTGTAACTCAGGTTGTTACTTAAACTCTTTTATAAACTTTTAAATGACCAAACTACCCCTACGGGGCCTAGTTTGTGTTTAAACACGTTTCGGGCATAATGAAAGACATCTTACTGATGTCACAACATATTTGAGACATAATTAACTTAGAAAACCTGTATATAGCTCTCATGAATACCCGTCACGCTTATTACGCGTACGGTTCGGTTTATGTAACAAGTTTACATAAATTAGCCGAAATGGGTCAAACCTTAACGGTTTTATCTCAAAATCCAGAATGTGAATAATAAACCCATATTAAACAAGTCTTCAAACTTGTCGGGTCTAAATCACATTCTATCCGGTCTTCGCTTAATCGTGCGTACGAACCGTATCTTGAAACTAGCCGGTCTAAGCTTAAGCCTAATTAAAGACCCGTTAGGATTCTAATAGGTTATTATAAACCTTCGTTCCAGATTAGGAGAACCAGTAAAAGCTACGTGCATTTTTCTTATTGTGATTAATACTTGCTCAGGTAAATACTTTTAACTTATTTTCCCTATACGGGCTTGGGTTACGGTATATAGCATACCGCTTGATCGGGCATCAAATTCTCCACCGTTGAGTGGGTAATTGAATAAATTTGATCGGATCGTTTAAACAGTCTTGTTACTTAAAGCCTTTGGGGGGTTAATGACCATGTCCCGGATATCCTTGGCATCATCTTACGAGATGGCCACGACCTGAGCACGGGGTGTAGGCGTACACCTGTCAGTGTATAACTCATTATTGTGGTGTGTCTATTGATCTTTAACCCAGACAAGATCCGGGCTACTGAACGCACAAGGAACATGTAATTCGTTCACAAGATTATAATATTAAATAATTCTCCCAAGTTAAAAAGATTAATCTTGCCTCTGTGCATTTTAATCAAATTATAAAACATTTATGCCATGTGCATCCAAACCAATTTTTTTAAATCATTTTCCAAAATGAGTCAGTTGATTGTATTTACCAGTGTAAACTGGCGTATTTTCCCAAAAAGACTAAATGCAGGTACTAAACGTAATTGGCTGGATTGTCTCCTTAGCATCAATAAAGAGTCTCGCAAGCTTAAGATGCCTGAAGTCTGTTGAACTATTGTTCCCACTTTATTTACGATCCTTCTGTGGATAAACTTCCGAATATTGTGACATTTGATATTACAATAATAAATTCGGTTGTATTATATTTTCAATTGCTTCCGCTGTGCATATTAATATTGTGTTGTTTGACTATTATGTTGCCAACCATGACGTCACGATACTCCCCACCGGGCCCACCGGTGACACGTGGAAATTCGAGGTGTGACAGGTTGGTATCAGAGCCAACACTGAGTGAATTAAACACTAGCCTTTTGTGTTTAATCTCAGTTACACAATTGCACATATCTAAACCTTCGAGTCTAGACATATAACATAGGACAAATTCCACCTTTTCGGTTTTTGTTTTGTCCTTTAAATTTTATATTTTGTTATTGTTATCTTATGTTATTTTGACAGGCTTAACAAAGATGCCTCCAAGATTTTTCCGTAGAAGAGGACGAGGAAAGGGGCCGATCACCGCCCCCAATGATAACGAGGCAGGACCCTCAAATGTCCGAGCTCCGTCTACCACGGAGAGTGACGATCCACGCCAAAACAGAAGAAACCTATTTGAGCCGGCTAGACGGATCCTCTTTTCACGGATCACCCTACGGTGGTCCAGACAGTTTCCAAGCCATGTTTAATCAGCACGAGTGGTACTATACACCTTCCCACCATTCGTCGCCTCATCAGCAGCAGCAGCCGCATCATCAATATTCCTCGGGGGATCCCCGATTTGTGGCAGTTACGCCACCACCTCCACCGCCACCAGTTCAGCCGGCACCTCCTCAACCGCCAAGGCGTAGGAGAACCGGTGCACGTATGTCTTCACGAGCAGGAGACTTTCATTTCAGCTCTCCACGTCAATCCAGTGGCAGCCACTATCCGCCACATCAGGAGGACCCACAAATGGGTGGACCTTCACAACCAGCTGTACCACAGCCACCGCCGATGGGTTTTGATAACCCAATTCCAGCATATACGGGTTCCATGGCATACAACCCGTTTGAACCGACTCACCACAACTACGGTTACGCGGAGGCCGATCCTTACATGGTAGCGGCTAACTATAACCCCCAAGGACCCTATGGAGACCCATGGGGAGTAGGTTACCCGACTCAGGGGTACCCGATACCTCCTAGGCCTATTATCCGGACGCAATCGCAGCCACCTCGGTTTTCTCCCCCAGAAAGGGAGGAAATTCTTCAGAGGCTGGATCAGGTCGAGCGGGAAAATCGCCGCGACCGCCAGGAGAGACGAAGCTTTTTCCAAGGATTGGCAAGCTTGATCAAAGGGAAGAACAAGAAGGATCGTTGAATCCTTCCATTATTGTTGTAACCTCCTTTTATCAGTTTAGCCCCTGCGTGGGCATGTATGTATGTTTGTTTGTTTGCTTTAAGCCCCTGCGTGGGCCTGTCATTCTATAAACCCCTACGAGGGTATGTTATTGTTTAAAGTCCCTGCGTGGACTATTATGTGTGTTATTAAGCCCCTGCGAGGGTAAGTATTTATTTAAACCCCTGCGTGGGAAAGTTGTTATTTGAAAAGACCCGTTTAGGGCAGCGTGTAATATTATGTATAATTAATGGAATGTTGGTTTTATAAATTTCATGTTTGCCTTATGTGCATAAATAATTTATATATGAAATAAATAAATCAAAATCATTCCTTTTGAAAATAATCTGCCTATGTAAATTTTTAAAATAAGAATCTTAAAGTGTGAAACCTAGTCTGAGTGTTCTTATAAAGACCTGACCATGATGGTAAGACCTGTTTAAAAGATTCAAATCCCTGTTAACATCTGAAAACATGTTAACGCTCCCGGCAGATGTGATGCATTTAAAATCACACGCATTATTATTATGTAAGGATCTTTCTAAAGATTCCAAACCCAACTTAATGATCTCTGAATCATGGGTTAAATCATCAATTAAGATGATCATATTTTACCATACGTGGTAATATGATGCCTACGGGCCCAGCTCACTTCCATATGAGCCAAAAGACAGTGGTAGCGATGACTCCCTGTCAGATAAAGGTAATGAACTAGGTTCAAACCTCAAATGCATTGTCCTTGTGACTAGGCCTATTGTGCCAATATACTCAAATGCTTTGATTCTCTGAAATCCTAGCATATAATTTATAATTGTCCTTGTGACTAGGCCTATTGTGCTAATATACTCAAATGCTTTGATTCTCTGAAATCCTAGCATAAAATTTATAATTGTCCTTGTGACTAGGCCTATTGTGCCAATATACTCAAATGCTTTGATTCTTTGAAATCCTGGCATATAATTTATAATTGTCCTTGTGACTAGGCCTATTGTGCCAATATACTTTCATGCTTTGATTCTCGGAAATCATGAGCTTATAATCTATAAATGTCCATGTGACCAGGCCATTGGGTGCCACTAACAAAACTATTAATGTTTTATAATTATGATAAATTATAATAGAAATCCTAAACATAAATGATTAATAAATTAACCAAATGTGGTCTCTATTTACCATGGTTAATGAATTTCCCTAAGGGGCAATTCCGTAATAAACATCCCTTAGAAGGGAAGTGCCTACGGGCTATAGTTAATGTCCTCTGAGACTAAAGACAGTGGTAACCTACAGCTCCCTGACAGGAAAAGGTAAAGAACTTTGATTCAAACCTTAATGCCACGATTCTCTGAAATCATGGCTTATAAATTTAACTTGTCTACGCGACTAGGCCAATTGTGCTATTATTATTAACTTATGAATTAGGATTTATGATAAAAATCCTGAATAAAATAAATATCCTTCCTTCCCTGTCAGTATGCATTTTAAAAGGGAATCTTAAAGGTGAAACCTAGCCTACGCAGCCAAGATGGTGAAACCTACCCAAGGGATTCAAATCCTTGTTAACACTTGGGAACGTGTTAGCACTCTTGACAAATGTGATTAAAAAAAAAAATCACAACAGTCATCCTTATATTGGATTCTTCCAATTCCCTTATCTAGCCTAGTGATTTAGGAATCATGGCTTATATCATTCTATAAGATGATCATATTATAAACATTCGTTAGTGATGAAGTGCCTACGGGCTAAACTTGTTGTCCGATAAGACAACGACAGTGGTGGTCCTTGACCTCCTGTCTAAAATGTTGGACTATGTCCAAACATAATAGTCTATATGATCAATGCGATCATGATTAATATCATCTAATACGATGATCATATTATTTAACATCCTTTAGTGATGTTTTGCCTACGGGCTATAATATATTGTCCATTTGGGACGTTGACATCGTTATCTTTATGATTCCTTGTCTGAGGTGGTGAGCTATGCTCAAGTCAAATAGTCAATATGATTAATGCAATCAAGACTTATATCATCTAATAGAATGAACCTATTATAAACATCCGTTAGAGATGTTTTGCCTATGGGCTATATTATATTGTCCATATGTGACAAAGACATTGTAATCTTTACGATTCCCTGTGCAAGGTAGTGAGCTCTGCTCAAGCCTAATAGTCTATATGATCAATGCAATTATGACAAAAATCATCAATACGATGGTTAAATTTTTTTTAACATCCTTAATGATGTTTTGCCTAAGGGCTTTATTATATTGTCCAATTGAGACAAGGCAATTGTAATCTTTTGTGATTCTTTGCCCAAGGGGGTGAGCTATACTCAAATCCCATAGTCTATACTATCATTGCGATCCTGACTAGTATCATCAGTATGATGATCATAATATTAACATCCCTCGTGATGAAATGCCTACGGGCTATACTTTATTCTAGTGTCGGTAAGACAAAGATAGTAGTGATCTTTATGATCCCCTGTTCAAAATGGAGTAATTATACCCAAACCTAATAGTCAATATGATCGATGTGATCATGACTAATATCATTAGATACGATGGTTATATATATAAACATCCATTAGTGATGTTGATTGGCTTACTTTTCTGCCAAATGAATCGTCCTTCAAGACGATGACAGTTGTAGTCTATGACTCCCTGTCCAAAGGTGAAGAACTATGTTCAAGCCTTAAGACTCCTGATCTAATAAGATTTCAGCCTATGAATTGATGTCCTTGTGACAAATCCACAAGTTATATTCAAGTCACCCATAACAAGCCTCCGGGCTATAATTCGTCGTTCGTGAGAAGATTAACATACTAAATGTTAACATCACTGGTGACAGGCCTTAGTGCCAGATCCTATAACGTCCTAGAGACAAGGCCATTTGTGCCGCGTCTAAATGTCATTACGACAAGGCCTTCGTGCCATATAATCGTTTATGTCCTTCGAGACTAGGCTTTATGCCGTATCTTTCTACGTCCATCGAGACGGGCTTCTATGCCATATGTGTATACATATAATAAAAGTCTTGTAAGGCAAGCCTTTGAGCTATTTATAATCGTCCTTGTGACAAAGACAGTTGTGACATTATGGTCCCCTGTCAAGCAGGTATTGGACTCGCTCCAAACCTTAAATGCCATTGATAGTCCTTTTGTGACTTAAGCTAAATGTAATAGATATACATTCAAATAGCATTCATTAAGAATGTTCAGAACAGAATAGCCATACGGTTTATTAATGTCGTGGCTAATCTAAGTCAGGTCATCAGGATGATGACTAATAATTGTTAAATCTTGGTGATTAGTACCAAGTTTTGAGTATGGAAAACTTGGATGAGATGGGCAGTTCACGATGTCCTAGTTTCCGTTAAAATATAAAGACACAATATAGTTATAAAATCGATGGGTTGTCTTAAAAATCAAGCCCATATTGTGGGTGATAAGAAGCAATTAATTATCAAGACTCCTTATGAGCAACCCTCATAATTATATGTATCAGTACGATTAATTAATATTAAACATTAAGAATGGTGGAACCATTATTAAACATTAAGAATGGTGGAACCGGCCGTCCCCGGAATCGAACCTGGGTCTAGGCCACACCCTTTCGCGCGCCTAGCCAATCGAGCTAGGTGCCTAGTTTGTGAAATTTCCATTTTGATTAAATATAAGCACATAATTATTAGTGGTTAGCATTGGCAATAAGAGGGCACACTAAGGTTTCAAAACCTACTCATTATAAATCCATTATGGATCTACCTCAGCTACTCACGTTATATAGATTAAGAAACGAACAGTCAAAGCTGAGACTGCCCTAAATTGTCATAGATTTT
Source organism: Helianthus tuberosus (assembly GCA_030545235.1). NCBI lineage: Eukaryota > Viridiplantae > Streptophyta > Magnoliopsida > Asterales > Asteraceae > Helianthus > Helianthus tuberosus. The sequence goes on from CM060448.1 coordinate 14,824,892, forward strand.
GCAGCTAAGTTTGAAAGGATTAAGAATGGAGGCGCTTAACCCTCCTGGTGAATGAATGCCAAGGGGCAATTCACGATGTCATCAAATACATTCCTTATCATTTACCAATGATAATTTCTGCTAAGTGTCCTGTTTTTTTACAGGCAATAATAAATCTTCATAAACCATAAGCTTAGCAAACTTTTATATTTTTCACAAGGTATAACTTACCAAGGAAACCGTAGTAACCGATTCTTTTAGTATCGGCAAGAAATCCTTCTGAAAAATCTAAGAGTACTCTTTCTTCGCATAGAGTACGACAACATATGTTATTTTAATTATTTTCTCATTGTTTTTCTATCGCCTGCGAATGCCAAACTATGTTTGATAAAAGTGCCATATGAGGATTGGCGTATCCTAGTGTGTCCCATAGATTACTTCCATGCCTGATCAGTATGGAGGTTTAATACATGGAACCCCTAAGATATCCCAATGATCATATTGTACTAAAGTCGACTAGTAGTATTCAAAGAAGATATCCAGAATGGAATTTTCCAAACAAATGTTTCCGATTAAGGAATTCGTGGACTTATAACATAAATGTGTCACTTATTTGACACAAGCAATGATGAATGAACTGGAGCCTAGGATATGGAAAATCTCTGTAGCCTCCTTGTATCTTAATTATCTTCTCATAAGTTTTCCCTGCTTACCTCCTGGAAGGCAGGTAGAACTAAGATTAACATCCCGCTGTGGGCTGGAGTATTGTGAAAACTCCATATTGATTATGGAAAAATCGAAACCTTGATTAAGTAGGTTTTAAAGACATAGGCTCATATAGCCTGACTCAATCTTCTGAGGGTTTTATATTATTAAATAAGAAAGACAGTTCATATTGCTTACGTATTAAATGCCGCAACCCTAATTAGGCAACGATTAAGAATTTGCCATCAGCCACCCAGGATCTAAGGGCAAACTATTGGTGGATAGGCTTGAAGAAGTCTGTGGCCACCTATGTAGCTAAATGCTTGACACATGCGCAAGTCAAAGCCGAGCATCAGAAACCGTCAGGTTTGCTACAACAGCCTGAACTTCCTACGTGGAAGTGGGAAATGGTAACTATGGATTTTATTACCAAGTTACCCAAGACAAGGAAAGGAAATGATACGATATGGGTTATAGTTGACAGGCTGACTAAGTCAGCACATTTCCTACCCATCAAGGAGACTTATAGCTCCGACATGTTAGCCCAGTTATACGTTGATAAGATTGTAGCCTTACATGGCATACCTGTGTCTATTATCTCTGATCGAGATACTAGATACACGTCACGTTTTTGGAAAAGTTTCCAACAATCTTTGGGCACACGTTTGAATTTTAGTGCGGCTTATCATCCTCAGACTGACGGTCAGAGTGAGCGTACTATTCAAACGTTGGAAGACATGCTACGTGCATGTGCGATCGATTTGGGTGGTGGTTGGAATAAGAACCTACCATTAATCGAATTCTCCTACAACAATAGCTACCATACCAGCATTAAGGCTGCGCCTTTCGAGACATTATACGGTAGAAAGTGTAGATCGCCCGTTTGTTGGGCGGAAGTTGGAGATGTCCAGTTATCAGGACCAGAGATCGTGTTCGAAACGACGGACAAGATTGTCCAGATTCGTGACCGTCTCAAAGCTGCCCGGGATAGGCAGAAGAGTTACGCTGATCCTAAGCGTAAGGATTTTCACTTCGAAGTAGGTGACAAAGTCCTACTTAAAGTGTCACCCTGGAAAGGAGTGATGCGGTTTGGTAAGAAAGGCAAGCTAAGCCCGAGATACATAGGACCTTTCGAGGTTATCGAACGTGTCGGGTCAGTTGCCTATAAGTTAAACTTACCGGAAGAGCTCAGTGGAATTCACAATGTGTTCCACATCTGCAATCTGAAGAAGTGCTTCGTTGATGAATCACTGGTTATACCACATACAGATGTGCATATAGATGAGAGCTTAAAATTTGTGGAAAAACCTTTGTCGATTGAAGATCGACAGGTAAAGAAGCTTCGGAGGAAGCATGTACCTATTGTAAAGGTCAAATGGGATGCCCGTAGAGGTCCCGAATACACGTGGGAGGTTGAATCCACGATGAAAGAAAAGTACCCTTACTTATTTCAGTAAATCTCGGGTCGAGATTTATTTTAAGGGGGTGAGGATGTAACACCTCGAAAATTCACGTCCTATAATGTGTAGACACGTGTCAAATGTTTAAACGTGTGAAAGAAATATTATAGAAGGAATAAAGTTGACAAACATGGAAAGTATGTGAATATACGTATTCTAAGTGTCAACTGTGAATAAACATAATGTACATTAACCCTACATGGTGCTCATACCTTCAAACGAATAAATCATGGATCATACGAAGCTAAAAGTGAGAGATTTCAAACTACAGGGGCTAAATGTGTCAACATGTTTAAGTTATACCTCTGAGTGACCTTTTGACAAACCCGAAGCTTTGTAATGGTAAATTATGCTCACTAGAATGCACGATTAAAATTTCATAAAGTTTCGTTATCGTATGAGAAAGTTATGATCAAATTCGTGTGCGAAGGGTTAAAACGTAAACGTTGAAAGTTAGGACTTTTCGGGTAACAATAAAGTTACCCGGGGACTTAACAAAGTGGGTATATGTTTTAAAGCCTCTATAGATCAATTATGAAGGTTTACCATGCAAGAATCAAGTGCCTACTCGGAGTTTGAAGAGCCAAGGATCAAATCGCAAAAAAAAATCAAAAGTGCTGATCAGAGGAGGCCTAGCGCGACGCGAGGGAGGCCTAGCGTCACGCTAGGGGTGCCCAGCTCCGAAAACCTTGGGTTGTTGCCTGCCATTGCCTTTCTGCTCGATCCCATCCGATTTTCCACATTCCTCTTGACCCCTAGACACCCCCTAAGCCCTAGTAACAAGTGTTGATCAGTTGTGGGCACTAGTAGACACAAGTGTCAAAGAATTGTGGTGACTAAAATGCTATATAAGGGCCTTTAGTTGCAAACAATTCATCACATCTTCATCTGCATTCTTGGAGCACTTCTGGAACTCAAACTTCCTCTCAAGTGTTCTCTAATCAAGCTTAGGACCTTTGTAAGTTGCCTAACCTTCTCTAATTAATTGTAGCTTAGTTATTTAGCTAAAAGTCAAACCGACGTAATTACGGTTTGACTTCGAGATTAGTCAATAATGGCTCAGTCATATCTCGAATTAAAAGTAGTTATAGGTTGGTATTTATGTGGGTAATAAAATCTCAAAAGGGTTTCCCCTGATCACCACTCTAACCAGGTCAAAAGTCGGGTCAAACTTATATTTAAAACGTCAACAGGAAGTCTAAAATGCCATTTATGCATAATTAACATTATAGATCATATACAACCTGTTGGATCATTGTTGTAACTTGGTAATAAGTGTAAGAACATGTCCAAACATGTTTAACCCGACAAATTCCTGTTTAGACCCGGTTCGGAACCGAAAGTCACACAGTTTGACTTTCACTTTGACTTTCAGTTCTGACCCGTTTAGGCATGTTTTAGAAATGCCTCAGAGCTTTAATTGGATTAGGTTACATGTTAGAACAACCCTCTGTGATTATACACCTTGGTTCATTAGTTATCCAATTAATATGCATGTTTCCGTTAATTGCTCATATGTTGACCGTTATGCCCTTATTACCTTAAAACGTGATTTATGAAAATGTAAAAGTGTAGAAACCTTAGTTACAGAAATATAAACTTGTATGCAAAGTTTGACATCAGTTTGACTTGTAGATTAAGAGTTATGCTCATTATCGCAAATTTAAAGCTTTGTGTTAATAAAACGGCGTAATTAGCGTATAGCCTAGTTAAGCCTACTTTTTGGTGTCAAAATTAATACCCACTGATGTAATATATTATTTTGGGATTTTTAAAGATTTTTAATTAATTTTAGGCTGAGCATAACTAGTAGTCGTAGGCTTAATCCGGTAATTGTCGGTTTTGCCCTTACGGGCCATAAAGCGAGTTTTACACATCTAAACGACTCCAAACCTTTTGCTACTGATCACATATGATAAATAAATTATTTTAAGCCTTCTGGAAATATAAGAATATCAGATTTAAGTATCGAACCCGGAAATGGCCTTTAATCGCCATATTTAGCGTTTTTTAACGCATAGTATGTAATAAAATTATATTGAACATACCCGGGTTGATACCTACTGATATTTTAGGCAAATTAGAATATTTTAACAGTAAGCAAAGATTGATTAACTCAGACTCCGGTTTTGAGCTTTTCGGCTTATGTGAAATTACCAAAATACCCCTACGGGGCATAGTTTGGTTAAAAATGATAAATTTCACATATATGCTTTATCCTACTGATATAACTTAGCAAATTATGTATTTTTTCTGATTACATCAGACCTGTAACTCAGGTTGTTACTTAAACTCTTTTATAAACTTTTAAATGACCAAACTACCCCTACGGGGCCTAGTTTGTGTTTAAACACGTTTCGAGCATAATGAAAGACATCTTACTGATGTCACAACATATTTGAGACATAATTAACTTAGGAAACCTGTATATAGCTCTCATGAATACCCGTCACGCTTATTACGCGTACGGTTCGGTTTATGTAACAAGTTTACATAAATTAGCCGAAACGGGTCAAACCTTAACGGTTTTATCTCAAAATCCAGAATGTGAATAATAAACCCATATTAAACAAGTCTTCAAACTTGTCGGGTCTAAATCACATTCTATCCGGTCTTCGCTTAATCGTGCGTACGAACCGTATCTTGAAACTAGCCGGTCTAAGCTTAAGCTTAATTAAAGACCCGTTAGGATTCTAATAGGTTATTATAAACCTTCGTTCCAGATTAGGAGAACCAGTAAAAGCTACGTGCATTTTGCTTATTGTGATTAATACTTGCTCAGGTAAATACTTTTAACTTATTTTCCCTATACGGGCTTGGGTTACGGTATATAGCATACCGCTTGATCGGGAATCAAATTCTCCACCGTTGAGTGGGTAATTGAATAAATTTGATCGGCTCGTTTAAACAGTCTTGTTACTTAAAGCCTTTGGGGGGTTAATGACCATGTCCCGGATATCCTCGGCATCATCTTACGAGATGGCCACGACCTGAGCACGGGGTGTAGGCGTACACCTGTCAGTGTATAACTCATTATTGTGGTGTGTCTATTGATCTTTAACCCGGACAAGATTCGGGCTTCTGAACGCACAAGGAACATGTAATTCGTTCACAAGATTATAATATTAAATAATTCTCCCAAGTTAAAAAGATTAATCAAATTATAAAACATTTATGCCATGTGCATCCAAACCAATTTTTTTAAATCGTTTTCCAAAATGAGTCAGTTGATTGTATTTACCAGTGTAAACTGACGTATTTTCCCAAAAAGACTAAATGCAGGTGCTAAACGTAATTGGCTGGATTGTCTCCTTAGCATCAATAAAGAGTCTCGCAAGCTTAAGATGCCTGAAGTCTGTTGAACTATTGTTCCCACTTTATTTACAATCCTTCTGTGGATAAACTTCCGAATATTGTGACATTTGATATTACAATAATAAATTCGGTTGTATTATATTTTCAATTGCTTCCGCTGTGCATATTAATATTGTGTTGTTTGACTATTATGTTGCCAACCATGACGTCACGATACTCCCCACCGGTGACACGTGGAAATTCGGGGTGTGACACCTTTTGACAAACCCGAAGCTTTGTAACGGTTAATTATGCTCACTAGAATGCACGATATAAATTTCATAAAGTTTCGTTATCGTATGAGCAAGTTGTGATCAAATTCGTGTGCAAGGGGTTAAAGCGTCAACGTTGAAAGTTTGGACCTTTCGGGTGACAATAAAGCTAACCGGGGACTTAACAAAATGGGTATATGTCTTGGAGCCCCTAAACATCAATTTGGAGGGTGCAAATTGCAAGAAACAAATGTCTAAACAAAGTTTGAAGAGCCAAGGACCATTGCATAAAAAATCTAAAGTTCTGATTCTGTGCAGAAAGGCCTCGCGCCACGCGAAGCCCCAGGGGGGGGGGTCTTCGCGTCGCGCTAAGGGTAGTCTGATGCGAATTTTGTTGTTTCTTGTCTGCCCTTGTGCTTGTGATCGACTTTAAACGATTTTTCTCATCATGGGCGACCCCTAAATGTCTCCTAGGACCTTAGGGACATGTGTTGGTGATTTGTGGTCAATGGTAGACTTGTGTGTCAACAAGTTAGGGTGATTTGATCACTATATAAAGCCATGAAGTTGCAACATTGTTCTTCACACCTTCTCTTGCATTCCTGATCAATTCTGGAGCTCCCAAGCAGGCTCAAGTGATCATAATTCGCGCATAGGACTCTTGTAAGTTTGCTTGACCCTTCTTAGTTAAGTTTTAGCTTAAAAGTCAAACCGTCGTAATTAACGGTTGACTTTAAGATTAATCACTAATGGTACAGTGTTTAGTCGAATCAAAAGTAGTTATAAGTTGGTAATTATGTGGGTAATAAACCCTCAAAAGGGTTCCCCCTGATTCCCACTCTAACCAGGTCAAATGTCGGGTCAAACTCGTATTTAAAAAGTCAACAGAATGTGTAAATTACAATTCATGCATAATTAGCAATGTAGAACACATACAACCTGTTTGATCATTAATATAACTTGGTAATTAGGGTAAGGACATGTCTAAACATGTTCAACCCGACAATTTCCTGTTTAGACCCGGTTCGAAACCGAAAGTCGCATAGTTTGACTTTTACTTTGACTTTCAGTTCTGACCCGTTTTGGTATGATTTAGAAATACCTAAGAGCTTCATTTGGACCAGGTTACATGCTAGTATAACCCTCTGTGATTATACACTATGGTTCATTAGTTAACCGATTAATACACATGATTCCGTTAATTGCTCATATGTTGACCATTATGCCCTTTTCACCTTAAAACGTGATTTTTGAAAATGTAAAAGAGTAGGAACCTTAATTACTGATATATAGACTTGTATGTAAAGTTTGACATCAGTTTGAGGTGTAGAATAAGAGTTATGCCCATTAGCGTAAATTGAAAGCTTTATGTTAATAAAACGGCGTAATTAGCGTATAGCCTAGTTAAACCTACTTTTTGATATCAAATCTTTTACCCACTGATGTAATATATTATTTTGGGGTTTTTAAAGATTTTTAATAAATTTTAGGTTGAGCATAACTTATAGTCGTAGGCTTAATCCGGTAATTGTCGGTTTTGCCCTTACGGGCCATAAAATGAGTTTTACTTATCTAAACGACTCCAAACCTTTTGATACTGATCACATATGATGAATAAATTATTTTAAGCCTTCTGGAACAATAAAAAATATCAGCTTTAAGTATCGAACCCGAAAATGGCTTCTAATAGCCTTATTAAGCGTTTTTAGCGCATAGTATGTACTAAGACTATTTTTAAACATACAAGGGTGATACCTACTGATATTTGAGGCACATTATAATATTTTAACAGTAAGCAAAAGTTGTTTAACGCAGACTTCAGTTTAGAGATTTTCGGCTTATGTGAAATTACCAAAATACCCCTACGGGGCATAGTTTGGTTATAATTGATAAATTTCACGTATACACTTTAACCTACTGATATAACTTAGCAAATTAAGTATATTTGCTGATTACATCAGGCCTGCAACTCAGGTTGACACTTAAACTCTTTTACAATCTTTAAAATGACCAAACTACCCCTACGGGGCATAGTTTGTGTTTAAATTCATTTCGGGCATGATAAATGATATCTTACTGATGTCACAACATATTTGGAGCATATTAACTTAGGAAACCTGTAAATGACTCTCATTACTACCCGTTACGCTTATTACGCGTTCGGTTCGGTTTATGTAACTAGTTTACATAAATTAGCCTAAACGGGTCAAACCTTATCGGTTTTATCTCAAAATCTAGAGTGTGTATGAAATACCCACATTAAGAAAGTCTTCGAACTTGTCGGGTCTAAATCACATTCTATCCGGTCTTCGCTTAATAGTGCGTACGAACCGTATCATTGAAACTAACCGGTCTAAGCTAAGGCTTAATTAAGGACCCGTTAGAAATCTAATAGGTTATTATAAACCTTCGTTCCAGATTAGGAGCCCAGTAAAAGTACTTGCATTTGCTGTATTTGATTGATACTTTGCTCAGGTAAATACTCTTAACTTATTTTCCCTATACGGGCTTGGGGTACGGTACTATAAAAATACCGCTTGGTCGGGTATGTAGTCATTTAAATCGGATTGTGATTAATGTATTTACATAACCCGCTTTATTCTGTATTATTTGATGTATGGCCCTTGGGGGTTAAATGACCATGTCCCGGATATCCTTGGCATCATTTTACGAAATGGCCACGACCTAAGCACGGGGTGTAGGCGTACACCTGACAGATGCATTATGTAAAAACTGGTAATCCACTAAAGGAATCAACCTTGTGGGCACTATACCTGTGGCGCGTCAGTTAACTTAAACCGGCTCTTCTAACCGGTGCTAATGGACGGCAAATAAGTAAATTTGTATACAAGATTATATACAAATAATTGTCCCAAGTTATAAAGATATTTTGTGCCGAAGTGCATTCAAATCAATTTACAAACTCTTTTCAAAATGAGTCAGTTGAGTTGTATTTACCAGTGTAAACTGACGTATTTTCCAAAAAGGTTAAGTGCAGGTGCTAGACGAAATAGGCTGGCTACTCCAGGCATCATTACTCAAGTCTCGCAAGCTCTAGATGTCAAAGTCTATTGAACTATTGTTTCTATTTTATCTTCGATCCGCCTGTGGATCTTTTACTTTCCGTTGTAATACTGGATATTACTTATATTCGGATTGTAATATATTCCTCTTTTGTTTCCGCTGTGCATTTATATAATTGTGTTGTTTGACTATTATGTTGCCAACCACGTCACGATACTCCCCACCGGGCCCACCGGTGACACGTGGAAATCGGGGTGTGACATTAGGTTTCTTCATTAAACTTGCATCTTTGAGAAGATTCTGACTCGTACTTGCCGTATCATCTTTCAGTTCACCTCTTTGTAGATCCCTACCCGCAAAATTCTTTATTCCAGTCATGTTATCTTGTGTACCGGAACTTGCTATCTTGAGGTTGATCTTGTACAGATGGTTCTTGGTCCCTGTCACCTTCATCATAAGTTTTCATGTATCATCATGAATGGTTAGCAAATCACGTTTCATGTGAATGTCGCATCCACCTTCCGTTGCTTGACCAAGACTTATGATATTACTTTGCAAACTCGGTATGTAGTAAACATCGGTTAACAGGCGCTTCTCCCCCGTTTTCCCTTCAAGTAATACCGATCCCTTTCCCCGTATATCAATACAAGATCCATCTCCAAACTTCACCTTTCCCGTGACACGCTCATTAAGTTCAAAGAAATAAGCTCGATTACCCGTCATGTGATTCGATGCTCCGTTGTCGAGATACCAAGTGTCTTTCTCCATTGGCTCAGTCTCGAAACGCTTTGGATTCACCCATTCTTCATTTAGAAAAACCGTCTCTTGATCACATCTCATCATGAATAATGATGGATCAAAATCATCATTTTTAGCTAAGTTAGCTTCATCTTGTTTCTTCATACGATCCGGACATCCTGACGCGAAGTGACCAAATTTATCACAACGGTAACACTGAACCTGTGATATATCTTTCCTTCCTTTTTGGCGATCATTGGTTCTTCTTTGACCCGTTTGCTTTGACCCATGATCTTGACCATCTCGGCTTTGACTTCCATCTTGGTCCTCATCATCCCAGTCTTGACGTCTACCTCGGTAACTTGAACCGCCTCACCCACGCCCTCGCGTATTTTCCTAGGATTTAGATTTCGAGGATGACTCACCATTGGCAAACATTAGATTACCATGATTTTCTGCTAAAGACTCGATATCCTTAATCCTGTCTTCGAACGTCTTCAGTCGACCGATCGCTTCCTGAAACGTCATGGTCTTCAAATCTGCGAATTGTTCAATTGAAGCTACAATTGGAACATACTTCCCTGGAACGGAACCTAACAATTTTCTGGTAAGCTTTCTGTTTTCATAGGTAGTTCCCAAACTGGCTGCCTTGGTAACCAACTGACTTATTCTGCCCGCGAAAGAATCAACCGTCTCTGTTTCTTTCATCTTTAAAGATTCGAACTCATTTTCTAGTTGCTCAATCTTTGCCTCTCGAACCCGTTCAACCCCAACATACCGTGTCTTCAACGCTTCCCAAATTTCCTTAGCAGTCTGAAACTGAGCTACTTGAAACACGAGCTCTTCGGGTATTGCTTGAAGTAGAAGTGCAACCGCCATGTTATCCTTTTTGGCTTCTACATTTTCTTCACCTGGTTCTAAAGCTCTCTGTATTCCATAAACCTTGAATATCGCTTTGATACGGATCGCCCAGATGTTGTAATTTGTTTCGGTTAACATTGGACACTGTAAAGTTGTGGTGCTTTGATCCTTAACCACAACCGGTGGTGGTCTGTTCCCGTCCGTCATTGATTTCTGAACAACTTTTCAGAACCGAACGCGTTTGCTCGCAGAAACCCGGTCACGAATACCTCTCGAAAAACCCAGATAAAAAAATCTTGAATTGAACCCGCTTGTTCAACCCAAACAACGTTTAATTGTTAAACTCCAATTTAGTTTGAACCAATAAAAAATAATAAACCAACCTTGTTATTATTATTATTTTTTCTAACGTTGTTCCACATAAAAATAATAAAACCTAACACAGAAAGTGAAGCCAAACGATTCAAAAACAAATCAACTTATTGTTATACTAGGTTAGAACCCCGTGTATTACACGGGTTGAATAAATATACTAAGTAATAAAAAAGTTACATCTTTAAAAACATGTGCATTACACGGATTGGATAAACACATGTATTACACATCTTAAATACATATAATGTAATTGGTTAACATACACAATCGTCAATATATGTTTTTGATTTTTTATGTACTATATACTTTTTTATAACATTTTACTTTATTTTTTTATTTATTATTTAGATACTTATGTGTTACATAAGTTGTAACATTTTAATTTGGTTTTTATTTATTTATCAAGTAGCTTAGAAAGTTAATCAATGAAATATTAAGTAGTTATTAATAGAAAAATAAAATAAAATAATTATATAGCAATAATCATTGTATTAATAAATTGAGGAAAATGAATATTAGGATTTTACGTACCTAAGTTGTATGTGAAACCAATTAAAACTACGTCGTTTTCATTAAACGTAATTAATAAGTTATATTAAATATTCTTATTTTAATTATTATTTAGAAACATGTGGTATAATATTTTAATTTGGTTTGTATATATTTATTAAATAGCTTAGAAAGTTAATCAATGAAATATTAAGTATATTAGAAAAATTAAACAAAAGAATTATATAACAATAATCATTGTATTAATAAATTGAGGATAATGAATAATAGGCTCTTACGTACCTAAGTTGTATGCGAAACCAATCAAAACTACGTCGTTTTACTTAAACGTAATTAATAAATTATATTAAATATTCTTATTTCAAAACCAATTCAATATTAAGTAGTTATTAATAGAAAAATAAAATAAAATAATTATATAGCAATCATTGTATTAATAAATTGAGGAAAATGAATATTAGGATTTTACGTACCTAAGTTGTATGTGAAACCAATTAAAACTACGTTGTTTTCATTAAACGTAATTAATAAGTTATATTAAATATTCTTAGTTTAATTATTATTTAGAAACTTGTGTATTACATAACTTATAATATTTCAATTTGGTTTGTATATATTTATTAAATAGCTTAGAAAGTTAATCAATGAAATATTAAGTATAATATAATCATTGTATTAATAAATTGAGGAAAATGAATAATAGGCTCTTACGTACCTAAGTTGTATGTGAAACCAATCAAAACTACGTTATTTTAATTAAACGTAATTAATAAATTATATTAAATATTCTTATTTCAAAACCAATTCAATCATCGATTCATCATGGCATCTTTCATCTGGTTATCTACTGATCCTCAAAATCTAAAAAATAAATGAAAATATGGGTCTTTTGTTAACATCGAATAACAAAACTAATAACAAAAGTCACAAGTTTGTTGATCTTTTACTTCTTTTATCATTTATAAATTGAACGGCAATTTCAACTAAATAGAATATTCTTTTATACATGTTCTATTCTTATCATTTATAAATATCTATTATATATAATGTATATCTTTAATTATAAAAAAATAAGTATTTATAATTAAGTATGAGATAAAGATTAATATTTAGTATGAGGATTATCTATAAATAATAATTATTCATAAGAGATTGAGAAAATTAAAAGATACATGACCTAATATGATGACAAGTGTCCCATGAATGGTTTCTTTTATTATATAGTACAGATTTTTGTTCTATTTTTCTTACGTCACCAACACAACAAATAAAAATAACCTTTTTGAATTTTATGTATCTTAGCCGCCAATCAAAGTCTTGCAGCTTCAAGATACCAATACTTTTTGGAGAAACTGATCAATTCGCGATATGTCGATATCCGGTCGATCAGCAGCTACTAGAACTTAGCTACAACCCACTGTTGTTTATTGTGAAGATCGATTGCCTTTTATCACCGGGAACGACAACTCCGTTACCGCTGATACGAACTTGCAATCCGATCACGAGTACTTGTCCGGTTCGATTTCGACGATTGAACTTGGCTCTGATACCAATTCAAGTCCCAATCGAATAATCAAACACAAGAACAATAACGAATGGAATAACTCTCCAAGAACTTTTATTATAACCAAGAAAATATAACTCAAAAAACTTGATTACAATAACTCATAAACCATAACTTAGTTTATCTTCTCTTGACTCTTAGTAATGTCTAACCCTAACATGGTTTATATAGGCTTACCCTAACTTGGTGACCAAGACATTACCATATAACCCTAGCTTGGTGACCAAGACATTATCAAATATAATTATAATGTAATTAGGAAACTTAATCAATTATGACCAACTTGTCAACATTGATCCCTCAAGTTCACCGACTTGTGACTTGAACTCCTTTGCCACCCTTTCACATCACCGACTTGTGATGAGTCGGGAATTACCGCCAACAGTTATATGTAGTGTTATATATGTAGTTTTTGTATAGAAATTTTTTGGTATATACATTTTCGACCCCCCGGTTCTATAGAATTCTTTTGGTATATACGTTTTCGACCTCCCCATCATTCAGATCAAGCTTCGCCACCCCCGATTGGAAACCCCGGAAGATTATCCGAGAACATGTGTTCTTTTTTCGTCAGTTTCATTTCACTTGATAAGCCCAATATTCATATTGGCCCAAAAGCAGTAAACCCATTATGTAGTCAAGAAACTTTAACTCTTCGAGCCCAGTAGTATACGATAAATACAAACAAGCATAGTAAAATTGGGTATCTCTGTTTTACGACTCGAAGAATGAGGCCAAGAGAGGAATAAGGGTTTGTGAGGGTTGTCGCCGCCTCTCTCAGCCAATGATTTCGATCATTCTCTTTGAAATTCCAACAACCCTCTGTTACGGGCGTGTTTGGTTTAAGCTTATTTTGGAACAACTTAGAGCATTCTCATCCAATCCATCAAATTATACATACATTCCGCTAAAGTAGTGTGTGTATGTATGTATGTATATAGAGATAGAGAGAGAGAGAGTAAATGATCTACGAAAACAACGGTTTTTGTAGATCCATATCCCAAACCAAACACAACCATCAAAGATGAGGCTATGATGATTTCTCATTAACCGGGTCATAATCGGGTCAAGATTTGAGATTGTCCGCAGCTTGGCGTGGCAGAATAGGAGGACGGCAAATGCGAGATCCCATCGGGTTCTCTTCTTGCAACCTCTTTTGCAGCTATGGCGGTCTAATCCTCTTTTTCCGATCGTAAAACAGATCTGAGCCTCAAAATCATTTTGTTTTTACTTTTTATTTTATTTTGTTTTGTTGATTTTTGTTTGATAAAGGGCATGCGATTTGGTACCATTGTGGATCTTTTGTTCTATTTACCAGTACCGATTTTCTTCATTTTTCGGTACCGGTCTGATACTATACTCAAGCAAGACTGAGCCCGGACCAAACACATACTTTTTAAACAGAGGAAATTGCCAAAATGGTCTTTTGAGATTTTGTCACTTTTAAAACTCAAACCTTTTGAATCTAGGTTTTTGTGGTTTTAATTTTGTTGCCATTTAATCAAAAGGCAAATTCTGTTCAAAGATTTTTCAGTTAATATCTAGATTTTTTTTTTCTCCCTTATAATTAAGGGCTAAATTGTTAGATTTTTTGTACTTTATTATATTAAAACGTTAAAAGACCATTTTACCCTATATTAAAAGAGAGGAAAAAGACAAAAAACCGGACGTTAATTGAAAAATCTGACCAGATTTTGATTTTGGATGGAAATGGTAACAAAATTGAAATCACAAGACCAAGATTCAAAAGGTTTAAATTTGGACTAAAGTAGCAAAATTGATCAAACCTTAGTGACCATATTGGCAGTTTACTTTTTTAAATATATTTGTTATGCATGGAGATTTGTATTTGTTTGTTATCGAGGGAAAATGAAATTTGGTTCGAAATATCGATGTGGCATGCTCAGGTAGGTTACGTTTTGTAAACAAGTATGGGTACTACGGTGCTGTTTGTTTTTTCAGAGGTAAAATGTCTGCGGACCATATCTGCAGACATCTGCTGCAGAAGAGTTGGACCAAACCTCTGCAGTCTGGAAGAAGAAGGCTGTTTGTTTTTTTAACTACACGGAACTTTAAAATCCATTTATGCAAATTTGATAAAATTTGTCTAGAGATCCTATCAAGAAAAACAACTTTTTTTCCAAGTAATAAACTTATAATAATAAATTCATTGCACTTGTAATGGAATATAATTCATTGCTTCCATATCACTTTCTAAAGAAATGTATCTTAATAAAGTATGTGCAGCCTCAAAACTTGCATTTCTATTTGAAAATCTCAAAAACGTCACCCATGAAATCCCAAATCGAACATAAGAAGATTGATTGAATCCCAACAATAACATAAACCTAAACGTAAGCAATTAACATAAACTTAAATCTAAACATAAACAATAAACATTATCTAAACGTGAATCTGAAACAATAACCATAAACCTAAACATACAAAATTAACATAAACTTGAACCCACAAACATAAACAATTTTCATAAACCTAAACCTGAAAAAAATGAAATGGCCTGTTGTGGTTGGGATGGAGGCGGCGGCGCTAGGAGGAGCAGGGGGAGACGCGGCTGCGGTGGGAGGAGAGAGGGGGGATACGCGATGGCAGTGGGAAGAGCAGGAGGTGGTCGCGGCGGCTGTGGGAGAAGGGGAGTGGCCACTGACGCTCTAGGATGAGGGTAGAGGTGAGAGACGACGCCGTTGGGAGGAGGGAGGGTGGTAGCGGTGGCGACAGAGGAAGAGGTGTGGAGGAGGAACGTGCTAGGGGATGTGTTGAAAGAGCAGAGGCTGAGAAGAGAACAGGATGAGAAGAGCCATGGAGATGTAAGTCCAAGTTTGCACGAGGAAGAGGTCTAGAAGACCTTTTTTTAATGAAAGCACTTTCAAAAATAAATAGTCTGCATGCAGACTTCTACGTCTACGCGTGGTCTGCGTGAAGGAGACATAAAAGATCCAGAAGTACTTCTCACAAAAAACAAACACCCTAATACGCATTCCATTCCGACTATCTTAGCTTCTGACCGGACTCATTTATGTTCTTTAAAATGATGCTGGGGTCCCTTTTTTGTTGTCAAATTGCAAATCACAAATAAAGGCTAGGTCGTTTATTCTAATGTCTCAGTTCTTGAGCACAAAATAAATTAATCGTTAGCTGAACAGAAAGCTGTATATCAAAAAAAAAAAGTAATTAACTTGTTTCAATTAGTCACAAATTCATAGTTGTTAGCTTCTTTTAACTTCACTACTGATAAAATCATAAAACACATAAGAAGTAAGATAATTAGTTACATCCATACATTTTTTCCAACTCATTGATAAATCTCGCTGAATCATGGAAGAGAAATCACAAACTGTGCTATCATGATTAATTTAAAACACAACTAGAAATGATTCCCCACGTTGCGGGGTCGTTATTTTTAATGTGATTTGAGCGTACTAATTCTTTTTCGTAATGGCTTATCAATCAAAATGTAGACTAACTGAAAACATGTATAAAAATAAGCACAAAAACATATTATATTTGACATGACTCATATTTTAGAAGTCGAAACATCAACCAACTTGAATTTATACCTACACGTATGTAAAAATAAGTACGTAAATTTGAGGGGATCAGAGTGTCATTACGTTGAAACGTAAACCAACTTGAATTTACACCGATATGTATTTATACTCATTTTGTATCTTTTGAAGCTTCATTGATATTTCAAGAATGAGAATTGGATTAACAGAACAGTTGTTTTAAAACAGTCATTTTACTGCAGTTGGTTCCCAAGCAGTTGTTTCAGAAAAGTGTTTTGTATCTACAATTGCAAAAGAACTGATTTGAAACCTCAGTTGATCAGCAGTTCTTTTTAGATTCAAATTTAGATCAATTGTTTACAAAATGGTTTGGTTCTCAAAGTGCATATCAGTGATCAGTAATTTAACATTAGTACTTCACTCTTATCAGGTGTTCGCATCAGTTAAATGACTGCATGATTTTTAGTGGTGACAGTTGACCTATCTACATATGATTGGGTCAATTTTGCTGTTTTCATCCTGAAAGATGATGCATTTAAAATAAATTTAAGGGTATTTTAAAAGATGAAATTAAGAATGCTAAATAGTGTTTGTTACCAACATAATTGACTGAAAGAAATACCTTCCCATAGGCTAGGACCCTTGGAAAAGTGCATCCACAATACAATCATCGAATATCCTAGAAGAGGGAGGCCTGGTACACATGGTCAAATGTAAACGAATGCGAACCAACTTTTCGCTGGGTGCTCTGAATGCATCACTGTCAAGAGTTGTCGTCAAAATTCGACCGTTAGTTACTTGTGAACTTCTGGCTGTGCGCTCTGACTGTATCACTGTCATGGTAATCAATACCTGAGGTTCATCAGGTGTTACAGTACCTATGAAGACCGACTTTGAATTCAATTAGGGGTGTTTAATTACAAAATCTTCATTACCTTCTGGCAATGCAAGCAGGGGCGGACCTACTTTAGTGAGTCGGGGTATTTTAAAATGGGATCCTGTACAACCAATATTTGGTCTGGTGGAGATTTGGTTCATGAGGTGTTATTTTAAAATGGCACGGTATGCATGACCTGAACCGCTGAAAACCCGACCCAGATTATTTTCAGCTGTAACAAGTTTACAGTCAGTGGCTGGATTACATTAGGTTATAATACAGAACTTTCAGTTTTTCTTATAATCAGAATCTTTAATTGAGCACTTTGAGAATCTTCATTTGGACACCTTTTGTTTTGTGAGTCTACAAACTTAGGCGTTGAGAACCATTGTAAACTTTATATATTGGTGACCCATTACAATAAGTTTGCACTATTTTTCGAAAATAAGACTTGAACTCTCGCCACACGGCAAGAGCACTATTTTAACGACTTGATATTATTAAGCTAAACGCGCTTTGGTAAAAATGCTCATACAATTAAGCTACGAACATATATAAGATATGAAGGAATCCATTTCCCTTCGACTTACACCACCTTCCGCCACCGATTCCTTGATCTCGGCGCCCAATTTCACCGCTCTCCTCCGCATCTCCTCCCCTTCCTCGGAACCCATTAGCGTCTTAACAGCCTCTGCCACCACATTAGCCTCCACCAACTCATTTCTACGCTCCCAATTCTTCATCGGTATACCAATTCTAAGAACATCCGTTATCAAAAATGCATTTCTCGGCTGATCGAAGTGCATTGGCCACGCGGCTATCGGTACTCCCATGGACATACTCTCCATGCTCGAATTCCACCCACAGTGACTCATAAACCCTCCACCTCCGCCACCCTACCACCACCCTCATACGTCATCTCTCACAATACGTTAAAAAAGTCGTTGTGATTCATGACTTTCTCATGTCTTACGTTGTTCAGGACGTCAAACTAATACCAAACGCTGAAACATATGTGTTTCACCCTTTACCGGCTTTTTATAGATCCTCTACCCACTCGGAGAAAACCGGTAGACCGTTCCCGGTTGAACCGGAGCTAATGAAGAACCTTCCTTCTCAAGATGGAATTACTAGCCCGGAGTTTTTGAACTTTTTGGCACTTCAAAAACCCCACATGAATCACGTTGGAGAGTTGTATGATTCTTCGAGAGTGATTGAATCTGTGTTTTTTGAATATTTGGAGAAAGAAGAGAAAAAAAAGATATGGGCTGTTGGGCCGTTTAACCCGGTTCATATAGCATCTAATGCGACGGATTCAATAAACCGTCATAGATGCTTGCAATGGCTGGACAAGCAGCCTGCAAATTCGGTTATCTATGTGTCTTTCGGGACGACAACAACCTTTATTGACGACCAAGTTAGGGAGCTAGCTCTCGGGTTAGAGAGAAGTGGACAACGGTTTGTTTGGGTGGCGGATACGGGGGATTCGGTTGGGTTCGAGGAGAGGAAGGTTGAGTTGCCCGAGGGGTTTGAAGAGAGAGTGAGGGGGCGTGGGTTGATCGAGCGGTCGTGGGCCCCATAGTTGGAGATTTTGGAGCATTTTGCGACGGGTGGGTTTATGAGTCACTGTGGGTGGAATTCGTGCATGGAGAGTATATCGATGGGAGTGCCGATAGTTGCGTGGCCAATGCACTCGGATCAGCCGAGAAATGCGTTTTTGATAACGGATATTCTTAGGATTGGCGTATTGGTGAAGAATTGGGAGCGTAGAAACGAGTTGGTGAAGGCTAATGTGGTGGCAGAGGCTGTTAAGACGCTAATGGGTTCCGAGGAAGGGGAGGAGATGCGGAGTGACTCATAAACCCACCCGTGTTTAGTCCTTCTACTATAACTATCATAATATACGTGTTTAGTCCCTCTACTTAATAAACTTTATTCCTCATTAGTTAACTTTGCTAATATACATGTTTAGTCCCTCTACTTTAACTTTGTTGTCCTTCTACTCTAGCTTTCCTAATATACATATTTAGTCCCTCAACTTAATAAATTGGATTCCCCATTAGTTTACTTTGCTTATATACATGTTTACGTTTTCTAAATACTTTTCTAATTTTTCCAGTCAATGTAAGACATGTGTGGACATACTTTTGTTTAGGATCAAAAATCGGGTCACCCCGCCGCGAAGCGCGGGTGCAACACCCTAGTTATAAACAATAGTGTTACATGACTAACAGTCTAGGGACAAAAATGTAATAGTATCATAGTTGAGGACTAATGTTGTAGTTGGCTGAAACTAACAGTTTGTTAGTTACTTACCTGTCGTATTAATAAGCAAGTATCCCTGGTAATACAATACTGGTACATAAAGACGGGTACGGTACTGATACGGTACATGTATATACCGATAAATCAACCAAAATACCGAAACCAAAAAATCGGAAAAATTGGTATCGGTACTGAAAATGACCGGTACTGGACGGTATTGGTTCGATACCTGGTACCAATTTCCTGTTTTCAGTGGCGAAGTATAGAAGGGGCGGGGAGAGGCGCCCGACCCTCCGAACTTTTCGCTCAGCAGTGTTATATGTAGTTTTCGTATAGAAATTTTTGGGTATATAAATTTTTGGGTATATACGTTTTCCCTATAATATCAACCAAAATCATCAAAATAACAAAGAAACTTACCCGTGTTCGGATTCCGGTTAGATTTGGTGTCAAACGACGGTGGTATGGTGGCTGATTACGGTGGTCACCGGCTGTTGGACTGTTGTCGCTGGGTGATGTTGTTCGTTGGTAGTGCAGGGACGCAAGAGAGAGAGAGAGCGGGAGAGAATTTATAAAGGTTTTGGCTTTAATTATTTTATTATAGTTTGAAATATTGTTGGGTTTGGTTAATGGGTTAAGACTTAGTGGGCTAGCTAGTTAGGAATTATAAGTGGGTAAAGGTATATGAGTATTTGGGTTTAGTTAGTTAGGTATTAAAAGTTATATAATTTAGGTAGTATTTTTTTTTTTTAAATAAGAGTTTACTAAAAAAATTTTAAATATAAATTGATCAACACTTTTTACCTAAGGGGTGCGGACGAAAAATTCCAAGGGATGCGGACGGGATTTTCGACGGAATTTAGCACTAAATTTTTTTTCCCCGGGGGTGCGCCCGCCCACCTTGGGCTGGGCTGGGCTTGGGTCCGCCCATGTTCGCCACCCCCGATTGGAAACCCCGGAAGATTATCCGAGAACATGTGTTCTTTTTTCGTCAGTTTCATTTCACTTGATAAGCCCAATATTCATATTGGCCCAAAAGCAGTCCAACACAAAACCCATTTTGTAGTCAAGAAACTTTAACTCTTCGAGCCCAGTATTACACGATAAATACAAACAAGCATAGTAAAATTGGGAATCTCTGTTTTACGACTCGAAGAATGAGGCCAAGAGAGGAAGAAGGGTTTGTGAGGGTTGTTGCCGCCTCTCTCAGCCAATGATTTCGATCATCCTCTTTGAAATTCCAACAACCCTCTGTTACGGGCGTGTTTGGTTTAAGCTTATTTTGAAACAACTTAGAGCATTCTCATCCAATCCATCAAATTATACATACATTCCACTAAAGTAGTGTGTATGTATGTATGTATGTATGTATGTATGTATGTATATAGAGATAGAGAGAGAGAGAGTAAATGATCTACGAAAACAACGGTTTTTGTAGATCCATATCCCAAACCAAACACAACCATCAAAGATGAGGCTATGATGATTTCAGATTAACCGGGTCATAATCGGGTCAAGATTTGAGATTGTCCGCAGCTTGGCGTGGCAGAATAGGAGGACGGCAAATGTGAGATCCCATAGGGTTCTCTTCTTGCAACCTCTTCTGCAGCTATGGCGGTCTAATCCTCTTTTTCCGATCGTAAAACAGATCTGAGCCTCAAAATCATTTTGTTTTTACTTTTTATTTTATTTTGTTTTGTTGATTTTTGTTTGATAAAGGGCATGCGATTTGGTACCATTGTGGATATTTTGTTCTATTTACCAGTACTGATTTTCTTTATTTTTCGGTACGGTCTGATACTATGGGCATGTTTGGCTTAGCTTATTTTCAACTTTTGAAAAGTCATTTTGGCCAAAATAAGGAATTCCGGACTTTTGGCAAATCCCTCTCACATAAGAAGAAAAGCCAAACACTTTCAAAAGGACTTTTGCCCTTCAAAAGTCCTTTTACCCTCAAAACAAGGAACCCCAAACACCCTCTATACCCAAGCAAGACTGAGCCCGGACCAAACACATACTTTTTAAACAGAGGAAATTGCCAAAATGGTCTTTTGAGATTTTGTCACTTTTCTCAGCGTAGCTTAAAACTCAAACCTTTTGAATCTAGGTTACGTTTAAAACTCAAACCTTTTGAATCTAGGTTTTTGTGGTTTTAATTTTGTTGCCATTTCATCAGAAGGCAAATTCTGTTCATAGATTTTTCAGTTAATATCCAGATTTTTTGTTCTCCCTTATAATTAAGGGCAAATTGTTAGATTTTTTGTACTTTATTATATTAAAACGTTAAAAGACCATTTTACCATATATTAAAAGAGAGGAAAAAGACAAAAAACTGGATGTTAATTGAAAAATCTGACCAGATTTTGATTTTGGATGGAAATGGTAACAAAATTGAAATCACATGACCCAGATTCAAAAGGTTTAAATTTGGACTAAAGTAGCAAAAGTGACAAAACCTTAGCGACCATATTGGCAGTTTACTTTTTTAAATATATTTGTTATACATGGAGATTTGTATTTGTTTGTTATCGAGAGAAAATGAAATTTGGTTCGAAATATCGATGTGGCATGCTCAGGTAGGTTACGTTTTGTAAACAAGGATGGGTACTACGGTGCTGTTTGTTTTTTCAGAGGTAAAATGTCTGCGAACAATATCTGCAGACATCTGCTGCAGAAGAGGTGGACCAAACCTCTGTAGTCTGAAAGAATACTGTTTGTTTTTTTAACTGCACAGAACTTTAAAATCCATTTATGCAAATTTGATAAAATTTGTCTAGAGATCCTATCAAGAAAAACAACTTTTTTTCCCAGTAATAAACTTAAAATAATAAATTCATTACATTTGTAGGTAATGTAATATAATTCATTGCTTCCATATCACTTTCTAAAGATATGTATCTTAATAAAGTATGTGTAGCCTCAAAACTTGCATTTCTATTTGAAAATCTCAAAAACTCACCCATGAAATCCCAAATCGAACATAAGAAGATTGGTTGAATCCCAACAATAACATAAACCTAAACGTAAACAATTAACATAAACTTAAATCTAAATATAAACAATAAACATTATCTAAACGTGAATCTGAAACAATAACCATA
This sequence comes from Helianthus tuberosus, assembly GCA_030545235.1. Lineage (NCBI taxonomy): Eukaryota > Viridiplantae > Streptophyta > Magnoliopsida > Asterales > Asteraceae > Helianthus > Helianthus tuberosus. Next base: position 14,847,441 of record CM060448.1, read on the forward strand.
AACCTAAACATACAAAATTAACATAAACTTAAACCCACAAAGATAAACAATTTTCATAAACCTAAACCTGAAAAAAATGAAATTGCCTGTTGTGGTTGGGATGGAGGCGGCGGCGCTAGGAGGAGCAGGGGGAGACGCGGCTGAGGTGGGAGGAGAGAGGGGGATACGCGATGGCAGCGGGAAGAGCAGGAGGTGGTCGCGGCGGCTATGGGAGAAGGGGAGTGGCCACTGACGCTCTAGGATGAGGGTAGAGGTGAGAGACGACGCCGTTGGGAGGAGGGAGGGTGGTAGCGGTGGCGACAGAGGAAGAGGTGTGGAGGAGGAACGTGCTAGGGGATGTGTTGAAAGAGCAGAGGCTGAGAAGAGAACAGGATGAGAAGAGCCATGGAGATGTAAGTCCAAGTTTGCACGAGGAAGAGGTCTAGAAGACCTTTTTTTAATGAAAGCACTTTCAAAAATAAATAGTCTGCATGCAGACTTCTACGTCTACGCGTGGTCTGCGTGAAGGAGACATAAAAGATCCAGAAGTACTTCTCACAAAAAACAAACACCCTAATACGCATTCCATTCCGACTATCTTAGCTTCTGACCGGACTCATTTATGTTCTTTAAAATGATGCTGGGGTCCCTTTTTTGTTGTCAAATTGCAAATCACAAATAAAGGCTAGGTCGTTTATTCTAATGTCTCAGTTCTTGAGCACAAAATAAATTAATCGTTAGCTGAACAGAAAGCTGTATATCAAAAAAAAAAGTAATTAACTTGTTTCAATTAGTCACAAATTCATAGTTGTTAGCTTCTTTTAACTTCACTACTGATAAAATCATAAAACACATAAGAAGTAAGATAATTTGTTACATCCATACATTTTTTCCAACTCATTGATAAATCTCGCTGAATCATGGAAGAGAAATCACAAACTGTGCTATCATGATTAATTTAAAACACAACTAGAAATGATTCCCCACGTTGCGGGGTCGTTATTTTTAATGTGATTTGAGCGTACTAATTCTTTTTCGTAATGGCTTATCAATCAAAATGTAGACTAACTGAAAACATGTATAAAAATAAGCACAAAAACATATTATATTTGACATGACTCATATTTTAGAAGTCGAAACATCAACCAACTTGAATTTATACCTACACGTATGTAAAAATAAGTACGTAAATTTGAGGGGATCAGAGTGTCATTACGTTGAAACGTAAACCAACTTGAATTTACACCGATATGTATTTATACTCATTTTGTATCTTTTGAAGCTTCATTGATATTTCAAGAATGAGAATTGGATTAACAGAACAGTTGTTTTAAAACAGTCATTTTACTGCAGTTGGTTCCCAAGCAGTTGTTTCAGAAAAGTGTTTTGTATCTACAATTGCAAAAGAACTGATTTGAAACCTCAGTTGATCAGCAGTTCTTTTTAGATTCAAATTTAGATCAATTGTTTACAAAATGGTTTGGTTCTCAAAGTGCATATCAGTGATCAGTAATTTAACATTAGTACTTCACTCTTATCAGGTGTTCGCATCAGTTAAATGACTGCATGATTTTTAGTGGTGACAGTTGACCTATCTACATATGATTGGGTCAATTTTGCTGTTTTCATCCTGAAAGATGATGCATTTAAAATAAATTTAAGGGTATTTTAAAAGATGAAATTAAGAATGCTAAATAGTGTTTGTTACCAACATAATTGACTGAAAGAAATACCTTCCCATAGGCTAGGACCCTTGGAAAAGTGCATCCACAATACAATCATCGAATATCCTAGAAGAGGGAGGCCTGGTACACATGGTCAAATGTAAACGAATGCGAACCAACTTTTCGCTGGGTGCTCTGAATGCATCACTGTCAAGAGTTGTCGTCAAAATTCGACCGTTAGTTACTTGTGAACTTCTGGCTGTGCGCTCTGACTGTATCACTGTCATGGTAATCAATACCTGAGGTTCATCAGGTGTTACAGTACCTATGAAGACCGACTTTGAATTCAATTAGGGGTGTTTAATTACAAAATCTTCATTACCTTCTGGCAATGCAAGCAGGGGCGGACCTACTTTAGTGAGTCGGGGTATTTTAAAATGGGATCCTGTACAACCAATATTTGGTCTGGTGGAGATTTGGTTCATGAGGTGTTATTTTAAAATGGCACGGTATGCATGACCTGAACCGCTGAAAACCCGACCCAGATTATTTTCAGCTGTAACAAGTTTACAGTCAGTGGCTGGATTACATTAGGTTATAATACAGAACTTTCAGTTTTTCTTATAATCAGAATCTTTAATTGAGCACTTTGAGAATCTTCATTTGGACACCTTTTGTTTTGTGAGTCTACAAACTTAGGCGTTGAGAACCATTGTAAACTTTATATATTGGTGACCCATTACAATAAGTTTGCACTATTTTTCGAAAATAAGACTTGAACTCTCGCCACACGGCAAGAGCACTATTTTAACGACTTGATATTATTAAGCTAAACGCGCTTTGGTAAAAATGCTCATACAATTAAGCTACGAACATATATAAGATATGAAGGAATCCATTTCCCTTCGACTTACACCACCTTCCGCCACCGATTCCTTGATCTCGGCGCCCAATTTCACCGCTCTCCTCCGCATCTCCTCCCCTTCCTCGGAACCCATTAGCGTCTTAACAGCCTCTGCCACCACATTAGCCTCCACCAACTCATTTCTACGCTCCCAATTCTTCATCGGTATACCAATTCTAAGAACATCCGTTATCAAAAATGCATTTCTCGGCTGATCGAAGTGCATTGGCCACGCGGCTATCGGTACTCCCATGGACATACTCTCCATGCTCGAATTCCACCCACAGTGACTCATAAACCCTCCACCTCCGCCACCCTACCACCACCCTCATACGTCATCTCTCACAATACGTTAAAAAAGTCGTTGTGATTCATGACTTTCTCATGTCTTACGTTGTTCAGGACGTCAAACTAATACCAAACGCTGAAACATATGTGTTTCACCCTTTACCGGCTTTTTATAGATCCTCTACCCACTCGGAGAAAACCGGTAGACCGTTCCCGGTTGAACCGGAGCTAATGAAGAACCTTCCTTCTCAAGATGGAATTACTAGCCCGGAGTTTTTGAACTTTTTGGCACTTCAAAAACCCCACATGAATCACGTTGGAGAGTTGTATGATTCTTCGAGAGTGATTGAATCTGTGTTTTTTGAATATTTGGAGAAAGAAGAGAAAAAAAAGATATGGGCTGTTGGGCCGTTTAACCCGGTTCATATAGCATCTAATGCGACGGATTCAATAAACCGTCATAGATGCTTGCAATGGCTGGACAAGCAGCCTGCAAATTCGGTTATCTATGTGTCTTTCGGGACGACAACAACCTTTATTGACGACCAAGTTAGGGAGCTAGCTCTCGGGTTAGAGAGAAGTGGACAACGGTTTGTTTGGGTGGCGGATACGGGGGATTCGGTTGGGTTCGAGGAGAGGAAGGTTGAGTTGCCCGAGGGGTTTGAAGAGAGAGTGAGGGGGCGTGGGTTGATCGAGCGGTCGTGGGCCCCATAGTTGGAGATTTTGGAGCATTTTGCGACGGGTGGGTTTATGAGTCACTGTGGGTGGAATTCGTGCATGGAGAGTATATCGATGGGAGTGCCGATAGTTGCGTGGCCAATGCACTCGGATCAGCCGAGAAATGCGTTTTTGATAACGGATATTCTTAGGATTGGCGTATTGGTGAAGAATTGGGAGCGTAGAAACGAGTTGGTGAAGGCTAATGTGGTGGCAGAGGCTGTTAAGACGCTAATGGGTTCCGAGGAAGGGGAGGAGATGCGGAGTGACTCATAAACCCACCCGTGTTTAGTCCTTCTACTATAACTATCATAATATACGTGTTTAGTCCCTCTACTTAATAAACTTTATTCCTCATTAGTTAACTTTGCTAATATACATGTTTAGTCCCTCTACTTTAACTTTGTTGTCCTTCTACTCTAGCTTTCCTAATATACATATTTAGTCCCTCAACTTAATAAATTGGATTCCCCATTAGTTTACTTTGCTTATATACATGTTTACGTTTTCTAAATACTTTTCTAATTTTTCCAGTCAATGTAAGACATGTGTGGACATACTTTTGTTTAGGATCAAAAATCGGGTCACCCCGCCGCGAAGCGCGGGTGCAACACCCTAGTTATAAACAATAGTGTTACATGACTAACAGTCTAGGGACAAAAATGTAATAGTATCATAGTTGAGGACTAATGTTGTAGTTGGCTGAAACTAACAGTTTGTTAGTTACTTACCTGTCGTATTAATAAGCAAGTATCCCTGGTAATACAATACTGGTACATAAAGACGGGTACGGTACTGATACGGTACATGTATATACCGATAAATCAACCAAAATACCGAAACCAAAAAATCGAAAAAATTGGTATCGGTACTGAAAATGACCGGTACTGGACGGTATTGGTTCGATACCTGGTACCAATTTCCTGTTTTCAGTGGCGAAGTATAGAAGGGGCGGGGAGAGGCGCCCGACCCTCCGAACTTTTCGCTCAGCAGTGTTATATGTAGTTTTCGTATAGAAATTTTTGGGTATATAAATTTTTGGGTATATACGTTTTCCCTATAATATCAACCAAAATCATCAAAATAACAAAGAAACTTACCCGTGTTCGGATTCCGGTTAGATTTGGTGTCAAACGACGGTGGTATGGTGGCTGATTACGGTGGTCACCGGCTGTTGGACTGTTGTCGCTGGGTGATGTTGTTCGTTGGTAGTGCAGGGACGCAAGAGAGAGAGAGAGCGGGAGAGAATTTATAAAGGTTTTGGCTTTAATTATTTTATTATAGTTTGAAATATTGTTGGGTTTGGTTAATGGGTTAAGACTTAGTGGGCTAGCTAGTTAGGAATTATAAGTGGGTAAAGGTATATGAGTATTTGGGTTTAGTTAGTTAGGTATTAAAAGTTATATAATTTAGGTAGTATTTTTTTTTTTAAATAAGAGTTTACTAAAAAAATTTTAAATATAAATTGATCAACACTTTTTACCTAAGGGGTGCGGACGAAAAATTCCAAGGGATGCGGACGGGATTTTCGACGGAATTTAGCACTAAATTTTTTTTCCCCGGGGGTGCGCCCGCCCACCTTGGGCTGGGCTGGGCTTGGGTCCGCCCATGTTCGCCACCCCCGATTGGAAACCCCGGAAGATTATCCGAGAACATGTGTTCTTTTTTCGTCAGTTTCATTTCACTTGATAAGCCCAATATTCATATTGGCCCAAAAGCAGTCCAACACAAAACCCATTTTGTAGTCAAGAAACTTTAACTCTTCGAGCCCAGTATTACACGATAAATACAAACAAGCATAGTAAAATTGGGGATCTCTGTTTTACGACTCGAAGAATGAGGCCAAGAGAGGAAGAAGGGTTTGTGAGGGTTGTTGCCGCCTCTCTCAGCCAATGATTTCGATCATCCTCTTTGAAATTCCAACAACCCTCTGTTACGGGCGTGTTTGGTTTAAGCTTATTTTGAAACAACTTAGAGCATTCTCATCCAATCCATCAAATTATACATACATTCCACTAAAGTAGTGTGTATGTATGTATGTATGTATGTATGTATATAGAGATAGAGAGAGAGAGTAAATGATCTACGAAAACAACGGTTTTTGTAGATCCATATCCCAAACCAAACACAACCATCAAAGATGAGGCTATGATGATTTCAGATTAACCGGGTCATAATCGGGTCAAGATTTGAGATTGTCCGCAGCTTGGCGTGGCAGAATAGGAAGACGGCAAATGTGAGATCCCATCGGGTTCTCTTCTTGCAACCTCTTTTGCAGCTATGGCGGTCTAATCCTCTTTTTCCGATCGTAAAACAGATCTGAGCCTCAAAATCATTTTGTTTTTACTTTTTATTTTATTTTGTTTTGTTGATTTTTGTTTGATAAAGGGCATGCGATTTGGTACCATTGTGGATATTTTGTTCTATTTACCAGTACTGATTTTCTTTATTTTTCGGTACGGTCTGATACTATGGGCATGTTTGGCTTAGCTTATTTTCAACTTTTGAAAAGTCATTTTGGCCAAAATAAGGAATTCCGGACTTTTGGCAAATCCCTCTCACATAAGAAGAAAAGCCAAACACTTTCAAAAGGACTTTTGCCCTTCAAAAGTCCTTTTACCCTCAAAACAAGGAACCCCAAACACCCTCTATACCCAAGCAAGACTGAGCCCGGACCAAACACATACTTTTTAAACAGAGGAAATTGCCAAAATGGTCTTTTGAGATTTTGTCACTTTTCTCAGCGTAGCTTAAAACTCAAACCTTTTGAATCTAGGTTACGTTTAAAACTCAAACCTTTTGAATCTAGGTTTTTGTGGTTTTAATTTTGTTGCCATTTCATCAGAAGGCAAATTCTGTTCATAGATTTTTCAGTTAATATCCAGATTTTTTGTTCTCCCTTATAATTAAGGGCAAATTGTTAGATTTTTTGTACTTTATTATATTAAAACGTTAAAAGACCATTTTACCATATATTAAAAGAGAGGAAAAAGACAAAAAACTGGATGTTAATTGAAAAATCTGACCAGATTTTGATTTTGGATGGAAATGGTAACAAAATTGAAATCACATGACCCAGATTCAAAAGGTTTAAATTTGGACTAAAGTAGCAAAAGTGACAAAACCTTAGCGACCATATTGGCAGTTTACTTTTTTAAATATATTTGTTATACATGGAGATTTGTATTTGTTTGTTATCGAGAGAAAATGAAATTTGGTTCGAAATATCGATGTGGCATGCTCAGGTAGGTTACGTTTTGTAAACAAGGATGGGTACTACGGTGCTGTTTGTTTTTTCAGAGGTAAAATGTCTGCGAACAATATCTGCAGACATCTGCTGCAGAAGAGGTGGACCAAACCTCTGTAGTCTGAAAGAATACTGTTTGTTTTTTTAACTGCACAGAACTTTAAAATCCATTTATGCAAATTTGATAAAATTTGTCTAGAGATCCTATCAAGAAAAACAACTTTTTTTCCCAGTAATAAACTTAAAATAATAAATTCATTACATTTGTAGGTAATGTAATATAATTCATTGCTTCCATATCACTTTCTAAAGATATGTATCTTAATAAAGTATGTGTAGCCTCAAAACTTGCATTTCTATTTGAAAATCTCAAAAACTCACCCATGAAATCCCAAATCGAACATAAGAAGATTGGTTGAATCCCAACAATAACATAAACCTAAACGTAAACAATTAACATAAACTTAAATCTAAATATAAACAATAAACATTATCTAAACGTGAATCTGAAACAATAACCATAAACCTAAACATACAAAACTAACATAAACTTAAACCCACAAAGATAAACAATTTTCATAAACCTAAACCTGAAAAAAATGAAATTGCCTGTTGTGGTTGGGATGGAGGCGGCGGCGCTAGGAGGAGCAGGGGGAGACGCGGCTGAGGTGGGAGGAGAGAGGGGGATACGCGATGGCAGCGGGAAGAGCAGGAGGTGGTCGCGGCGGCTATGGGAGAAGGGGAGTGGCCACTGACGCTCTAGGATGAGGGTAGAGGTGAGAGACGACGCCGTTGGGAGGAGGGAGGGTGGTAGCGGTGGCGACAGAGGAAGAGGTGTGGAGGAGGAACGTGCTAGGGGATGTGTTGAAAGAGCAGAGGCTGAGAAGAGAACAGGATGAGAAGAGCCATGGAGATGTAAGTCCAAGTTTGCACGAGGAAGAGGTCTAGAAGACCTTTTTTTAATGAAAGCACTTTCAAAAATAAATAGTCTGCATGCAGACTTCTACGTCTACGCGTGGTCTGCGTGAAGGAGACATAAAAGATCCAGAAGTACTTCTCACAAAAAACAAACACCCTAATACGCATTCCATTCCGACTATCTTAGCTTCTGACCGGACTCATTTATGTTCTTTAAAATGATGCTGGGGTCCCTTTTTTGTTGTCAAATTGCAAATCACAAATAAAGGCTAGGTCGTTTATTCTAATGTCTCAGTTCTTGAGCACAAAATAAATTAATCGTTAGCTGAACAGAAAGCTGTATATCAAAAAAAAAAAGTAATTAACTTGTTTCAATTAGTCACAAATTCATAGTTGTTAGCTTCTTTTAACTTCACTACTGATAAAATCATAAAACACATAAGAAGTAAGATAATTTGTTACATCCATACATTTTTTCCAACTCATTGATAAATCTCGCTGAATCATGGAAGAGAAATCACAAACTGTGCTATCATGATTAATTTAAAACACAACTAGAAATGATTCCCCACGTTGCGGGGTCGTTATTTTTAATGTGATTTGAGCGTACTAATTCTTTTTCGTAATGGCTTATCAATCAAAATGTAGACTAACTGAAAACATGTATAAAAATAAGCACAAAAACATATTATATTTGACATGACTCATATTTTAGAAGTCGAAACATCAACCAACTTGAATTTATACCTACACGTATGTAAAAATAAGTACGTAAATTTGAGGGGATCAGAGTGTCATTACGTTGAAACGTAAACCAACTTGAATTTACACCGATATGTATTTATACTCATTTTGTATCTTTTGAAGCTTCATTGATATTTCAAGAATGAGAATTGGATTAACAGAACAGTTGTTTTAAAACAGTCATTTTACTGCAGTTGGTTCCCAAGCAGTTGTTTCAGAAAAGTGTTTTGTATCTACAATTGCAAAAGAACTGATTTGAAACCTCAGTTGATCAGCAGTTCTTTTTAGATTCAAATTTAGATCAATTGTTTACAAAATGGTTTGGTTCTCAAAGTGCATATCAGTGATCAGTAATTTAACATTAGTACTTCACTCTTATCAGGTGTTCGCATCAGTTAAATGACTGCATGATTTTTAGTGGTGACAGTTGACCTATCTACATATGATTGGGTCAATTTTGCTGTTTTCATCCTGAAAGATGATGCATTTAAAATAAATTTAAGGGTATTTTAAAAGATGAAATTAAGAATGCTAAATAGTGTTTGTTACCAACATAATTGACTGAAAGAAATACCTTCCCATAGGCTAGGACCCTTGGAAAAGTGCATCCACAATACAATCATCGAATATCCTAGAAGAGGGAGGCCTGGTACACATGGTCAAATGTAAACGAATGCGAACCAACTTTTCGCTGGGTGCTCTGAATGCATCACTGTCAAGAGTTGTCGTCAAAATTCGACCGTTAGTTACTTGTGAACTTCTGGCTGTGCGCTCTGACTGTATCACTGTCATGGTAATCAATACCTGAGGTTCATCAGGTGTTACAGTACCTATGAAGACCGACTTTGAATTCAATTAGGGGTGTTTAATTACAAAATCTTCATTACCTTCTGGCAATGCAAGCAGGGGCGGACCTACTTTAGTGAGTCGGGGTATTTTAAAATGGGATCCTGTACAACCAATATTTGGTCTGGTGGAGATTTGGTTCATGAGGTGTTATTTTAAAATGGCACGGTATGCATGACCTGAACCGCTGAAAACCCGACCCAGATTATTTTCAGCTGTAACAAGTTTACAGTCAGTGGCTGGATTACATTAGGTTATAATACAGAACTTTCAGTTTTTCTTATAATCAGAATCTTTAATTGAGCACTTTGAGAATCTTCATTTGGACACCTTTTGTTTTGTGAGTCTACAAACTTAGGCGTTGAGAAACCATTGTAAACTTTATATATTGGTGACCCATTACAATAAGTTTGCACTATTTTTCGAAAATAAGACTTGAACTCTCGCCACACGGCAAGAGCACTATTTTAACGACTTGATATTATTAAGCTAAACGCGCTTTGGTAAAAATGCTCATACAATTAAGCTACGAACATATATAAGATATGAAGGAATCCATTTCCCTTCGACTTACACCACCTTCCGCCACCGATTCCTTGATCTCGGCGCCCAATTTCACCGCTCTCCTCCGCATCTCCTCCCCTTCCTCGGAACCCATTAGCGTCTTAACAGCCTCTGCCACCACATTAGCCTCCACCAACTCATTTCTACGCTCCCAATTCTTCATCGGTATACCAATTCTAAGAACATCCGTTATCAAAAATGCATTTCTCGGCTGATCGAAGTGCATTGGCCACGCGGCTATCGGTACTCCCATGGACATACTCTCCATGCTCGAATTCCACCCACAGTGACTCATAAACCCTCCACCTCCGCCACCCTACCACCACCCTCATACGTCATCTCTCACAATACGTTAAAAAAGTCGTTGTGATTCATGACTTTCTCATGTCTTACGTTGTTCAGGACGTCAAACTAATACCAAACGCTGAAACATATGTGTTTCACCCTTTACCGGCTTTTTATAGATCCTCTACCCACTCGGAGAAAACCGGTAGACCGTTCCCGGTTGAACCGGAGCTAATGAAGAACCTTCCTTCTCAAGATGGAATTACTAGCCCGGAGTTTTTGAACTTTTTGGCACTTCAAAAACCCCACATGAATCACGTTGGAGAGTTGTATGATTCTTCGAGAGTGATTGAATCTGTGTTTTTTGAATATTTGGAGAAAGAAGAGAAAAAAAAGATATGGGCTGTTGGGCCGTTTAACCCGGTTCATATAGCATCTAATGCGACGGATTCAATAAACCGTCATAGATGCTTGCAATGGCTGGACAAGCAGCCTGCAAATTCGGTTATCTATGTGTCTTTCGGGACGACAACAACCTTTATTGACGACCAAGTTAGGGAGCTAGCTCTCGGGTTAGAGAGAAGTGGACAACGGTTTGTTTGGGTGGCGGATACGGGGGATTCGGTTGGGTTCGAGGAGAGGAAGGTTGAGTTGCCCGAGGGGTTTGAAGAGAGAGTGAGGGGGCGTGGGTTGATCGAGCGGTCGTGGGCCCCATAGTTGGAGATTTTGGAGCATTTTGCGACGGGTGGGTTTATGAGTCACTGTGGGTGGAATTCGTGCATGGAGAGTATATCGATGGGAGTGCCGATAGTTGCGTGGCCAATGCACTCGGATCAGCCGAGAAATGCGTTTTTGATAACGGATATTCTTAGGATTGGCGTATTGGTGAAGAATTGGGAGCGTAGAAACGAGTTGGTGAAGGCTAATGTGGTGGCAGAGGCTGTTAAGACGCTAATGGGTTCCGAGGAAGGGGAGGAGATGCGGAGTGACTCATAAACCCACCCGTGTTTAGTCCTTCTACTATAACTATCATAATATACGTGTTTAGTCCCTCTACTTAATAAACTTTATTCCTCATTAGTTAACTTTGCTAATATACATGTTTAGTCCCTCTACTTTAACTTTGTTGTCCTTCTACTCTAGCTTTCCTAATATACATATTTAGTCCCTCAACTTAATAAATTGGATTCCCCATTAGTTTACTTTGCTTATATACATGTTTACGTTTTCTAAATACTTTTCTAATTTTTCCAGTCAATGTAAGACATGTGTGGACATACTTTTGTTTAGGATCAAAAATCGGGTCACCCCGCCGCGAAGCGCGGGTGCAACACCCTAGTTATAAACAATAGTGTTACATGACTAACAGTCTAGGGACAAAAATGTAATAGTATCATAGTTGAGGACTAATGTTGTAGTTGGCTGAAACTAACAGTTTGTTAGTTACTTACCTGTCGTATTAATAAGCAAGTATCCCTGGTAATACAATACTGGTACATAAAGACGGGTACGGTACTGATACGGTACATGTATATACCGATAAATCAACCAAAATACCGAAACCAAAAAATCGGAAAAATTGGTATCGGTACTGAAAATGACCGGTACTGGACGGTATTGGTTCGATACCTGGTACCAATTTCCTGTTTTCAGTGGCGAAGTATAGAAGGGGCGGGGAGAGGCGCCCGACCCTCCGAACTTTTCGCTCAGCAGTGTTATATGTAGTTTTCGTATAGAAATTTTTGGGTATATAAATTTTTGGGTATATACGTTTTCCCTATAATATCAACCAAAATCATCAAAATAACAAAGAAACTTACCCGTGTTCGGATTCCGGTTAGATTTGGTGTCAAACGACGGTGGTATGGTGGCTGATTACGGTGGTCACCGGCTGTTGGACTGTTGTCGCTGGGTGATGTTGTTCGTTGGTAGTGCAGGGACGCAAGAGAGAGAGAGAGCGGGAGAGAATTTATAAAGGTTTTGGCTTTAATTATTTTATTATAGTTTGAAATATTGTTGGGTTTGGTTAATGGGTTAAGACTTAGTGGGCTAGCTAGTTAGGAATTATAAGTGGGTAAAGGTATATGAGTATTTGGGTTTAGTTAGTTAGGTATTAAAAGTTATATAATTTAGGTAGTATTTTTTTTTTTTAAATAAGAGTTTACTAAAAAAATTTTAAATATAAATTGATCAACACTTTTTACCTAAGGGGTGCGGACGAAAAATTCCAAGGGATGCGGACGGGATTTTCGACGGAATTTAGCACTAAATTTTTTTTCCCCGGGGGTGCGCCCGCCCACCTTGGGCTGGGCTGGGCTTGGGTCCGCCCATGTTCGCCACCCCCGATTGGAAACCCCGGAAGATTATCCGAGAACATGTGTTCTTTTTTCGTCAGTTTCATTTCACTTGATAAGCCCAATATTCATATTGGCCCAAAAGCAGTCCAACACAAAACCCATTTTGTAGTCAAGAAACTTTAACTCTTCGAGCCCAGTATTACACGATAAATACAAACAAGCATAGTAAAATTGGGGATCTCTGTTTTACGACTCGAAGAATGAGGCCAAGAGAGGAAGAAGGGTTTGTGAGGGTTGTTGCCGCCTCTCTCAGCCAATGATTTCGATCATCCTCTTTGAAATTCCAACAACCCTCTGTTACGGGCGTGTTTGGTTTAAGTTTATTTTGAAACAACTTAGAGCATTCTCATCCAATCCATCAAATTATACATACATTCCACTAAAGTAGTGTGTATGTATGTATGTATGTATGTATGTATGTATATAGAGATAGAGAGAGAGAGTAAATGATCTACGAAAACAACGGTTTTTGTAGATCCATATCCCAAACCAAACACAACCATCAAAGATGAGGCTATGATGATTTCAGATTAACCGGGTCATAATCGGGTCAAGATTTGAGATTGTCCGCAGCTTGGCGTGGCAGAATAGGAGGACGGCAAATGTGAGATCCCATAGGGTTCTCTTCTTGCAACCTCTTCTGCAGCTATGGCGGTCTAATCCTCTTTTTCCGATCGTAAAACAGATCTGAGCCTCAAAATCATTTTGTTTTTACTTTTTATTTTATTTTGTTTTGTTGATTTTTGTTTGATAAAGGGCATGCGATTTGGTACCATTGTGGATATTTTGTTCTATTTACCAGTACTGATTTTCTTTATTTTTCGGTACGGTCTGATACTATGGGCATGTTTGGCTTAGCTTATTTTCAACTTTTGAAAAGTCATTTTGGCCAAAATAAGGAATTCCGGACTTTTGGCAAATCCCTCTCACATAAGAAGAAAAGCCAAACACTTTCAAAAGGACTTTTGCCCTTCAAAAGTCCTTTTACCCTCAAAACAAGGAACCCCAAACACCCTCTATACCCAAGCAAGACTGAGCCCGGACCAAACACATACTTTTTAAACAGAGGAAATTGCCAAAATGGTCTTTTGAGATTTTGTCACTTTTCTCAGCGTAGCTTAAAACTCAAACCTTTTGAATCTAGGTTACGTTTAAAACTCAAACCTTTTGAATCTATGTTTTTGTGGTTTTAATTTTGTTGCCATTTCATCAGAAGGCAAATTCTGTTCATAGATTTTTCAGTTAATATCCAGATTTTTTGTTCTCCCTTATAATTAAGGGCAAATTGTTAGATTTTTTGTACTTTATTATATTAAAACGTTAAAAGACCATTTTACCATATATTAAAAGAGAGGAAAAAGACAAAAAACTGGATGTTAATTGAAAAATCTGACCAGATTTTGATTTTGGATGGAAATGGTAACAAAATTGAAATCACATGACCCAGATTCAAAAGGTTTAAATTTGGACTAAAGTAGCAAAAGTGACAAAACCTTAGCGACCATATTGGCAGTTTACTTTTTTAAATATATTTGTTATACATGGAGATTTGTATTTGTTTGTTATCGAGAGAAAATGAAATTTGGTTCGAAATATCGATGTGGCATGCTCAGGTAGGTTACGTTTTGTAAACAAGGATGGGTACTACGGTGCTGTTTGTTTTTTCAGAGGTAAAATGTCTGCGAACAATATCTGCAGACATCTGCTGCAGAAGAGGTGGACCAAACCTCTGTAGTCTGAAAGAATACTGTTTGTTTTTTAACTGCACAGAACTTTAAAATCCATTTATGCAAATTTGATAAAATTTGTCTAGAGATCCTATCAAGAAAAACAACTTTTTTTCCCAGTAATAAACTTAAAATAATAAATTCATTACATTTGTAGGTAATGTAATATAATTCATTGCTTCCATATCACTTTCTAAAGATATGTATCTTAATAAAGTATGTGTAGCCTCAAAACTTGCATTTCTATTTGAAAATCTCAAAAACTCACCCATGAAATCCCAAATCGAACATAAGAAGATTGGTTGAATCCCAACAATAACATAAACCTAAACGTAAACAATTAACATAAACTTAAATCTAAATATAAACAATAAACATTATCTAAACGTGAATCTGAAACAATAACCATAAACCTAAACATACAAAATTAACATAAACTTAAACCCACAAAGATAAACAATTTTCATAAACCTAAACCTGAAAAAAATGAAATTGCCTGTTGTGGTTGGGATGGAGGCGGCGGCGCTAGGAGGAGCAGGGGGAGACGCGGCTGAGGTGGGAGGAGAGAGGGGGATACGCGATGGCAGCGGGAAGAGCAGGAGGTGGTCGCGGCGGCTATGGGAGAAGGGGAGTGGCCACTGACGCTTTTAGGATGAGGGTAGAGGTGAGAGACGACGCCGTTGGGAGGAGGGAGGGTGGTAGCGGCGGCGACGACAGAGGAAGAGGTGTGGAGGAGGAACGTGCTAGGGGATGTGTTGAAAGAGCAGAGGCTGAGAAGAGAACAGGATGAGAAGAGCCATGAAGATGTAAGTCCAAGTCTGCACGAGGAAGAGGTCTAGAAGACGTTTTTTAATGAAAGCACTTTCAAAAAATAAATACTCTGCAGACTTCTACGTCTACGCGTGGTCTGCGTGAAGCAGACATAAAAGGTCCAGAAGTACTTCTCACAAAAAACAAACACCCTAATACGCATTCCATTCCGACTATCTTAGCTTCTGACCGGACTCATTTATGTTCTTTAAAATGATGCTGGGGTCCCTTTTTTGTTGTCAAATTGCAAATCACAAATAAAGGCTAGGTCATTTATTCTAATGTCTCAGTTCTTGATCACAAAATAAATTAATCTTTAGCTGAACAGAAAGCTGTATATCAAAAAAAAAAAAAAAAAGAAGTAATTAACTTGTTTCAATTAGTCACAAATTCATAGTTGTTAGCTTCTTTTAACTTCACTACTGATAAAATCATAAAACACATAAGAAGTAAGATAATTTGTTACATCCATACATTTTTTCCAACTCATTGATAAATCTCGCTGAATCATGGAAGAGAAATCACAAAATGTGCTATCATGATTAATTTAAAACACAACTAGAAATGATTCCCCACGTTGCGGGGTCGTTATTTTTAATGTGATTTGAGCGTACTAATTCTTTTTCGTAATGGCTTATCAATCAAAATGTAGACTAACTGAAAACATGTATAAAAATAAGCACAAAAACATATTATATTTGACATGACTCATATTTTAGAAGTCAAAACATCAACCAACTTGAATTTATACCTACACGTATGTAAAAATAAGTACGTAAATTTTAGGGGATCAAAGTGTCATTACGTTGAAACGTATTTATACTCATTTTGTATCTTTTAAAGCTACATTGATATATTAAGAATGAGAATTGGATTAACAGAACAGTTGTTTTAAAACAGTCATTTTACAGCAGTTGGTTCTCAAGCAGTTGTTTCAGAGAAGTGTTTTGTATCTACAATTGCAAAAGAACTGATTTGAAACGTCAGTTGATCAGCAGTTCTTTTTAGATTCAAATTTAGATCAATTGTTTACAAAATGGTTTGGTTCTCAAAGTGCATATCAGTGATCAGTAATTTAACATTAGTACTTCACTCTTATCAGGTGTTCACATCAGTTAAATGACTGCATGCTTTTTAGTGGTGACAGTTGACCTATCTACATATGAGTGGGTCAATTTTGCTGTTTTCCTCCTGAAAGATGATGCATTTAAAATAAATATAAGGGTCCTTTAAAAGATGCAATTAAGAATGCTAAATAGTGTTTGTTACCAACATAATTGACTGAAAGAAATACATGCCCATAGGCTAGGACCCTTGGAAAAGTGCATCCACAACACAATCATCGAATATCCTAGAAGAGGGAGGCCCGGTACACATGGTCAAATGTAAACGAATGCGAACCAACTTTTCGCTGGGTGCTCTGAATGCATCACTGTCAAGAGTTGTCGTCAAAATTCAACCGTTAGTTACTTGTGAACTTCTGGCTGTGCGCTCTGACTGGATCACTGTCATGGTAATCAATACCTGAGGTTCATCAGGTGTGACAGTACCTATGAAGACCGACTTTGAATTCAATTAGGGGTGTTTAATTACAAAATCTTCATTACCTTCTGGCAATGCAAGCAGGGGCGGACCTACTTTAGTGAGTCGGGGTATTTTAAAATGGGATCCTGTACAACCACTATTTGGTCTGGTGGAGATTTGGTTCATGAGGTGTTATTTTAAAATGGCACGGTATGCATGACCTGAACCGCTGAAACCCGACCCAGATTATTTTCAGCTGTAACAAGTTTACAGTCAGTGGCTGGATTACATTAGGTTATAATACAGAACTTTCAGTTTTTCTTATAATCAGAATCTTTAATTGAGCACTTTGAGAATCTTCATTTGGACACCTTTTGTTTTGTGAGTCTACAAACTTAGGCGTTGAGAACCATTGTAAACTTTATATATTGGTGACCCATTACAATAAGTTTGCACTATTTTTCGAAAATAAGACTTGAACTCTCGCTACACGGTAAGAGGACTATTTTAACGACTTGATATTATTAAGCTAAACGCGCTTTGGTAAAAATGCTCATACAATTAAGCTACGAACATATATAAGATATGAAGGAATCCATTTCCCTTCGACTTACACCACCTTCCGCCACCGATTCCTTGACCTCGGCGCCCAATTTCACCGCTCTCCTCCGCATCTCCTCCCCTTCCTCGGAACCCATTAGCGTCTTAACAGCGTCTGCCACCACATTAGCCTTCACCAACTCATTTCTACGCTCCCAATTCTTCATCGGTATACCAATTCTAAGAACATCCGTTATCAAAAATGCATTTCTCGGCTGATCGAAGTGCATTGGCCACGCGGCTATCGGTACTCCCATGGACATACTCTCCATGCTCGAATTCCACCCACAGTGACTCATAAACCCACCCGTAGCAAAATGTCCCAAAATCTCCAACTGTGGGGCCCATGACCGCTCGATCAACCCACGCCCCCTCACCCTCTCTTCAAACCCATCCGGCAACTCAACCTTCCTCTCCTCAAACCCAACCGAATCCCCTGTATCCACCACTCGAACCACCCAAACAAACCTTTGGCCGCTTCTCTCTAACCCGAGAGCCAGTTCCCTAATTTGTTCGTCACTAAAGGTTGTTGTCGTCCCGAAAGACACATAAATAACCGAATTTGCAGGCTGCTTGTCCAGCCACTGCAAGCATCTATGACGGTTCTTTAAACCCGTCGCATTAGATGCTATATGAACCGGGTTCAACGGCCCAACAGCCCATATCTTCTTTTTCTCTTCTTTCTCCAAATATTCAAAAAATTTACCTTCAATCACTCTGGAAGAATCGTATAACTCTCCGACGTGATTCATATCAGGTTTTTGAAGAGCCGCGAACTTCAAAAACTCCGGGCTAGTAGCTCCATCTTGAGAAGGTAACCTCTTCATCAGTTCCGGTTCAACCGGAAACGGTCCGTTGCCGCCGGTTCTCTCCCAGTGGCGAGAGGATATGTAGAAAGCTGGCGGCGGTTGGAAGACATATGTTTCAGCGTTCGGTATTAGTTTGACGTCCTGAACAACGTAGGACATGAGAACGTCATGGATGACGACGACTTTTTGAACATGTTGTGAGAGATGACGTATGAGGGTGGCCGTAGGGTGGCGGAGGTGGAGGGTGGAGTTGAGTAAGGGTTGGAGGTGGGAGGGGTAAGGGGTGGATGGGTCTGGTGGTGGGGAGGTGAAGGGTGGGACGGTAAATTCATGGAAGTTGACGGCGGTGGTGGTACGGTGGCGAGAACGGACTTGACGGATGCAATCGGTGGAGCTGACAAAGTGGACGGGGAGGTTGTAGGTGGAGATGAGGTGGGAGAGGTGGTAGAGCTGGGTGAGGTGGCCTTGGGCTACGAATGGGACCATTACTACCACCACTTTGGTTGCCGGAAAAGTTGGCTCGTTGCCGGACATGTTTTAATATGTTTGTTAATTGTTAATTGGCTTGAAGGTTTAATAGTTTTATATTATTAAGGAAAGGAAGGATATACGAAATCAAATTTGACTTGTGCAATCCAGACTTATCTTTAACGTGTAAGACCACCCGTACTGGCCAACAAAAATAATGCCCCCATCACGGGGCATTATCCGACACGTGACATCCTAGTCAGCGTTGGGCATTATAGCAAAAATGGTGTAGTGGGGCATTATTCCAATAACGCCCCTTCCAATTATTAAAAAAAAAAAAGGAAACAAATGGTGATTGGCTGGTCAAACACATGGTCACATGCAAAAGTGGGGGTTCTCAAAAGTTGTCAGAGGGTAGTTCAAAATGATTGGTAGGTCAACCATTCCACAAAACAAAATGAGCGTTTTAAAAAAAACGCCAACAACAAATTTGAACAAAAAAAACGCCCGGAAACGACGGGTGTAATGGGGTCCGGGGCGTTTTCCGGCGTTTTTTTTGAATTTTTTTTAAAAAAAACGCCCCACTACGGGTGGCCTACTTACACCAAACTTTGATCCCTCCACGATGGCTACATGAGCAAAAAGGGAATTGGCATCTTTGGATTTAATATTCTTCTACTTAGGCCTGCCTGGAAAAACTAACCCATTAATCTCATTTTGGGTCCTAATGGGTCATAATAACAACTTTCTGGGTTGTTTTGGGTTTAGTGTTTAATTTTTTTATTTTTTAACGGCAAACGAATCCTCTAAATGGGGTACTGGCGAAATTCACCACAACGGGATACACCCGCCTCCGAACCGGGGAAAACCTTCACCTAGGGCCGAAGCCCGTGAACACTCGCATGAAGGCACAACAGTGCGGTGAAGTAAAACTCATTGGCTTTAGTGTTTAATTTTGATGGGTTAAAATCAAATGATGAAAAGGCAAGAACAGGTCAGTGCGGGTCAAGAGAAAAAAAAAAAACGGGTGAAACTGGGTTGAAGTAGAAACTGAACGGGTCCTCGAATTGCATCTAAAGAGTGAAGACTTAAATCATCTATGTTCTCGATTGCATCTAAAATCGTGGAAATCGCATCTGAATTCATCTAAAATCGCATCTAAACACTTTACTCATGTCTCTGAAATCATCCCGGCCATAATCTTCTTCTACATCGATCTCCTCTCGACCCTAGAGGTAAACTTTTTGGTCTAATTTCTTCAAACTATACATCGATCTCATCTCAAAAATAAATGTGATCTACTTTTTTCCTCAATTTGTTGGTATAATCTTAGAAAATATGCTCTATTTTTTTTATTTTTTCCTCAGAAGCCCCTCGCGCCAGTGGCGGACCCAGTATTTTTTTAATGGGGGTGCGGAATATCTTTAAAGATTTTAGGCCCCTAGGTATATGAAAAAAAATTCGGTTCATATCGGGTCATATCAGGTCGGTTCGGGTCATGTAAAACAAAAGAACATCAAGCTAAAATTTATATAATCATCAAAACACGTCAAACGTTGTAACAAACATATTTAAAATGTCACCCTACGGGTTTTTATTTTTTAAGATCTATACAAACATCATCTAGAGCTACCTTTCTAAGCAAGTATTTCTCTATATAACATATACAACTAATTTTTAACACTAAACACTTAGGGGTTTTTGGTAACATCTGAATGGTTAAGTGCTGAACCAGTAAAATGTCTGAATCATTAAGTGTTGAACCAGTAAGAGGTCTGAACCATTAAGAGCCAGTATAATGCTTAATCGTTCAGAGGCAAATGTCTGACCAATTCAGATTAGAGGTCTTAACCATTCAGACTCTGTATAATGCTTAATCATTCAGAGGCAACCATTCAGAAATCTACTCGCGAAACAAACAGTCTGAACCATTAAGTGCTGAACCAGTAAGAGGTCTAAACCATTAAGAACCTCATTAAGAGGTAAACAAACGGCCCCTTAAACAATCATCACCAGACTTCATAATTTTTAACTTTAAAATCAAGCCCTATTTTTAATTGTTGATTCTTTGTAACTAACCATTTAAACACACTAAACTTTAACTAAAACAACAAAATCAGCTAACTAAAGTTTCAAAAAACGACAAAACAACTAAAATTTCAAACTTTTTTAATAATTTTATTTCTCCTAAAAATCCAAATAAAACAAGAAAACAACAAAATAATCGAACCATACTCGGAAAGAGTGATGAAGATGTTGTTTTCATGAGTTTGATGGCCATAATTTACAATTCTCCGGCGGAATCCGAAGTTGTTGTTGCTGCCTAATAAAGACCCGTTGTGCGTTGTCATGGGTTTGGGATCACAAAACAAAGAGCGGGACGAGAGAAGGGGAAAGAACAGTGGGTTGGGTAATTATATTTTAGTTCGAATTAGATTATTAAATTGGGTTGGGGTTGGGTTTGGGTTTGGGTTATGGAGTATTTATTGGGCTAAAGGTTAATAGAAATCTAATTGGGTTAAGTGAAAGTATATAAGTTAAGTAGAAACTTAATTGGGTTAAGTGAAAGTATATAAGTTAAGTAGAAAGTTAATTAGGTTGTATTTAAAAAAAAATCAGTGTTTATATAATTTTTTTTTATAAATTCATAAGATTTTTTCCTAAAAGGGACGGACGAAAATTTCCAAGGGGTGGGATTTTACCGTGAATTTAGCACTTAATCTTTTTTTTTTTCAAGGGGTGCGTCCACCCACCTTAAGCATAAGGTGGGTACGCCCATGCCTTGCGCACCAATTGTTTGTTGAATTGACAAAATGAAAATGAAAGTGTTTTTTAATCAATTTTCGTCAAATGTTCTCTAGTTTGTCTTTAAGTTTGTTGGTAAATTCGATTTGAAGTATTTTGAGTAGATAAAATTATAAAAGGTCATAAACTTCTTGATGTTTAAACAATTAAATTACTACATAGTACAGCCCTATGAATAATGTTCTTAAGTGATACAACCGCTTATTGTTCTTCAATATTATGTTATTGTTTTTCTTTTTCCCTTTTTTTTGTTATGGGTCACCGTATGACACAAATGATGAGATACAAACTTTATTGCATCGTAATATATTCGGGTTCTATGCGAATAAATGAGAATGAGGTATATTTTAGATAATTGGGCCAACATCACCTAATACTTTTAACAAGACACAAATAACGTGTAAGGTGTAAGTCCCTTTACAGCAAAAGCCTTTTCCTAATTAACCCGACCCGAAACCCGTTCCAACCCGAACCTGTTCAAACCCGAACCCATTCCGACATGACCTTATACAATTTGGAGACTACAGGCTGCTTTGAAGATTATAGAAGCATACATGGAAGGTTACTGACAAGCTTGAGATCTATAACCGGTTAAAAGGACCGGTTCCGATTTGCATGTTGTAAGCGTGGCTCTGATACCACAGTGGTGTCAATTTTACTTTTAATCAAAACAGTTTTGATATATTTTATTAACTAAATATATAATTAATAAAAACGCAGCGGAATAAATATAAATAATCAACACCAAAAGTAAACCGAACAGGATCATGGTTACAAACATGCAAATACAATACACATATTATTAATCTACTGATGAGATTAAATATACCTTAGTGGTTAAAGATTAACCGTTTGAGACACGAGATACAACGAACGAGTGCTAGAACACGAACACGGCTTGACTTTTATTCGTCTGAATCACAAAGAGGGTAGCACAATTTTATTGATTGGCTATTATCTCCCTGTTTGTGGGATTATTCAAAATCACCAAATAGGTGATGACTTCACCTTTTGTTTTGACGGCAGAGGTATGTCTTCAAAAAGGAGATGATAGTAATAAATAGAGTTAATTACTGTTTTCGTCTATGTGGTTTGTCAAAATCATTATTTTAGTCCATTAGTTTAAAATTTGCGATTTCAGTCCCTGTGGTTTCACTTTCGTAACCATTTCAGTCCCTGTGTTTTCATTTTCGTAACCATTTCCATCCATTTATTCTGTTAGTACAGGGACTGAAATGGTTATGAGGTGGACTGAAATGGTTACGAAAGTGAAACCACAGGGACTGGAATCGCAATTTTTAAACTAATGGACTGACATAGTGATTTTTGACAAACCACAGAGACGAAAACAGTAATTAACTCTAATAAATATATTTATAATCTATAATACTATATTAAGAGAACTGAGTTTTATACCCTTTTCGATAATTTTGCCTAGGTACAATCTTGTAACACCATGTACAAATGAAGCAAGCCATTTTAGAGGGGGGAAACTTGGACATTCTCCAAAGTTTTAAGACACTTTAAGGGCAATTTAGACATTTCATCCATAGAATCCATGCCCTCTTATGTCTTCCATTAATTGAATTAAATTAAGGAATTAAATAAACCTTTTATAATAATTAAAGGAATTAATTGCTTAAATTAAAGGTTAGACATGCAACCTTTGAGATTTTCATGATTTAATAATATGTATAAATATAATAAATAGATTTATATGGACTATAAATAAGTTTTCTACCCTTATAGTAATTTTACATTGTGTACATATTTTGAAGCAACATGTACAAGAGAGCCAAACTATTTTAGAGGGGATAACTTGCACATTGTCCAAAAATTTAAGACACTTTAGGGGCATTTTAGGGATTTTGGCACCTTTTTAAATAAAAATAATTCAAACCAAAAGCCGTAACTGATATTGAAGTTAAAACCCTTAAGTAAATGTTAAACACACTCATGTGTATATAATATATATTCCGCTAGGAACATGTGTTGTATGTTTAATTTTTTCGCGAGCAACGTTTTATTTTGTTTATACTGGGATATATAATCACATGCACATTGTTTTTCTGATCCATTGCAAAGAGAACATGAATTAAGTTTATTTGTCTAGGCTTTTTTCTCAACAGATTTTTTTCGAAAGTGGTTAGTAGTTTGTAGTTTTAATATTTTTTCCATAAGATATTTACTGTAATTCAAATGCTATTGAGTGTTTGGTTTATAGTTTTTATATCTTAATATTTATCTACTAACCTTTTATTTTTTTTCATTAGGTGGAATGAAGGTAAAGGCTGATAGAGATGAGTTGTCTCCATATGCAGCTATGCTTGCTGCGCAAAATGTTTCAACAAGATGCAAGGTTTTTACTTGTTTCTTTTAGTGTCTTGCTATATGGTAATCATAACAGTTTGTTTTTGTTTGATACATTACAGCTAACAAATTTCTGTTGTAACAACTGGAGCTTGGAATCAATGCCTTCCACATAAAACTACAGGTAATTGGAGGTAACAAGACAAAGACACCCGGTCCAGGTGCATAGTTTGCCCTTAGAGCTCTTGCCCGTTCTGGCATGAAGATTGGTCACATTGGTATGCTTATATTCTTTATTTTTTTATATACAAATTTTGTATTTGTTCTTTTTGCTCTTTGAAGAACTTTTATTTATGTTTAAGGAGTATCTGATAAGTAAGTTGTATGTTTTGATGATAACAGAGGACGTGACACCAATTCCAACAGATAGCACTTTTCGAAAGAGTAGGAGAAGAGGAAGGAGGTTGTGATATGTTTTTTGTCTACAGTATGTTTTCAAATTATCTACAATTTGGATTATGGTTGTCTTCAACTTTTGTAGGTTATTTTTATGTTTTGGTTGACATTTGGGGGTGACATGCATTTTTGTTGAACTGCTTTCTGTTTAATGATATTCTAATATTTACTTCATATATGGGTTTTTATGCTTTATTTTTGTTTAATCAGAGGTATTCTATATGTAGTTGAGGTCAATATCAATTCAATGGATGTCATTGTGCTTGAGATCTGAACCTTATTTTTCGAATCAATTTGAGAGTTTCAGAGTGTGTTAAATAGTTGAAACGTTTTGAGAATCTTGTCAAATCTGTCTGTTCATTCTTTATCTTAGTAGACTTTAGTTGACTTTCAATGTAAGTTGGTGTAGTAGAGATTTAGAATTTTACGATGAAAATGGATTTGTAAAAGTTCAAATTCTTTTATCTTCCTTTGATGCCATTGTTGAGGTATACAATAGAAAATATACGAAACTTACATAAATTCATGTAGTGAATATCAGTTGTGGTTCGTAATAGACATAATTGAATCTGATATAAGTCGGGACACCCGCTGCAACACGCGGGCCTTCCCACTAGTACTATATTAAGAGAACTGGGTTTTCTACCCTTTTCGTAATTTTTCCTAGATACAAATCTTGAAGCACAATGTACAAATGAAGCAAACCATTTTAGAGGGGGGAAACTAGGACATTGTCCAAAGTTTTAAGACACTTTGAGGACAATCTAGACATTTCATCCATGGAATCCATGCCCACTTATGTCTTCCATTAATTGAATTAAATTAAGGAATTAAATAAAATTTTATTAATAATTAAAGGAATTAATTGATTAAATTAAAGGTTAGACATGCAACCTTTGGGATTTTCATGATTTAATAGTATATATAAATATAAATAATCTATACTTCTATACTACCATATTAAGAGAAATAAGATTTTTACCTTTTTGGTAATTTTATATTGTGTACACATTTTAAAGCAACGTGTACAAGAGAGCCAAACTATTTTAGAGGGGGTAAACTTACGGATTTCCCAAAAATTTAAGACACTTTAGGGGCATTTTAGTGATTTCGGCACCTTTGTAACCTATAATTAAGATAAATGTATAAAATTTTCCATAGTACTACTCATCAATATTTTATGATTATCAGATAAATGTATGAAATTAATAATATTTCAAACATATATTTATATAACAAGTGATCAAAACCAAACTCCTCGTGGAGTTAAAAACTCAGATAAATCAATAAATAAACATGATAAATCAATAAATAAACATATAATTGGAATTAACTCTTTTTGTTGAATGAAATGTAACTTAAATAATCCGTTTCATTTTATCAAGTGTCGTACCGATCTTGCTTAAATGACTATCATTGAGAATCAAATAAATCGTTATAACCACTTTGATGAAAGTTTTTTTATATATAAAAAAGAAACACACCGTCATGTGAATCAATTCAGTTTGAAATGGTTCTAAAATCATCATCGAACCAAACCTGCAAATGTTGCATCTTCTGGCAAAAGTAACCACCATGACCGGATAGCATCACCATCTTGTTAACTCAACGATGTCTAATCACGACATCTTCGAATTGGAGCACCACCGCAATTGTGTGAAGTCATCTGAGCTATCACATCAGATCCAACCACAACCTTCATCTTTGCTCGCCAGTTTAACACAACCGCTAGCACTATCGTTCCCATTTTCGGGATTCAACGGCCACTATCTTCCATTCAGTAGTTCAATTGCAGTGGTCCAAGACCAATCAGAAGTGCTCTCATCTCTGTTAAACCGGAAAAGAAAACACGGCAACCAAACGCAACTGCCACCTCAAGCCTCTGTCTATCTCGTTTTCTGAATGCCCATCCTTTTTGCGATCACATAAAAGATATTACACAGACCTTTTAGAATCATCAATGGGTTAGACAGATTTTGTAATCTGTAGCCGATAACTTAGTTTCATTTCAGAGAAGTCAGGTACATCAACAGCGCCCACTTCACTTCAAAACAAATAGGTACATAAATAATTTGTATTGCATGCGTTAACATTCATAATATGTAGGTACCGCTGAAACAATAACCCTACAAGTCAAGGATGACAACAAAGGGAAAAGTACGGCTTCCACTAAACCATCCTTAAGTGATTGTCATCAACCAAAGGATTCACCAACAAATCAAAAGAAAAACAACCCACCTGGTACACCCACAACAACTTTCACTATTCATATAGTTTACGGTTTATACATAGTCCACCTTATTTGTATTAACAAACAAATGGTTTCTTAGCAACGTCCACGCACACATACAATATAATCAAAGAAATAGAGAAAACCTATGGATGTATTGGTACGACGTCCACCCCACTAAACACCCCAGTTCACTAGCAAACTAACAAACAAGACGATTGGGAGGATGATGAATGGTGGACAACCAGTATGGACGAAATCAAGGAGACATTCAAACCTTATTTAAATTGATCATACTATCTCGTTCGACATGGTTACTACGGTCCCTGTAACACCCTGGCTATTATTTAATGGTTTTCGTATAGTTTTCGAAATTAAACTTGTAATTAAGATTACAAATAAATTGAAAATACGGTTAAATTAAAACTTTTACAATTTAAAGGTTTACAACATGATGTGATTAAAATTCGACGTTTAAGATGACGGCGAAAATACGTGCGGAAGCTTCATTTTCGTATGTTCGGTTCCTCATTGAGCTTTGATCGTCGCCCGACATTCAATGATATACCTACATTTCATAAACCATGAAATGATTTAGTCATAGGTAGTTTAAAACGAGTTTAAACAAGTTCTGCGCATCTAAAAATCGAAACAAAGTAATTTTTCCAACTTATAAGTCTCTCGCGCCACGCGAGAGACTCAGTTAAGTTTGTCGCGTGCCGCGACCCGCGTCGCGTGGCGCGCCAGGATTACCTTACTCCCTCGCGTGGCGCGAGGGAGGCCATTTTCCAGCGAGTGCAGGTTCTGGTCCTGCATTTCAGCCCAGTTATGTTTTTAATCGAAATTCGAACTTTAAAGTGTCGTAACTTTTTATCTACTTATCCGTTTTACCCGATTCTTTTTCCTATACGCTCGAAATTTGATTCTACATTGCATGGAGTTAAAATCCGACATTCAAACTAATAAAATTCTGAATTTTTAAGCGTTCGGCTTATTATTCAAAATCAACATTTTGACCCGTTTGTATTTAAAACCTCCAAACTTGTTTCTAATTAATCATAAATCATATACCAAAGTATTTAACTCAAATCTCTATCCTGGATTCATAACTTTGTGAATTACGCGGTAACCACCCAAGTTACGTGCGTAATTCATTTTGACCCGTCTAGGGGATTTTTGTGCCTTAAAGCATCAAATCCGCTCTTCTCTTTTCACACCTCGCGTTCCCATATTTAAATAGCTACTTATATTCCACCACAACTATTTTTGTGGTGGATTTACATAAGGACCCCAAAATCCCAAATTTTACCCTTCGTTTAGTTATTTGACATGAATGACCCGTTCTTATGTCACACCCCGACCGCGTAAAACAACAAACCGCGGCAGAAACGTCGGGGAGTATCGTAATAGAATTATTGTTTCATAACACATGGAAATTTAAGTTTTGTTTTATTGAATTAAAAGAGATTACAATGTCTTAAAAACAAAGAAACATAACATAATTAACTAGTCTTGCATCTTTTATTGTCACTAAGGCCCAAGTCCGCCTAAGTGTATCTTGATCAATCCTATGCATCAGCTCCTGAAAACACATGTGAAAATAGGTACGTCAACATAAAAATGCCTGTGAGATACATAGGTTTTATTGATTTAGGGTTCATGACTTGTAAGTTTAAAGAAAATGTTTAACAAAAGTTAGTCATGAACCTTGTAAAATGTTATCTTTTATAATTCATACAACATTTATAAGAAATCAGATGATATAAAAGAATAATGCATAGATAAGTATATAACCAAGTAAAAATGAGTTTGTATAAAATATGTTGTTTGTAAAACAATGTTTCATGAAGATGTGTTATTTGTGTAAAATGTAATATGTCTAACTTGAAATGGTTTAAATAATGCCACAATATGTAATATCATAAAAGAACTTATATATAGGAAGTACCAGTGGCGTATCCACCATGCTTTTATCATATTACACACGCCTCATTATTTAAGTAACTTACCCAAACAAACCACCAAACTGTCTTGTTTAAACCAATGTTAAAATGTTTATGTGTAAACAATGTCAAATGTAATTCATGTTCATGTATAATCAAATGTTATGTATGGCAAATAAAAGTGTCTATTCAAACCATATGTAAAATGTACAAAACAAGGTATTGAAATAAATCATAATTTAAATCAAAAGTTATGTTTTGTAAAATCAATGCATGCTTTACTGATACAAACATCTATGTGGTAATGTTAAACGCCTACATCCAAGCCTTGCGACTGAAGGATAAACCCTAGAACAAGTCAGAGGTCTACCAAAAATGAATTCAGATTCGGTCATTCCTTACGTCCAAACAAACCTAGGATTTCAGGAACGGGAGTTGTCAAGTCCTATGGTACCGCTACCTACTATCGAGCGGCATGATCGGTGTTAATGAATGTATTTATGACCCGTTAAACAAACCAAATGTCATACCAAATGTAAGCATGTTTTATGAAAATAATATACTTAAATATGCTAAATGAACATACAAAGTAGAAATGTAAAACGATGTGTCCATATGCTGAGTGAACATATGCAACAGAAATGCAGTGTAAATCAATGTGTCCATATGCTGGATGAACATATGCAAAAAAAATGTAATATATGAAAATCAATGTGCCAGCATGCTAAGTGAACATACATAGCAAAACATAATGGAAATCATGTACTATATGTGTACTAATGAACATAGCAAGTATATGACATGAAAGCACGAAAAGCGTGAAAGTAACAAGTAGGCACATGTGAATCACCCCAAAACATTTGAAAACAGTAAAAGAGGGGACTATGTACTCACTTGAGAATGCTTAGAAGTCTTGAATAACAACCAAGCAAAGCTGGAGGGATCACAAAATTCAAACGGCACCTAATATAGGTAACTATGTTAATAAACCAGACCTAAATCGGAAGATCGGATAGGATGAGGTTTCATAAACCAAATGAGTATTGGAACTCATATGATATGGTTTAACAAAGCCTACATACTAAAATGAAACCTAACCTAAGTGCTTATGACCCATTACGACCCGTTTAGGTAGCTTACGCTACTTTAACGCGTCGTTCGCGTAAAACGCGTTCGGACCGTCTAACTAGTCCTTTGACAAGTATTATATGCCTTAACATGTCTAATAATGTTGCCTAATCAGTTTAGATGTCAAAATTTTGGTTACATATGCTTAAAATGAAATTATGCATAAAAAGGGCATTTTGGTCATTTTCCTAAGGCATATAAATTACCTATCATACAACTAACTAAACGAAGTGACTGAAGGGGTAAGGTCCCAAAAACCTTGTAACAAGTACTTAGGACCATACCACAACCTTGTCTTTCAGCCCTTTTCGACCTTGCGCGGCCGCGCACTGGTCCTACAAAGAAGGCTTAAGAGACAGATAGCAGACAACACTTGCGCGCCAAAAGGAAATCATAAATCCTTGCGCTTTGCTCCATAAACAAAGGGTGAAAATCCTAAGTTAAACACTTCCGCCTAATAATATCCAGACTTGGATATTATTTACCCAACTGGTGCCACACGATAAAGAGTCACATAGGATTATGGCAATAACCTTCTAGAAGGACCCAATCGTGCACCACTAAACGGTTACAACCGTCTGGACACGTGTCATCACCTCAGGAATACCTGAAATCACGATGATGGCATGAAATTGGAGAGAAACCTCCACTTGATCACTTTCCACGTGGCAAACCCCCAACCATAGATCTAAACAGCGATCCGTGTGCACTCACATCGGATTGAGAAACTTAACGGAAGGAAATGTAACCGCTTACGGGGTTAGCATCTTCCGTCAGCATTTCACTAACGAGTTTTCCCGCCCAAAACTTTCGGCTATAAATATGAGAACAATTCAGGTATGAAATTCAAGTTACACACACTTCGTCAATACCTCTTCTTCTTCATAAACACATACTTATTCTCACGCCGGAGTCGGGTCAAGGAGAGAACCCTCTTCTCCCCTTGACGAGGCTAACGGTGCTTTGTTTTGCAGAGTTTACCGGAGAAGAAGAACTGTTCCATCTGATCGAACGAGAGAAAACCAACCCTTTTATGCAGATCCAAACCCCCTAGATAATTTGATTCCGGTCAATTATCTAGTGTTTCTTCATTGGCGCCCACCGATTTCTCTATTTTTTCAGTTTTGTCTCGTTTCGATTCAGTTTCCCTCATTTCTCTGTTTTCACATGGCAGAGAATTTATCACCTCACCCATCAGGTCCTCGGTCTGAATTCAAGGGTTCTACAACCCCAAATACTCAGATCGACGGAATCATGGGAGCTAATACAAGTAACAATCACTCAGACGAAAAGGACTCCTCAGATCAACTCATAGAGAGAGCTCCAGAATACTGGATCGGCAGATTCCAGATAGCTTTGAACCAAATTTTCACACAAATTATCAGACCTGAGTCCCCAAACATCAGATTTGATAATCTGCAAAAAAGCAGTGGCAGGATTGATACTGTAGTATTGGACCCACAGATGCCTTATCAGTGGGACATCCAATCCGACAGTTATGCCAGGGTAATTCCAAAACCAGAAGGTACCAATGGTCTGACAGCTAAACCAAAACAAATAAACATGGTACAAGGAGGCCCTTCACGAAGGCCAAACAAACGACACCATGATCAGCATTGGCGAGAACAGCAAGTCGTGTTTCCTGTTGTTCTTGGAGGCCCTCAGGAAGAGCGACCAGTAATTATTACTGGCATCTTCGGCCATTATCGAACGGACTATATGTTTATAGATCCAGGAAGCTCGATGGATATCATATACGAGCAGTGCTTCAAACAACTCGATCCAGAAGACAAAACACGTCTGGAGCCGGTCGATTTCCCTCTCACCGGGTTTTGTAGTGAAGCTGTATTCCCGTTAGGGCAAATAGTATTCCCTGTGACTCTATCCGATGGCGAGCATTCACGTACAGTCACAGTAAATTTCATGGTCATGCCGGCAACATCACGCCATGATGTATTGCTCGGAAGAAGGTCACAAAGAGAATTCAGCATGATCACTTCTATTCCACATGCTGCATGCGGATTTCCAACAGAAACCGGAGTCGCAATTCTATACTCAAGTAAGGAGGTCATGTACGTGGACGATGAGCCACCAGCAAAAGTGGCCAAACCCTCAGCATCAAATGAGCCGGAGAAATGGGTTCTGAACGATGAATATCTAGAACAGACCATCCTGTTAGGACACACCATTTCCCCAGCAACACGAATATAATTAAAAGAATTATTGTCCAACAATAAAGACATATTCTCCTGGTGCCCAGCAGACATGACTGGGGTTCCGCGCGATATAGCACAACATTGTCTGAACATCCGACCCTCAGCAGAACCTGTTGTACAGGGGAGGCGCAGCTTCAGCGACGAGAAAGCAAAAGCTATGGACGAGCAAGTGACAGAGCTACTTAATGCCGGAATCTTGTGCGAGGTTCAGTACCATACATGGGTCGCCAACCCAGTAATGGTCCAAAAACACAGTGGCGGATGGAGAATGTGCGTCGACTTCAAAGACCTGAATAAAGCATGCCCAAAAGATTGCTACGTGCTTCCTGAGATAGACAAAAAGGTTGACTCTCTAGCATCATTTCGATGGAAGTGCTTCCTTGACTGTTATAAAGGTGATCATCAGGTCCAAATGAAAGAAGAAGACAAAGACAAGACCGCATTCCGCACAGACAAGGGCATCTTCTGTTACACAAAAATGCCCTTTGGCTTACGCAACGCAGGGGCAACGTACCAGCGCCTAATGGACACGGTCTTCAGAGGCGATATCGGTAAGACAGTTGAGGTATACATGGACGACCTCGTCATCATGAGCCATGAGGAAAATACAATGCTCGCAAATATCCAGCGCACGTTCGATTCTTTGCGCAGCGTAAACTTAAAGCTCAACCCAACGAAATGTTCCTTCGGAATGGAAGAAGGGAAATTTCTGGGTTTCATAGTAACAAGGGATGGTTTTAAAGTAAACCCGGAGAAAGTGCAGGCCATCCAGTTAATGCCATCACCTGCAACAATAAAAGAAATGCAAAGACTCGCCGGACGTCTAGCAGCCTTGAACAGATTCTTGGCAAATCATGCAGCGAAGTCCTATCCATTCATTAGCACACTACGAAACTGCGCCAAGAAAACCCATTTCCAGTGGACACCCGAAGTGGAAGCAGCCTTCAAGCAAATGAAAGAATGTTAATTCAGTTGCCTACGCTAACAACACCACGAGAAAAAGAGCCGCTGATCTTATATCTATCTGCTGCGGAAGTAGCGGCAGGCGCAATATTAATGGTGGAGCGAGAAAACATTCAGACTCCAATCTATTATATAAGCAAGATGCTCAATGGCCCAGAGACACGTTACTCAATGATTGAAAAACTAGTCCTAGCCCTAGTACATGCATCACGGCGCTTACGTCGGTATTTCTCTGGTCATGTCATCACAGTTCTCACTAATTACCATTTAGGTCAACTCTTATCCAAACCCGACGTCGCGGGAAGATTGGCCAAATGGGCTATTGAGCTCGGAGGATACAATATCCTATACAGACCGCGACCGGCAATCAAGGGGCAAGTTCTAGCAGATTTTGCCACAGAAGTTCCTATCGACAAAGTCCAAGAGTGCGAGGCAATCCAAAACCCTGTTCCTGTTTTCGACGATAGGGTCTGGACTCTGCACACAGATGGCGCTTCTAATGATGACGAAGCAGGTGCGGGTCTCCGATTGGTCAGCCCAGATGACCACGAACTTACATATGCTATACGCCTAGATTTCCGAAGCACAAACAACGAGGCAGAATATGAAGCGTTCCTAGCAGGCCTTCGTTTAGCGCTCAAGATGGGAACAAGAAACCTCGAAGCCAATGTAGATTCAAAATTAGTGGCTGAACAGGTCAATGGTTATTATGACGCAAAAGGAGAAGCAATGGCTCTATACCTGGAACAAGCGCGAATGCTAATCAGCAAATTCCAAACATTCAAGGTTAACCACATAAACAGAAGCGAGAACAAGCACGCGGATGCGCTAAGCAAATTGGCCGCCACTAGTTTCAAACATTTAGCAAAAGAGGTACGCATCGAAGTATTGTCTAACCCTTTCGTCCCTCTCAAACAAGTAAACGTTATAGAGATCGGCAATCCATCCTGTATGTCTCCGATTATCTTATACCTACAACATGGGAAACTCCCAGAAGGAAAGGCGGAGGCTCGAAAAATCCAGAACAAGGCAATAAACTATGAAATGGCGGAAGGGATTCTGTACCGAAAGTCATTCATGGGACCACTATTGCGCTGCATTGACAAAACAGACGCACAATATTTAGTCAGGGAGGTCCATGAAGGGCTATGCGGGATACACGCCGGACCGCGCATGGTAGTGGCAAAAATAATGAATGCGGTCTACTATTGGCCAGGAATGCACGTAGACGTGGTAGAATTACTACGGAAATGCGCAGCATGTCAGCGCCACGCGTCAAAAACACTCCGACCAAAGAACCCGCTTGTACCGGTCACGTCTGCCTGGCCTTTCCAACAATGGGGCATTGATCTTGTGGGACCATTCCCTGACGCGCCCGGCGCAGTAAAATTCATCATTGTAGCAGTCGACTACTTCACGAAGTGGGTTGAAGCTAAGGCCTTGGCCTCAACCACAGCAATGGTAATCCGCAAGTTTATATGGGAACACATTATTTGCAGATTCGGATTACCATTGCGCATTATCTCCGACAATGGCACCAACTTCGCCTCAGAAGATCTTCGGAAATGGTTCAAAGAAATGAAGATCGAACACAACTTCGCCTCTGTGGCGCACCCACAAGCAAACGACCAAGTTCAAAGTGTCAACAAACAGATTGTCGACGACATTAAAGCGCGCCTCGGAACAGCGCGCAGGGGATGGGTCGATGAACTCCCCAGCATCCTATGGGCTCATTGTACCATGCCAAAGACCAGTACGGGGGAAACCCCATTCAGTCTTGTCTATGGATAGGAGGCAGTAATCCCAGCTGAGATCGGCCTCCCATCACCGCGCATGATTGCTATGCAGAAGCAAAACAATGAGCAAGAGCGAAGACTGGATTTAGACCTTCTCGAAGAAAGGCGCGAGAACGCCGCCATCACAGAGGCAAGGTACAAATCCAAACTCGAAAAATACTACAACGCGCGTGTACGCGTATGTGCCTTCATTTCTGGTGACTTCGTCTTGCACGACAATGAGGCTTCCAACGCTGAAAAACCAGGCAAACTAGCGCCAAAGTGGGAAGGACCATACATCATCAATGAAGCCCTAGGCAAAGGGGCATACACACTGAAAAGAATCGACGGGACACTAGTTCCTCGCACCTGGAACGCGCAGCAACTGCGCAGGTGTTACATATAAGCCAAACCATCCCGCAAAGATAAAAGTATACAGGCAATGTATTTCTTTATTACACTTTGTATTATTGGCCTTGCGCCCTATTAATGCAAGCATCATCCCTACACATGTTACTGTTTGTTACAAATTGCATATAATTCTTTTGGTTTACGCGAAAACAATATGGTAAACATTGTACGCCTCATGAACAGTCTAAAAAGGGCACAACCTCCCGCATTTTTAGACAAACGTTCACACATGAGCACAATACCATTCTCATTCGCTCTACCTATTCAAAGCAATTAAACATATGCAACATATTGTAATCCAAACACAAACTGGTAAATTATCAAAGCAAACATGCACAACAGTGCATCAAAAATATATATTCACAGTGCAATAAAGCACTTTAAACAAGTTACTTACACAAAACACAACAGTGTTTTCTTCAAAATATCTATAGAACTAGCTACAGAAAGAGGCAAACTAGGAAAGCTGGTCCAACACCCCATATGGAGTATGAAGAACCTCACCATACTCCGACAAAGGACAGGGGTCAACAATCCAAGGGTTAACACCCTCATTCCCAACTTGAACAACAGCAGCCGGAATAACACGGGGACGACGCCGGTAGACAACCGAATGCCCTCCTTTCCGCCTGGCCGGAAATAAGTGAGTTACCATATGAGCACCTAACCTGGTAACACCACCGTTGTTATCATCCTCAAGACGACGACGAATCCGATCCTCATCAACCACTTCCTCTTGAACAACAAGACCGGTCACCGGTTCGGCAAGCAGCAGCATCGAGCACTTTCAGAACATTAGAAAGCCTTCTCCATCGGATTGGCCTCCTATTCTCCATCCTATCTAAAAATAGGAAAAGGAATAACACCCAAGGTTAATATATAGTAGAAAAGTAGCATCGGGATAGGGAGTGTGATGATTGCATGTCAAATCAACTACCTTTCAAACCGGCGCTGCCACTGCATCTCATTTAAAACCCCTAACAAGGGTCCACACGCATTCCCAGGAATCGCAGACATGAAGAGTCAAGAAATGACGTCAGCTATCGCCAGCTCATGATTACATAAACTCTTCACCCAGAATTACAACAGTGCAGAATAGATAAAGGTATAAATATCTTTTCAACACACGCTGTTCATTTTCTCCAAAATTAAAGATTTCCAAAATCACCATTATAAGGCAAAGTAAATCTTCTCACAGAAGATTCCCTATTTTTCGTGCCAAAAAACATTTCTCTCTCATAAGTCCAGTGCTCCACTTATTTGCATAAGAGCAACACTAGACTGGGGGGACTTGAAGGGGTAAGGTCCCAAAAACCTTGTAACAAGTACTTAGGACCATACCACAACCTTGTCTTTCAGCCCTTTTCGACCTTGCACGGCCTCGCACTGGTCCTACAAAGAAGGCTTAAGAGACAGATAGAAGACAACACTTGCGCGCCAAAAGGAAATCATAAATCCTTGCGCTTTCCTCCATAAACAAAGGGTGAAAATCCTAAGTTAAACACTTCCGCCTAATAATATCCAGACTTGGATATTATTTACCTAACTGGTGCCACACGATAAAGAGTCACACATGATTATGGAAATAACCTTCTAGAAGGACCCAATCGTGCACCACTAAACGGTTACAACCGTCTGGACACGTGTCATCACCTCAGGAATCCCTGAAATCACAATGATGGCATGAAATTGGAGAGAAACCTCCACTTGATCACTTTCCACGTGGCAAACCCCCAGCCATAGATCTAAACAGCGATCCGTGTGCACTCACATCGGATTGAGAAACTTAACGGAAGGAAATGTAACCGCTTACGGGGTTAGCATCTTCCGTCAGCATTTCACTAACGAGTTTTCCCGCCCAAAACTTTTGGCTATAAATATGAGAACAATTCAGGTATGAAATTCAAGTTACACACACTTCGTCAATACCTCTTCTTCTTCATAAACACATACTTATTCTCACGCCGGAGTCGGGTCAAGGAGAGAACCCTCTTCTCCCCTTGACGAGGCTAACGGTGCTTTGTTTTGCAAAGTTTACCGGAGAAGAAGAACTGTTCCATCAGATTGAACGAGAGAAAACGAACCCTTTTATACAGATCCAAACCCCCTAGATAATTTGATTCCGGTCAATTATCTAGTGTTTCTTCAGTGACCATAAGGTATAACCTTGTAAGGTTATTCCTTATACAACTATAGTCACAATATATGTTTGGTCGGATCCTAACGATCGACCAAACGGGTCGGGTTCGAAAGTCTAAGCGGTTGTTTAGACCGCTTATCTTACGACCCTATATAAGCACTAAACTAAAAGTGAGGAGCTAAACATGTTAAAACATGTTTAACGAAGTTAGAAAACAGGTTTGATATCAAAACAAAGGGTTTTGATACCTAAGAATAGTTTGGTTGCAAAATACGCATAAACGCGTATTTTGACCGAAACTATGACTCGTCACTATGCCTAAATAACGTGGTAATCAGTAGGTATAGTCACAAAGGACTATGACCATCGTGATTACGATCACGTTGCGAAGTTCAAACGAACTTCGTGTTGACCATTGACTGGTTAAAGCAGATATTCAAACACTGTTTGACTTCTATGCTTGAAAACGCATAAAATAATGAAAGAAGCTTACAAGAGGTCCAAGCAAGGAAGGTTTGAACTAAAAATTCTCAGGTATGAAGCTTCACAAGGAGAGCTTCAACTTAGAGAATGAATTTGAGATCAATTGTGGGGAAAGCAAGAATTCAAGGTGGGTATTTATAGATTTCGGACAACCGTTAGGATCGTTTCTTGGATTACGAGCTTCAATCTTGGCCCTCCATGTGTGCCCACTGATTTACAAACCTATAGGTGTCTAAAACAAGCTCATTGTATGAAGAAACCATGTCCAAATACCATAAACCAGCTGCTGAATTGATAAAACTGATTTTCTGATCTGGGACTATGTCGCGACCCGCGTAATAGGAGAGCTCATCTTACGCGCCCCGCGAGGGACTACTTTGGCAGATTGTCAATTTAGGTCCCTGCATGTCCAAAACTTGTTTTTCGATGCATTTTTGACACGTTTAAGACCCGTTAACCTCATTTCAAGGCTCTAAAATGAAGTTAAAGTATAGGGAACATGAAACATGCTCAAAAACATCTCGGATGTCGGCTCAAAAACATCTCGGATGTCGGCTCAAAAACATCTCGGATGTCCAAAACTTGTTTTTCGATGCATTTTTGACACGTTTAAGCCCCGTTAACCTCATTTCAAGGCTCTAAAATGAAGTTAAAGTATAGGGAACATGAAACATGCTCAAAAACATCTCGGATGTCAGTTCTTTTGGCCGTACGGTTGCGTTGTTCGGTTATTTACGACGAAACACGAACGGACGCGAAAAACGATCCAAATTACGCGACGAATGGAATTTTATCATGCCAACCACTAAAATACAATTTTTTAATGATTACAAAAATTTTTGGAAGTCCGGATATATTCAGAACGTAAGATATGCGCGTAAATGCAAACTTGTGCACTTTTTGACGCTTTTAGTCCCTGTTTGACCAAAAAGTTTATTTTTGCGCACCAAACACCTCAAAGCCTATTTCTAAGCTATGTAAAGGATATTTAGGGCATGTTTAAATTATGGTCAAGTTCCGGAATGTTCGATACCATACGAATCAGCAGACTTTTGCAGTTTGACGCAAATAGTCCCTGCGATCGAATAAACTTGATTTCGACACACCAAACCCTCCAAAACTTATTTCTAAGTTATGTAAAGGTTATTTAAGGTGTGTTAAGCCCATGTCACTGTTCCGGAGTGTTTTTTGCATTAAACTGATTACGTTTACGCATCAGTTAGCGTATAACTTTCTAGAAAGCGATTTAGAGCTCGAAATCGAACGAGAATTGATATGTGCAAATGATACACATATTTATACAAATCCCAAGTATAAAACACAATATTTCATTGGTTTGGTATTTGTTTGATGGTCGTAGAGACACAGATGTCACATCTTAGGCATTTAACCTACGAAATTTATGTCTACAACTCTTACATGTATCTAAGGGTTACATAATTATAATACAAGTTTCTAATCGGCCTCTAAGGGTCACTTGCCCGATTTACCCATCAAGGGTTTTTTGGTCAATTCTAGTCTCTTATTTTATGACGAAAGACTCTTACCAATTATTTGACCAAAATAGCACTTTTAACTACAAAATAATTATGCGTACCTGGCTCGGATCAACATGTTGACCCGTTTTAATACTTTGTCTTCACTTATTTGCTATTTCATGGCATCGCTAATTCACGAGTCATTTGTCACACCCCGACCACGTATAACATACAAAACGTGGCGGAAAACATCGGGGAGTGTTGTAACAGAATTAATTGTTTCATAACCATGGCATACAAAGTTGTATTTTATTTATCAACATAAGAGTTACATTGTTTTAAACAGGAATCAAAGAGTTTATAACATAATTAAACTAAGTCTATCTTCATTTTAAGTCTCTAAGGCACATGTCCGCCCTAGTGTCACGATCATCATCCTACGCAAAAGCTCCTGAAAACACATGTGAAAATAGGTACGTCAGCATAAAAATGCCTGTGAGATACACAGGTTTGTGAAAATAGGATTCATGACTTATAAGTTTAGAAAAAGTTGTTTAGCAAAAGTCAGTCATGACCCTTGTAAATTGTTTTGTTTTGTAAATCATTTAAAAAGCGATAAGATTAAATGATATGTATAAATAAAAGAATAATGTATGGTTAAATGTATAACCAAGTAAAATGAGTTGTATAAAGTAAATTGTTTGTAAACCAAAGTCTTGTAAAAATCGTGTTACTTGTGTAAAATGTATAAGTC
Source organism: Helianthus tuberosus (assembly GCA_030545235.1). NCBI lineage: Eukaryota > Viridiplantae > Streptophyta > Magnoliopsida > Asterales > Asteraceae > Helianthus > Helianthus tuberosus. The sequence continues at coordinate 14,886,984 of CM060448.1, forward strand.
CAAATTGAATGATTTAAATAACGCTATGATATGTAATATAATACAATACAAACACTTATATATAGGAAGTACCAGAGGCGTATCCACCATGTATAAAGTCTATTGTTTAGACCAATTGTCAAAAAGTCCTTGTATAAACCATGTCAAATGTTAAGAAGTCCAAAAGTAGTCAAGTAATGTGTAACAAATGTTATGTATTGTAAGTAAAGTATTGTCACTTAACCCAAATGTAGAAATGTACAAAACAAAGTATTTTGAATATATCAAAAAGTTATGTCTTGTAAAGTAATGCATGTTACATTGATACAAACATTTATGTGGTAAGTTAACGCATACATTCAAGCCTTGAGACAGTCGGATAACCCTTTTAGTCAAGGTTATCAAAAGAAATGTTTTCGGATTCAGTCATTCCTTACATCCAAACAAAACCCGAGATGTCAGGAATGGGATTTGTCAAGTCCTATGGTACCACTACTTACTACCGAGCGGCGTAGCTAATGTTAATGAACGTATATAAGTCTCTTTTGTGCAAACCAAATGTTATAGCAATTGTATGCATGTCATATGAAAACAATGTACTAAGTATGCTTAGTTAACATACAAAGTAGAAAAGTCTTGTAAATCAATGTGCTAGCATGCTATCAGTTAACATACATAGCGGAAGTGTAAAGTAAACAATGTACTAAGTATGCACACCATGGACATACATAGCATAAAATGTAATGTAAAGCGATGTACTAAGTACGCACACAATGGGCATACATAGCATGAAATGTAATTAAATCATGTACTATAATGTACTAACGAACATAGTAGGTATATGATGTGAAAACATGGAAAGCATGAAAGTAACAAGTAGGCACATGTGTTTCACCCCAAAACAGTTTGAAAACGGTAAAAGAGGGGTCTATGTACTCACTTGAGATTGCTTAGTAGTCATTGAGTAACAACCAAACAATGCTAGAGATCACGGATATCAAACGGTACCTAATATAGATAACTATGTTAATAAACCGGACCTAGATCGGAGGATCGGACAGAACGAGGTCTTGTAAACCAAATGAGTGTTGGAACTCATGCGATATGGTTTAACAAGGCCTACATACTAAATGAAACCTAACCTAAGTGCTTATGACCCATTACGACCCGTTTAGGTAGCTTATGCTACTTTAACGCGTCGTTCGCGTGAAACGCGTTCGGACCGCCTAACTAGTCCTATGACAAGTAGAATATGCCTTAACATGCCTAATATTGTCGCCAAAACAGTTTAGATGTCAAAAGTTATGTTACATATGTTTAAAATGAATTTTGGCATCAAAGGGGTATTTTGGTAATTTACCTAAGGCATATAAAGTACCTATCATACAACTAACTAAACGTCGTGACCATAAGGTATAACCTCGGAAGGTTATTCCCTATACATTATGGTCACCTAAGGTATTTGGTCGGATCCTAATGATCGACCAAATGGGTCGGGTTCGAAGGTATAAGCGATTTATTAGATCGCTTACCCTTATGACCCTAGACAACGTGGTAATCAGTAGGCATAGTCACTAGGGACTATAACCATCGTGATTACGCTCACGTTGCGAAGTTCAAACGAACTTCGCATTGACCATAAACTGGTCAATGCAGAAAGTCAAACAAAGTTTGACTTTCGGACTCGAAAAGCAATAAAAGAACGAAGGAATACTTACAAAGGGTCCCCGAAAGCTTTGATTTCTCAAGTATTCTCAGGTATGAAGTGGTTTCACTTCAACTTAGAGAACTCTCAAGAAAATCAAGTGGGTTTTGATCAAGACATGGGGGGGTATTTATAGTTTTCGGAGAGCCGTTAAGATCGTTTCTTGGAAACCGTGCTTTGATCTTGGCCATACACCTCAAGAACATGGTTTTACAAAACCATTTGAGCCCCTAGTATTGAGAAATACCATGTGCAAGAGGATTAGGAGTGCATAACAGCTGATAACAGGCTGTTTAAACATTGAATCTGGTCTGGGAGTCTGACGCGGGCCGCGTAAGGTATCACCCTGGTTTTACGCGGGCCGCCTGAGGGTCCTGATCAGACAACAACTTTGCAAAATGACAGTTTCAGTCCCTGTTGGTGTTTAAGGCCATTTCCGACACTTCTAAGGTCCGTAAAGCCAACTTTAAGGCCCTAAAATGATGCCTAAACATTGTGGACATGAAACATGCTCAAAAATATGCCGAATGTTGGTTCGTTTGGTCGTACGATCGCGATGTTCGCTTAATTACGACGGAATGCGCATACGCGCGAAAAACGATCTAAATTGCGTGACGAATGGATTTTTCTTATGCCAAACACTAAAATAAAATATTATAGTGCTTACATAAATTTTTGGATGTCCGGATGTATTCAGAACGTGAGTTATGCGCGAAAATGCAAACTTGTGCACTTTTTGACGCTTTTAGTCCCTGAATGACCCAAAAGTTTATTTTAGCACACCGAACCCCTCAAAGCCTATTTCTAAGCTATATAAAGGATATTTAAGGTGTGTTTAACTTATGGTCATGTTCCGGAATGTTCGTTACGGTTCAAATTGGAATACTTTCGCAGTTTGTCAAGTTTAGTCCCTGTAAGCGAATTAACTTGTTTTTGCCATACCAAAGCCTTCAAAACTTATTTCTAAGTTATGTAAAGGTTATTTAAGGTATGTTAAGTATATGTTGATGTTCCGGAGTATTTGTCGCATTAAACTGATTATGTTTACGCACCAGTTTGCGTATAACTCTCCAGAAAGCGATATAGAGTTTGAAATTGAATAAAAGTCAAAACATGAAAAATGTAAAACACAACCAAACAAACATTGGGATCAAATAACATTGTTTTATTGATAAACAAATTGTTCACAATGATAACAAGCACATATGTTACACCATTCATCCTACGAGCATGCGACTCGACATACACTTATTAGTCGTTAATTGTCAATTGGTATCAATATTACCATTTGATCCGTTTTACCCTTTCCCTAGTTTAGGCTTACTTAATAAGTAGCCATTCGAAAATTCATTTCATCTTAGTCTTTTCGTGACTAATTTACCGTTCCACCCCGTTTCACCATTACTATGTTTTTTAACACTTGTTTTTAGTTCCGACCAGTATCATTTTGCGTCGGTAACCATATTTTGAATATTATCTCTATTGTATTTATAACCTATAGAATAGATACGTATTCTACAAAAAGGTGTAAGTTTCACTTACCTTGCATCCGGTTATGCTCCTTTTCCGCGTACTCGCTCCGTTTAACCCGCTTCTTGTCCAAGCTTCCACCTAGCTTGCCGAGCATCAACTATCATCATAATTCGAAAGACGGTTAGATTAGTCATTATCACATACGACTATTCCATCTTACGAATTCTATGTCGAAACTACTATTCGACTTCATGGGGGTGAAAGTGCTTGAAATCGGTAAGGATATTCTAAGATCTCCATAATGTAGTCATCATGGTAATAGGGATCTAAAGGGTCCATACCTGGGTAGGCTCCTATGTTCTGCGCAGGTGTGTCTTCATGGATCGGGTAACGTTGCACATAATCCCTATCGTTATCCCACCAGGGATCGTAATTTGGGTCTAGGGGGTTTGGTGCTGGTACCCTAGGGATTTCTTCCGGATTGAAGTCATGCATCTCTACTTGGTTTTCATGGTTTTCTATCTCCATGGGTTGATCAGGGATTGACAGTTGTGGTTGGGGTGCTATTATTTGCTCCAGACTTGGGTCAGCAGCAGTTGTAGCTAGGATATGGAAATTAGCTAGGCTTCTATTAAGCATATCCTGTGTATGGGCATCTGTCTTTCGCTTAGCGGCTGCTAGGGCTCTTTGCTGTTGCAACTTTCACATTCTTTTCCTACGTGCAAATGCTTCCTTACTGAACCATCCTCTCTTTTTATGAGGGAATGGCTCCTTTGACTGAGCTTTAAAGGCAAACATCCCTTCTTCCTGATCAGCAGAATACCCAGAAAGGGCAGGCTGTGAAGAGGTACCTTCACTCCTAGGTGAATCAGACAACTGACGATACATGTCTAAGGGTCGTTGATCACTCATACTGTAAACTAACAAATAGTCAAATAATACAAAACACATAATCAAATAAATTATTTTCTAACACAAAATTTAGAATTTAAGTGTCAGCAGAACACTTCTTTGGCTTAGACCATTGGCTAGGCTCTGATACCACCTTCTGTCGCAACCCCCGATCCCTTATATGTCACGGGAACGGGCGGACGCGAACTCAGAGTTTTGGTGTTATCAGCTGGTAAAATTTGGTAGCGGAATTTACATCAAGACCGTAGTTAGGAAATGTCTATCAGAGTAAAACCACCATATTTGATATTAATAATCACATGGGAAAAACCCAAGTTTCTTATTACAATACGTTTATAGGGATAGACCCTATTTTATTGAATTTAAAACATCGTCTTTTAGGTAACTTTTATAGCCACATTTTCCCAAGCCTTCAGTGCTCTCCAGCTGGCTTTTTACTAATTGGCTGTCACATTGTGTTACCTGAAACACGTTTTAAAAACATTTGTCAGTGGGAAATACTGGTGAGTGAATCCCAGTTTAATCAAGAAATATTTTATCAATTAAAACAGTATTGAGAGCGATCACATTGTTTATTTCTACACAATTACTCATTCAGTACTGTCAATCCTGACTTGTGGGTCATATTACACATTGGCTAACTCGTTGTCCAATGGTAACGTGTTGTCATCCCGACTTACTACTCACAGGGTAGTAAATTTTGTATACAAAACCCCAACATACCGGCAGTAATTGAAGAACTACAAAGACTCAATCACCGCTTAATCGCATTGTAAAACATTTAAGGTTTTGTAAAACATTACAAAAAGGTTAACAAAAAGAGGATAAACTCACATTGCTATCTTAGACTTCGCGTAAGGGTTTCCTGGGATTAATCTATAATTTATACAAATATACATAGGTTAGTATAACAACCCTTTGAAAATATTAATGATACTCTCCCCGATACGGTATTCCAACAACTACGTCGGGCAGAACCACGACAGTTGTTACGGAACCCTAAATCAATCGGGCAGCGTATCTATTACGAAACTGGGGTTATAATACTTACAACGGAGCAGAACCTCACTAATTAGGGGGTATATTACCGGCTTTATAAAGCCTATATTCAGAAATTGTGATTGAGAAATGAAAACGGGACGAACTGAAATGAAATCCGATGCGTTCTATTTATAGGTGCTGAATTTGGCTCTCACGCGGCCCGCGTAAGAGTAGCCTAAGGGCTACGCGGCCCGCGTTGACCTCCGGTCAATGCGTAGCTCGTCCGGATCACCAACTAGGCTTGACACGATGATGACACGTGTCATCACGAGGCTGCACCACTATTTCGATCTCACGCTGCCCGCGTTAGCTAAACGGGGGTCTTACGCGGCCCGCTTGAACTTAAGAAAATCAACGAAATCAGGTTTCAACCCTGAGACTGCCCGCGTAAGGTTGGGGTGGGTCCTACGCGGCCCGCCTCAACTTAATAATTAAATTAAAATTTTTATTTTTAATGCTATATTGTATTTCGGGCTCGGTTTTCACATACAGGGTGTATTTAAAGACATATTGAGACATTTTAAAATATAATAGGATGTCGAAATTTATTATGAGGGTGTTGGTTTATTGAGGATTGTTACATCCTCCCCACCTTGTTTTAGAGCTCGTCCTCGAGATCTACTAGAACAAGTGCGGATATTTCCTTTGCATTTCTGATTCAAGCTCCCATGTGTACTCAGGTCCTCTTTTGGAGTCCCACTTCACTTTGACCAGAACTAATCTCTTGTGTTTGAGATTCTTGACTTTCTTGTCTTCAATCTGTAGACATCCTCCCTACAAACTTGAGTTGTTCATTTACCTCTATATCCTTAAGAGGTACTATTAGTGATTCATCGGCTAAGCATTTCTTGAGATTAGATACATGAAACACATCATGTATTCCTGCCATTGCCTCTGGCAGTTGTAGCTGATAGGCTATAGGTCCTATTCTTCTAATAATCTTAAAAGGTCCAATATACCTGGGACTTAGCTTTCCCCGTTCTGTGAATCTTACTATTCCTTTCTGAAGAAACACTAGATAATTGACCGGAATCGAATTATCTAGGGGGTTTGAATCCGCATAAAAAGGTGGGTTTTCTCTCGTTCGATTCTGATAAATTCTGCAAAACAAAGCACCGTTAGTCTCGTCAAGGGGAGAAAGGGGTTCTCTCCTTGACCCGACTCCGGCGTGAGAATAAGTATGTGTTTATGAAGAAGAAGAAGTATTGAAGAAGTGTGTGTAACTTGACCCTTGTACCTGTATTGTTTTTCATACTTATAGCCGAGAGTTTTGGGCGGGAAAACCCGTTGATGAAATGTTGACGGAAGATGCTAACCCCGTAAGCGGTTACATTTCCTTCCGTTAAGCTTCGTGAGTGCACACGGATCGTGGTTTAGATCTATGGCTGGGGATTTGCCACGTGGAAAGTGATCAAGTGGAGGTTTCTTTCCAGTTACATGCTATCATCGTGATTTTAGAGATGCCTGAGGTGCTGACACGTGTCCAGACGGTTGTAACCGTTTAGTGGAGCACGATTGGGTCTTTCTAGAAGATTACTGCTGTAATCTGGTGTGACTCCTTATCGTAAGGAGTCAGCTGAATAAATAATATCCAAGTCTGGATATTAAGCGGAAGTGTTTATTTTAGGATTTCCATCCTTTGTTTGTGGAAGAAAGCGCAAGGGTTTATGTTTTCCTTTGGGCGTGCTAGTGTTGACTGTTTCTTAGGCCTTTCTTTTGTAAGACCAGTGCGCGGCCGCGCAAGGTAAAAGAGAGCTTAAAGACGGGGTTGTGGTATGTTCCCAAGTACTTATTATGAGGTTTTTGGGACCTTACCCCTTCAAGTCCCCCCAGTCTAGTGTTGTACTTATGCAAATAATTGGAGCACTGGACTTGTAAGAGGGAAATGCTTTTTGGCGCGAAAATAGGGAATCTTCTACGAGAAGATTTTACTTTGCTTATAGAAAAACTTTTTTAGGGAAATTCTGATTTTTCCCTTTTGTAATTATGACTTGACGTTTGGTTACGTCAGTTTGTAATAAAAAATTGGTATTTGCGATATTTTGCCTTCTTACATTGGGATACGTAATGGCGCTTTGTCAGACTTCATTAATGGAGATATGACCCTGGTTCCTGTAGCGCCGTTCGGATGGGATGTTTTCTTGACAATTAATCATGGTGATCAACTTTTTCCTTGTCCGGAGTCTTGTTCCTCTTTATATATATATATATATATATATATATATATATATATATTTTGGGGATGTTTATTTTCTTTCTTAATTTGGAGAATATGAAGTCGAAAAGTTCCGTTCGTACTCGTCGTCTTCTGGATATTTTGAGACTTTACGAAGCTACTGAAGGCCTCTTACTTCTCGCCATTTCTCCGCCTTTAATGGTTAAGGAAAAGGAGCCGGTCAACTCTGATTCTTCGACTATTTCCGGTCCTGTTTGTAAGGTTCTCCGGGAAGGGGGTGTTGTTGGCGAGGAAGTCGGAGTGCTATCTGTTGAGGAGCTGATGTCTTGTTTTCCGACGATCCAAAGAGGTGGATGTCAACTTGTGTATTATCGCCGGAAGAATCGTCGTGATGACCAGGTGACCGTTGTTGACGAAGGTCTTGCTGTTGAATAGGTTAGTTTTGGGAACTGTGTATTCCCTTCTTTTGATGTTTTTTTGTGATTTTGCTGGTCTTGCTACCAAAATCTTTTTGAAGATCACTGTCGTGATTGTTTGTTAATGGTTGTTTATACTGCTTTTTGATAATATGTATATTTTTGATGCACTGTCGTGCATGTAAGTTTGTGTTTAGATTACAATATGTTGCATATGTTTAATTGCTTTTAGTAGGTATGGCGAATGAGAAATGGTATTGTGCTCATGTGTGAACGTTTGTCTAAAAGGCGTGCTGGTTTGCCTTTTTTAAACTGTTCATGAGGTGTACAATGTTTACCATATTGTTTTCGCGTAAACCAAAAGAATTATATGCAATTTGTAATAAACAGTAATCCGAGTAAAGATGATGTTTGTATTGATAAGAGCGCAAGGTTCGTAATACAAAGGATAATAAAGAAATACATTGCTTGTATGCTTTTCCTTTTTTACGGACTGGTTTGGCTTACATGTAACACCTGCGCAGCTGCTGCGCGTTCCAGGTGCGGGGAACTAGTGTCCCATCAAGTCTTTTTAGGGTGTACGCCCCTTTGCCTAGGACCTCATTGATGATGTAAGGTCCTTCCCATTTTGGCGCTAATTTGCCTGGTTTTTCCGCGTTGGAAGCCTCATTGTCGCGCAAGACAAAGTCACCAGGGACAAAGGTACACACGCATACGCGCGCATTGTAGTATTTTTCGAGTTTGGATTTGTACCTTTCCTCTGTGATGGCGGCGTTTTCACGCCTTTCTTCGAGAAGGTCTAAATCCAGTCTCCGTTCTTGCTCGTTGTTTTGTCTTTCCATAGCTAGCATGCGCGGTGATGGGAGACCAATTTCTGCTGGTATTACCGCCTCCGATCCGTATACTAGGCTGAACGGGGTTTCCCCAGTGCTGGTTTTTGGCATGGTGCGATGTGCCCATAAGATGCTGGGGAGTTCATCGACCCAGCCTTTGCGCGCTGTTCCGAGGCGTGCTTTAATGCCGTCAACAATCTGTTTGTTGACACTCTCGACTTGGCCGTTTGCTTGTGGGTGCGCCACAGAGGCAAAGTTGTGCTCGATCTTCATTTCTTTAAACCATTTTTGAAGATCTTCTGAGGCGAAGTTAGTGCCGTTGTCGGAGATGATGCGCAATGGTAATCCGAATCTGCAAATAATGTGCTCCCATATGAATTTGCGGATTACCATTGCTGTAGTTGAGGCCAAGGCTTTAGCTTCAACCCACTTTGTGAAGTAGTCTACTGCTACAATGATAAATTTTACTGCGCCTGGCGCGTCTGGGAATGGACCAACAAGGTCAATGCCCCATTGCTGAAAAGGCCAGGCGGACGTAACTGGAACAAGCGGATTCTTTGGGCGAAGTGTTTTTGGTGCGTGGCGCTGGCAAGATGTGCATTTTCGTAATAACTCGACCGCATCTACATGCATTCCTGGCCAATAATAGCCTGCGTTCATTATTTTGGCGACTACCATGCGCGGTCCGGCGTGTATTCCGCACAATCCTTCATGAATTTCCCTCACTAAGTACTGTGCGTCTGTTTTATCGACGCAGCGCAGGAGTGGTCCCATGAATGATTTCCGATACAGGATTCCCTCCGCCATTTCGTAGCTTACTGCTTTATTCTGGATTTTCCGGGCTTCTGCCTTTCTTTCTGGGAGTTTCCCATGTTGTAGGTATAAAATAATCGGAGACATCCAGGATGGACTGCCGATTTCGATAACGTTCACTTGCTTGAGAGGGACGGAAGGGTTGGACAACACTTCGATGCGTACCTCTTTTGCTAAATGTTTGAAACTGGTGGCAGCCAATTTGCTCAGCGCGTCCACGTGTTTGTTCTCGCTTCTGTTTATGTGATTGACCTTGAATGTTTGGAATTTGCTGATTAGTATTCGTGCTTGTTCTAGGTATAGAGCCATTGCTTCTCCTTTTGCGTCATAATGACCATTAACCTGTTCAGCCACTAATTTTGAATCTACATTGGCTTCGAGGTTTCTTGCTCCCATCTTGAGTGCTAAACGAAGGCCTGCTAGGAATGCTTCATACTCTGCCTCGTTGTTTGTGCTTCGGAAATCTAGGCGTATAGCGTATGTAAGTTCGTGGTCATCTGGACTGACCAATCGGAGACCCGCACCTGCTCCGTCATCATTAGAGGCGCCGTCTGTGTGTAGAGTCCAAACCCTATCGTCGAAAACAGGTACAGGGTTTTGGACTGCCTCGCACTCTTGGACTTTGTCGATGGGAACTTCTGTGGCAAAATCTGCTAGAACTTGCCCTTTGATTGCTGGTCGTGGCCTGTATAGGATATTGTATCCTCCGAGCTCAATAGCCCATTTGGCCAATCTTCCTGCGACGTCGGGCTTGGATAAGATTTGACCTAAATGGTAATTGGTGAGAACTGTGATGACGTGACCAGAAAAGTACCGACGTAAGCGCCGTGATGCATGTACTAGCGCTAGGACTAGTTTTTCTATCATGGAGTAACGTGTTTCTGGGCCGGTGAGCATTTTTCTTATATAGTAGATTGGAGTTTGAACGTTTTCTCGCTCCACCATTAGCACTGCGCCTACTGCTACTTCCGCAGCAGATAAATATAAAATCAAGGGCTCTTTTTCTCGTGGTGCTGTTAGCGTTGGCAACTGAATTAAACATTCTTTCATTTGTTTGAAAGCTGCTTCCGCTTCGGGTGTCCACTGGAAGTGGGTTTTCTTGGCGCAGTTTCGTAGTGTGCTAATGAATGGATAGGACTTTGCTGCATGATTTGCCAATAATCTATTCAAAGCTGCTAGGCGTCCGGCGAGTCTTTGCATTTCTTTTATTGTTGCAGGTGATGGAATTAACTGGATAGCCTGTACTTTCTCTGGGTTTACTTTAAACCCATCTCTTGTTACTATGAAACCCAAAAATTTCCCTTCCTCCATTCCGAAGGAGCACTTTGTTGGGTTGAGTTTTAAGTTTACGCTGCGCAGCGAATCGAATGTGCGCTGGATGTTTGCGAGCATAGTATCTTCCTCGTGGCTCATGATGACGAGGTCATCCATGTATACCTCGATTGTTTTGCCGATGTCACCTCTGAAGACTGTATCCATTAGGCCCTGATAAGTTGCGCCTGCGTTACGTAACCCGAAGGGCATTTTTCTATAACAGAAAATGCCTTTGTCTGTGCGGAATGCTGTCTTGTCCTTGTCTTCTTCTTTCATCTGGACCTGATGGTAACCTTTGTAACAGTCAAGAAAACACTTCCATCGAAATGATGCTAGAGAGTCGACTTTTTTGTCTATCTCAGGAAGCGCGAAGCAATCCTTTGGGCATGCTTTATTCAGGTCTTTGAAGTCGACGCACATTCTCCATCCGCCGCTGTGTTTTTGTACCATTACTGGGCTGGCAACCCATGTATGGTATTGAACCTCGTGCAAGATTCCGGCATTAAGTAGCTCTGTTATTTGCTCATCCATGGCTTTTGCTTTCTTTTCGCTAAAGCTGCGCCTCCCCTGCGCGACAGGCTCTGCTGAGGGTCGGATGTTCAGACAATGTTGAGCTATGTCGCGCGGAACCCCAGTCATGTCTGCCGAGCACCAGGCGAATATGTCTTTATTGTTGGTCAGCAATTCTTTTAATTGTATTCGTGTTGCTGGGGAAATGGCATGTCCTAACAGGATGGTCTGTTCTGGATATTCATCGTTCAGAACCCATTTCTCCGGCTCACTTGATGCTGAGGGTTTGGCCACTTTTGCTGGTGGTTCATCGTCTACGTACATGACCTCCTTACTTGAGTATAGAATTGCAATGCCAGTTTCTGTTGGAAATCCGCATGCTGCGTGTGGAATAGAGGTAATCATGCTGAATTCTCTCTGTGATCTTCTCCCGAGCAATACATCATGGCGTGATGTTGCTGGCATGACCATGAAATTTACTGTGACCGTGTGCGAATGTTCAGCATCAGATAGAGTCACAGGGAATGCTATTTGCCCTAACGGGAATACAGCTTCATTGCAAAATCCGGTGAGAGGAAAATCGACCGGCTCCAGGCGTGCTTTGTCTTCTGGATCGAGCTGTTTGAAGCACTACTCATATATGATATCCATCGAACTTCCTGGATCTATGAACATATAGTCCGTTCGGTAACGGCCGAAGATGCCAGTAATAATTACTGGTCGCTCTTCCTGGGGGCCTCCTGGTACAACAGGAAATACTACCTGCTGTTCTCGCCAATGCTGATCATGGTGTCGTTTGTTTGGCCTTCGTGAAGGGCCTCCTTGAACCATGCTTATTTGTTTTGATTTAGCCTTCTGACAGTTGTCATCGCTTGATTGTTGACGTATCTCAACATAACTGTTAGATTGGATATCCCACTGACAGGGTGTCTGTGGGTTCAATACTACAGTATTAATTTCACCACCAGATCTGATGTATGGGAACTCAGATCTGGTGATTTGTTCGAAAATTGTGTTCAAAGCAACCTGGTATCTGCCAAACCAGTATTCTGGAATCCTCTCTATGAGTTGATCTGAAGGATCTTTCTCGTCTGAATGACTGTTGCTTTTGTTGATTCCCATGATTCCGTCGATCTAGGTATTTTGAGTTGTAGAGCCCTTCAACTCAGATCGAGGACCTGATGGGTGAAATGATGAATTCTCTGCCATATGAAAACAGAGAAAAACTTAATCGAAACGAGACAAAACTGAAAAACAGAGAAAATCGGTGGGCGCCAATGAAGAAACATTAGATAATTGACCGGAATCGAATTATCTAGGGGGTTTGAATCCGCATAAAAAGGTGGGTTTTCTCTCGTTCGATCTGATGGAACAACTCTTCTTTTCCAATAAAGTCTGCAAAACAAAGCACCGTTAGCCTCGTCAAGGGGAGAAAGGGGTTCTCTCCTTGAACCGACTCCGGCGTGAGAATAAGTATGTGTTTATGAAGAAGAAGAAGAAGTATTGAAGAAGTGTGTGTAACTTGACCCTTGTACCTGGATTGTTTTTCATACTTATAGCCGAGAGTTTTGGGCGGGAAAACCCGTTGATGAAATGTTGACGGAAGATGCTAACCCCGTAAGCGGTTACGTTTCCTTCCGTTAAGCTTCGTGAGTGCACACGGATCGTGGTTTAGATCTATGGCTGGGGATTTGCCACGTGGAAAGTGATCAAGTGGAGGTTTCTTTCCAGTTACATGCTATCATCGTGATTTTAGAGATACCTGAGGTGCTGACACGTGTCCAGACGGTTGTAACCATTTAGTGGAGCACGATTGAGTCTTTCTAGAAGATTACTGCTGTAATCTGGTGTGACTCCTTATCGTAAGGAGTCAGCTGAATAAATAATATCCAAGTCTGGATATTAAGCGGAAGTGTTTATTTTAGGATTTCCATCCTTTGTTTGTGGAAGAAAGCGCAAGGGTTTATGTTTTCTTTTGGGCGCGCTAGTGTTGACTGTTTCTTAAGCCTTTCTTTTGTAAGACCAGTGCGCGGCCGCGTAAGGTAAAAGAGAGCTTAAAGACGAGGTTATGGTATGTTCCCAAGTACTTATTATGAGGTTTTTTGGACCTTACCCCTTCACTTTCCAAGGAGAGACCTTCAATAATACTTTATCTCCTACTTGAAATTCCAATGGCTTGCGTCGGTTATCAGCATAACTTTTCTGTCGATCACAAGCTGCTTTCAATCGTTCCTTGACTTGAATAATCTTGTTGGTTGTTTCTTGCACTATCTAAGGTCCAGATAGTTGCTTTTCCCCAATTTCTGCCCAACAGACTGGGGTTCGGCACTTTCGTCCATAAAGTGCTTCGAATGGTGCAGCATTGATACTTGTGTGATAACTATTATTATAAGAAAATTCTATTAAAGGTAAGTGATCATCCCAATTACCTCCAAAATCAATTACACAAGCTCTAAGCATGTCCTCCATCGTCTGAATTGTTCTTTCGCTTTGTCCGTCTATTTAAGGATGATAAGCTGTGCTTAGATTCAACTTGGTTCCCATGGCTTTTTGGAAACTTGACCAAAAATGAGAGGTAAATCGGCTATCCCTATCTGACACAATTGATAAAGGAATTCCATGTAAAGAAACAATTTCATTTACATATAATTTAGCTAGCTGTTCCATGCTGAAAGTTTCCTTCATTGGTAGGAAATGAGCTGACTTGGTTAGCCTATCTACAATCACCCAGATTGTATCATTTCCTTTCTTTATTTTGGGTAATTTAGTAACAAAATCCATTGTTATCAATTCCCATTTCCACACTGGCATTTCTAATTGTTGTAATAGACCTGAGGGTTTCTGGTGTTCAGCTTTAACTTGTGAACAAGTTAAACATTTAGAAACATAAGCTGCTATGTCCTTTTTCATTCCTATCCACCAAAAATTTTTCCTTAAATCCTGGTACATTTTATCATTTCCTGGATGCATAGTATATTTAGACTTATGGGCTTCTACTAATATACGATGACGTAGGTTTCCTAATTTAGGTATCCATATTCTCTTCTTTTGGAATCTCCAAATTCCATCTGTTCCTTGTTCTAATTCTTTTAGCATACCTTTTAATTTTTCAGTATCATCCTTGATTACTGATTCTTGTGCTTCTCTTATCTGATCATTTAAATCTACTTGAAGATTTAATTTAAGAGAACGTACCCTTTTTGGCTTTTCATGATACTTTCTGCTTAAGGCATCTGCCACTACATTTGCTTTTCCTTCATGATACTAGATATCACAATCATAATCACTAAGCATCTCCATCCAGCGTCTTTGTCTCATATTCAACTCCTTTTGCTTGAAAACATACCTTAAACTCTTATGATCAGTGAATATGGTAAACTTACTACCGTAAAGGTAATGTCTCCAAATCTTAAGAGCAAAAATTATAGCTCCTAATTCCAAATCATGGGTTGAATAATTCTCTTCATGATTCTTAAGTTGTCTAGATGCATAAGCTATAACCTTTTGTCGTTGCATCAATACACATCCATAACCTAATTTAGAAGCGTCACAATAGACTACAAAATCTTCAGTTCCTTCAGGTAACGCTAATATGGGTGTATGGGTTAATCTTTGCTTAAGGATTCTAAAGGCTTCTTCTTGTTTTAACCCCCATTCAAACTTAACAGATTTACAGGCTAGCTTAGTTAAGGGAATGGCTATTCTAGAAAAATCTTGAATAAATTTTCTATAATAACCGGCCAATCCTAAGAAACTTCTAACCTCGGTTGGTGATTCAGGGGTTTTCCATTTAGTAATTGCCTCGATCTTTGTTGGATCCACATGAATTCCTTCATGATTTACTAGGTGTCCGAGAAATTGTACATGTTATAACCAAAATTCGCACTTATAAATTTAGCGTAAAGCTTTTCCTTTCTTAATAGACTTAAAAGTGCGTGCAAATGTTTTGCATGATCTTCCTTATTCTTTGAGTAAATTAGAATATCATCTATAAAAACAATTATGAATTTATCCAAATATGGCTTACATATTCGGTTCATCATGTCCATAAATGCAGCTGGGGCATTGGTTAAACCAAATGGCATGACAGTAAATTCATAATGGCCATACCTTGTTCTGAATGCGGTTTTAGGAATATCCTCTTCCTGTACCTTTAATTGATGATATCCTGATCTTAAATCGATTTTAGAGAAAAATCGAGCTCCTTGCAGTTGATCGAACAGATAATCGATTCTTGGTAATGGGTACCGATTCTTAATCATGACCTTGTTTAATTCACGGTAGTCAATGCACATACGCATCGATCCGTCCTTCTTTTTAACGAATAATATTGGTGCTCCCCATGGCGATGAACTTGGATGTATAAATCCTTTTTCCAACAATTCATCTAATTGTTTCTTTAATTCTTGCAATTCTGCAGGTGCCAAACAATACGGTGCTTTGGCAATCGGTGCTGTTCCTGGTATTAAATGGATCCTGAATTCAACTTCCCTATCTGGAGGTTGCCCTGGTAATTCTTCTGGAAATACATCTGAAAACTGAGATACTACTGGAATATCTTTTAGTTCTTTTCCTTTAGTGTTAGTGATTATAGAAATCAAATACACTATAGAACCTTTTCTTATATAACTGGCAGTTTTCATCACAGAGATGAATTTTGTGAATCTTGATGGTTTATCTCCTTTAATTGTGATCGTTTTACCTTTTGGTGAATTTGCTTGAATTAACTTTTGATCACATAAAATACTGGCTTTATTGGCTATTAACCAATCCATTCCTAAAACAACATCGAATCCTGCCAGATTCATGGGATAAAGGTTTGCAATAAATTTCTGATTTAAAATTTCTATGCTTGCTCCCTGCAAGATTTCAGAAATCCTAACAGTTTCTCCATTAGCTGTCGCTACTAAGCATTCTTGTGGTAGTTTAGTTAATGACTGATTTAGAAATTTGCAAAATGATGTATTAATAAAACTTGGGTTTGCACCAGAGTCAAATAATACTTTGGCAAAGACATCATTAACTAAAAACGTACCAGCTATGACATCTAGAATCATCTTGGCTTCATCTGCAGTCAGAACAAATGCTCTAGCATTTTGAGTATTCTTGTTGTTTGTAGCTGGAGCTAATTTCGGGCAATTAGGCTTGATATGACCTTGTTCTCCGCAGTTGTAACATATCCTGTTATTTGCTTTCTTCCTGCAATCTTCTTCCTTGTGTCCCGATATTTTGCAAAAGTTACAGTATATGGAGCATTTTCCTGAATGCTTTCTTTTGTAATTCTTACAGTAAGGTGCAGAGGTAGAACCTACATTTCTCCCACGGTTAAAATTTCCAGAACGAAATTCTTGTGTGAGCTTCTGGGTTAGGTTCCTCCTTTGATCCTCTTCTCGTGTACGGACTAATTCATCTGTCAAGGTATTTGCTAGTTCTACAGCTTCTTCTATGGTTTGAGGTCTAGCTGCCTTGACTACGTGTCTAATCTCTCCAATTGATCCCCAGATATAACGGGAGATCAACACCGGTTCAGGTGAAGCAAGGGTTGGTACTATTCTAGCATATTCGAAGAATAATTTACTGTATCCCTTACTATCCACACCAGTCATCCTAAGGTTTAGGAATTTGTTTGCTATCTGTTCCTCTTCATTGGGTGGGCAGAATTTCCTTTCTACCTTGTCCTTAAATTCTTCCCATTCCATATTATAAGTTCTATCACTTCCTCTTGATTGGAGGATAGTGTTCCACCATTCTAATGCTGAATTCTTAAACAGATTAGAAGCAAACATTATTTTATCTTCTTCAGCACACTTGCTTATTCTTAAGACTGCCTCAGTTTTCTCTATCCAGCGTAAGGTTGCAATGGCCCCTTCATCACCCGAGAATTCCATTGGTTTACAAGACCAGAATTCTTTATAAGAACAACCGCAAGGCACGGTTCTTCTCCTTTTGGGAATGGGCACTTGTAATACGGGTCCGTTGTTCACGCTGTTTTCTGGTTCAATTGGTCGCTTACTGCTATGCTTACTTTTATTATTTGCTTCTTGAATCGTTTGAATAATAAATGGCATTGCATCTACGATTCCTTGTGCTACTATATGTTGAACGGCACTATTATCCATTTGATTTCCATTGTTATTGATGCTTGGATTCTCATTAACCACGTTAATGTTACTCTGGTTATCGTTATTCAGATTTCCTTGATTTCCTTCATCGGCCATCTGAATTTTAAACATTTACCCCGTATTAATATCACAAAATAATATTAATATAGTCAATCACATGACACGCATTTTTGCCAAAAGCGTCGATCATTGCGACTTTACTCTATTCATATACTATTGTGCATCTATTACACACTAGTACTGAAATAAAAATTACAATACCAACTGAAATAGAATTACACTAATAGTAATAGGCATCCATACACACATATATATTATTATTATTACTATTACCGTTTTACCATTTTCACATTCACGGATATGGATTTATCCAAAAATCCATATTGCGCTCGTCGTATTTCCATACGAGTCGCTCTCCCACCTGTCGCATTTTCTCACTGCTTTCTAAAATTTCCTCACCAAATGTCCTAAGTTCTTGCACGTTTTCTGCACTCATTGGGGGTGCAGGTTCTAGGACTGGGTTCGGAATCTGGGGTGCGGGTTCCTGATATGGGGGTGAAAGTGCTTGAAATCGGTAAGGATCTTCTAAGATCTCCCTAATGTAGTCAGCATGGTAATAGGGATCTAAATGGTCCATACCTGGGTAGGCTCCTATGTTCTGCGTAGGTGTGTCTTCATGGATCGGGTAACGTTGCACATAATCCCTATCGTCATCTCACCAGGGATCGTAATTTGGGTCTAGGGGGTTTGGTGCTGGTACCCTAGGGATTTCTTCCAGATTGCAGTCATGCATCTCTACTTGGTTTTCAGGGTTTTCTATCTCCATGGGTTGATCAGGGATTGACAGTTGTGGTTGGGGTGCTATTATTTGCTCCAGACTTGGGTCAGCAGCAGTTGTAGCTAGGATATGGAAATTAGCTAGGCTTCTATTAAGCATATCCTGTGTATGGGCATCTGTCTTTCGCTTAGCGGTTGCTAGGGCTCTTTGCTGTTGCAACTTTCGCATTCTTTTCCTACGTGCAAATGCTTCCTTACTGAACCATCCTCTCTTTTTATGAGGGAATGGCTCCTCTGACTGAGCTTTAAAGGCAAACATCCATTCTTCCTGATCAGCAGAATACCCAGAAAGGGCAGGCTGTGAAGAGGTACCTTCACTCCTAGGTGAATCAGACAACTGACGATACATGTCTGAGGGTCCTTGATCACTCATACTATAAACTAACAAATAGTCAAATAACACAAAATACACAATCACATAAATTATTTCCTAACACAAAATTTAGAATTTAAGTGTCAGCAGAACACTTCTTTGGCTTAGACCAGTGGTTAGGCTCTGATACCACCTTCTGTCGCAACCCCCGATCCCTTATCTGTCCTGGGAACGGGAGGACGCGAACTCAGAGTTTTGGTGGTATCAGTTGGTTAAATTTGGCAGCGGAATTTACATCAGGACCGTAGTTAGGAAATGTTTATCAGAGTAAAACCACCATATTTGATATTAGTAATCACATGGGAAAAACCCAAGTTTCTTATTACAATACGTTTATAGGGATAGACCCTATTTTATTGAATTTAAAACATCGTCTTTTAGGTAACTTTTATAGCCACATTTTTCCCAAGCCTTCAGTGCTCTCCAGCTGGCTTTTTACTAATTGGCTGTCACATTGTGTTACCTGAAACGCGTTTTAAAAACATTTGTCAGTGGGAAATACTGGTGAGTGAATCCCAGTTTAATCAAGAAATATTTTATCAATTAAAACAGTATTGAGAGCGATCACATTGTTTATTTCTACACAATTACTCATTCAGTACTGTCAATCCTGACTTGTGGGTCATATTACACATTGGCTAACTCGTTGTCAAATGGTAACATGTTGTCGTCCCGACTTACTACTCACAGTGTAGTAAATTTTGTATACAAAACCCCAACATACCGACAGTAATTGAAGAACTACAAAGACTCAATCACCGCTTAATCGCATTGTAAAACATTTAAGGTTTTGTAAAACATTACAAAAATGTTAACAAAAAGAGGATAAACTCACATTGCTATCTTAGACTTCGCGTAAGGGTTTCCTGGGATTAATCTATAATTTATACAAATGTACATAGGTTAGTATAATAACCCTTTGAAAATATTAATGATACCCTCCCCGAGACGGTATTCCAACAACTACGTCGGGCAGAACCACGACAGTTGTTACGGAACCCTAAATCAATCGGGCAGCGTATCTATTACGAAACTGGGGTTATAATACTTACAACGGAGCAGAACCTCGCTAATTAGGGGGTATAATACCAGCTTTATAAAGCCTATATTCAGAAATTGTGATTGAGAAATGAAAACGGGACGAACTGAAATGAAATCTGATGCGTTCTATTTATAGGTGCTGAATTTGGCTCTCACACGGCCCGCGTAAGAGTAGCCTAAGGGCTACGCGGCCCGTGTTGACCTCCGGTCAATGCGTAGCTCGTCCGGATCACCAAATAGGCTTGACACGATGATGACACGTGTCATCACCAGGCTGCGCCACTATTTCGATCTCACGCTGCCCGAGTTAGCTAAACGGGGGTCTTACGCGGCCCGCTTGAACTTAAGAAAATCAACGAAATCCGGTTTCACCCTGATACCGCCCGCGTAAGGTTGGGGTGGGTCCTACGTTGCCCGCCTCAACTTAATAATCAAATTTAAATTTTTATTTTTAATGCTATATTGTATTTCGGGCTCGATTTTCACATACGGGGTGTATTTAAAGACATATTGAGACATTTTAAAATATAATAGGATGTCGAAATTTATTATGAGGGTGTCGGTTTATTGAGGATTGTTACATCCTCCCCACCTTGTTTTAGAGCTCGTCCTCGAGATCTACTGGAACAAGTGCGGATATTTCCTTTGCATTTCTGATTCAAGCTCCCAAGTGTACTCAGGTCCTCTTTTGGAGTCCCACTTCACTTTGACCAGAACTAATCTCTTGTGTTTAAGATTCTTGACTTTCCTGTCTTCAATCTGTAGAGGCCTTTCTACAAACTTGAGTTGTTCATTTATCTCTTTATCCTTAAGAGGTACTATTAGTGATTCATCGGCTAAGTATTTCTTGATATTAGATACATGAAACACATCATGTATTCCTGCCATTGCCTCTGGCAGTTGTAGCGGATACGCTACAGGTCCTATTCTTCTAATAATCTTAAAAGGTCCAATATACCTGGGACTTAGCTTTCTGTGACAACTGTACTCTGTAATCGATGAACAATGTAAAACAATGTTAATTTCCAATAAAACAATGTGTTTTGATGATTATTATATGTGTATTTGTGGTTGGTGATTTTACGATTCGATTCGATTCGATTCCAATTTCAAGCTTTAAATCCCTATCTGGAAAGTTATACGCAAACTGGTGCGTAAACGCAGTCAGTTTAACGCGACGAACACTCCGGAATAGTGACATAGGCTTAACATACCTTAAATAACCTCCACATAACTTAGAAATAAGTTTTGGATGGTTTGGTGTGTTGAAAATAAGTCTATTCGATCGCAGGGACTATTTGTGTCAAACTGCGAAACTATACCAATTCGTATGGTATCGAAGAGTCCGGAACTTGATCATAATCTAAACATACCATAAATAACCTAAACATAGCTTAGAAATAAGCTTTGAGGGTTCGGTGTGCGAAAACATGCTTATTGATCTTACAGGGACTAAAAGTGTCAAAAACGACGTAAGTTTGCATTTTCGCGCATATCTTACGTTCTGACCACATCTGGACATCCAAAATTTTTGTAGACACTAAAATATTTTTATTTTAGTGATTGGCATGCAAAAATACCATTCGTCGCTAAATTTGGATCGTTTTCGCGTCCGTTACGATTTTCGTCGTAATTAACCGAACAACGCAATCGTACGACCAAACGAGCCGACGCCCGAGATATTTTTGAGCATGTTTGAAGTTCCCTATACTTTAACTTCATTTTAGAGCTTTGAAATGGGGTTACCGGGGCTTAAACGTGTCAAAAATGCATTGAAAATCAAGTTTGGGACTTCAGGGACTAAATCTACCATTTTGAAAGTTGCTGGTCTGCAAGGTCCTTACGGACCGTATGGACATATGCTTACGGTCTGTAAGCAGTCCCCAGCACATCAGAATTTCATAAACTTCACAGCAGCTTCCCAGCTCATTCTTGAGGCCCTTGTACGCAATTTTTATGTTTTGGGGACCAAGTTAACACCTCCCCAAGGCATCTAACCAGCTCCTAACAATTGTATGGCTAAGATCATTCCCTCCTTACCAAGAAATGATCTTAATGGTTTTGCAAAAACTATATAAGGCCATGCCATTCATTGTTTCATTTGCTCATTCTCTCATTATCTTCTCTATAATCTGAATTGGAGCTTTCTAATCGGATTGGAAACTTATTCTTGGTAGAAAAGATAGCTAGGACCCTTTGTAAGTCTTCTTTCATGCTTATTCTTTATGTTTAAGCAAAAAGTCAAACAGTTTGGCTAACAGTTTGACTTTCGGTTTTGACCATCAATTGGTCAAGTCAAAGTACAATTGAACTTTGCAACGTGATTGTAATCATGATGGTTATAATCCTCAGCAATTATACCTACTGATTACCACGTTAACTAGGCGTAGTGACAAGTCAAAGTTTCGGTCAAAATGCGTTTTAGCACGCATTTTTGCAACGGAACTATTTTCAGGTATCAAAACACTTTGTTTTGATACCAAATCAGTTTTATAAGTTAGTTAAACATGTTTTGACATGTTTAACTCGTCACTAATAGTTTAGTGCTTGTTTAGGGTCGTAAGTTAAGCGGTCTAAACAACCGCTTAGACTTTCGAACCCGACCCGTTTGGTCGATCATTAGGATCCGACCAAGCTTGATTAGTGATCATAGTTGCATAGGGAATAACCACTGAGGTTATACCTTATGATCACATAGGATTGGCTAGTTATTTGTTAAGTAGCTTGTATGCCCATAGGAAATAACCAAAACGCCCTTTTGAAGCTTAAATCCGTAATATACATATGTGAACATGTTTTTGACATATAATCTGATTTAGTAACATGTTTAGGTATTATTGGGCATGTAAGACTTGACATAGCACATCGTTAACCATCCGAACATAGTTTCGCGCGAACGACGTGTTAAAGTAGCGTAAGCTACCTTAATGGGTCGTAACGGGTCGAAAGCACTTAGGCTAAGTTCCGATTTAGAATGTAGGCTTTGATAAACCATATCACATGAGTTCCAACACTCATTTGGTTTACAAGACCTCATTCTATCCGATCTTCCGATTTAGGTGTCGATTTATTTACTAGTAATCCTATTACTAGGTACTACTTGAATTTCCTTGGTTTTTCTGAGCTTCGCTAAGTTCTTTAGATCAAGGATACCCTATCATTCAATGTGAGTACATAGTTCCCCTATTTTACTGTTTTCAATTATTTTGGGGTGATTCATATGTATTCAAACGATTTCGATATTTTAACGATGTTTTCAAAAACGATTAAGATGGTTTATATTAAACTAAATACGATTTCGATAATGTGAACGAAACTTGTTGGTTGTAACTACATAACGAATGACATTCATTAGCATTGATCAAGCCGACCAGTATTAGGTTATGGTACCATAGGATCTGACAAATCCCGTTATCAGACTACACCCATGGTTATGTGTGGGGGTTATGTAGGTAACGACCGAATCTGATGATTGTTAACTTACCCTTTGGTGGTTTGTTAATACGAGAAACGAGGTAGTCGAGTCACGAAGGTTTGAATGTTATTAGCGAGGCGACCAAAAGTAGTTTCACAATTAAAACGAAAACGATTTTGGGACGAATTAAACGATTTGGAACGACTTAAACGGGATAAAACGATTTGAACGAACGATTGGTTTGGGTTGTGATTAGGTAATGGGATGGGTGTAACATGATAAAAGCATGGTAGATACGCCGCTGGTACATCTTATATATAAGTGCTTTTATCATATTACATTTCATGTCATTATTTAGTTCACTTGGGAAACGATTGGAAACGATGTCACACAACGAGGTTTTCGAAATTATATAAACCATACGAGTTTTATTAACGAGTTTTAACGAGATGTTTTACGAATTGGTTTACTAAAACAAATGTTTTGGGGTTAAGAATCATGGCTACGAGATTTTATAAATTATAACCATCTTGATTTGAGTTGGTTAATCATGTTGCAATACTATAAACTTTTCAAAACAAGGTTTTCGAGGTATTGCAATATATACATAAACAAGCCATAATTCCGATACTCTTATAAAAACTATGTACTCGCCAGCATTTCTTTGCTGACTTTATTTTTATATATGTTTCAGGTGATGTTGCGTGACGATTGCTAGGGAGCATGTTCCAATCGTTTCGACAATAACACAACGAGAACACAATAACAAATCCGCTTCGACAATTAATCATCTATCCTTGGATGATTGATTGTAAGGTTTTGAACCCTTCCAATTTGATTCATTTTCGGCTTTATGCCCTCTGAATTTTCAAAATCTCGTCAAAGTTTGGGTCTAAATAATGTGAACACGTGCAAACTGGAAGAGTGAATGCATGTACCCTGAGTTTTCTGTCTAAGGCTAGAGTGTTCGTACAAATTCGCAGTATTGGACCAGTCACTCTTACCTGGGAACTCTTGGGGTGAGTGTTCACTTATAGGCGAGCATGTCTTCGCGATACATTATATTGACCCATTTACTTTGATTAGTCATTGCGTGTCGTTTGTTTGTTCGAAGTAACGAACAAATGATCGCACTCCTTGTGTTTTGTCGATGTTTTCAATACCTCCTTTGTTTCTCCAATTATCGACCTCACTCGTTTCTCATGTTTCCTTGTTAGACAATGCCTCCTCGACGCGATGCTCAAACTTTTACTGTTGAGGAAGTCGCAGGCCTTGTCTCTCAGCAAATGGCTGCTGTACTTCCAGGCGTTGTGACCCAAATCCATGAATTATACAACAACAACAATAATAACAACAATAATGCACAGTGTAATTTCAAGAATTTCAATTCTGCGAAGCCGCTTAAGTTTTCTGGGTCACAAGGAGCAACTGCGCTCCTGCAGTGGTTCGAGAGTATCGAGAGCACATTCAGACATGTGCAGTGTCCGAATGCGCGTAAGGTTGAATTTGCTTCAAACGTGTTTGAGAAGCGAGCTCTTACCTGGTGGAATGGCATTATGCGCGATAGGGGTGCCGAAGTGGCATTAGCACAAACTTGGGAAGAGCTCCGAGCTCTCATGATGAGAGAGTTCTGTCCCCGTCACGAGATTCGAGCTTTGGAACGAGAATTCAATGATTTGAAACAAGACGGGGGAGAACACCGTGCTTATGCGGATCGATTTGAGGAGCTTAGTTTGTTGTGTCCCACTATGGTTACCCCACTGGAGAAAGCAATCGAGAGGTATATCGATGGTTTACCCGATTCTATTCAAGATATTGTGACCGGCGTTAATCCAACTACCGTCCGTCACGCGATCGAGTTGTCGGCTACCCTGACTGATTCCCAAGTCAGGAAGGGTAAACTCACCCGCAAGGGTGATAAAAAGAAGTCGACCGAATCTGTCAAGGAAAAGGGTAAGGGTAAGAAGTAGGGTGAGTCTTCTAAAAAGTCGAGGAAGCGCAAGGCTTCCCAGAACTTTGCAGTTACTGCTCAGAACCCTCAGAACCCACCGACTCAACCTCCTGCAAAGAAAGCATATGCTGGTACCGCACCTCACTGTGCTCGATGTAATGGTCACCATGTTGTCCAACAGGCCTGTAAACAGTGTGCTACGTGTGGTAGACTTGGGCATTTGGCCAACATTTGTCGTTTTGGTCAAAATCAGGCTGCTCAGGTTCCAGCACAAGTTCAGGGGAATGTTGCGAGATTCCCACCTGGTTCATGTTTTAATTGCGGAGAAATGGGTCATTTCCGCAACAACT
This sequence comes from Helianthus tuberosus, assembly GCA_030545235.1. Lineage (NCBI taxonomy): Eukaryota > Viridiplantae > Streptophyta > Magnoliopsida > Asterales > Asteraceae > Helianthus > Helianthus tuberosus. Next base: position 14,912,245 of record CM060448.1, read on the forward strand.
GCCCGAGGTTGGTAAATGCAAATGCGAACCCAAACGCAATCGCGAATGTGAATCCCGCTCGTGGACGAGCATTCAATCTGAACGCAAACGAGGCGAGGGCGGACAACGAGGTTGTTAACGGTACGTTCCTTGTTAACAATCAACTTGCATCTGTTCTTTTCGATTCTGGTGCCGATAGGAGTTTTGCTTCGTTATCCTTTGAGCCTTTGCTTGCGATACCTAGAACTAAACTGAGGAAACCCTTATCTGTCGAGGTTGCTACTGGTAAACCACTCGTACTCGATTCTGTTCTTCGTGATTGTCAATTGAACCTCGATAACCATCTTTTCCCCATTGACCTCGTACCAATGCAACTTGGGAGTTTCGACATTATCGTGGGGATGGATTGGTTAACCAAACACCATGCTGAGGTGGTTTGCTTTGATAAGATCATTCGTATTCCTCTTTCGTCTGTCGATGTTCTGGAAGTTCGTGGCGAGAAACCATCTGGTGGATTGAAACTCATGTCGTGTACGAAAGCCTAGAGTTATTTACGAAAAGGATATGTTGCCTTCCTGGTACATGTCACCGAGGAGAAAGGCAAGAACAAGAGTATTCAAGATATTCCGATTGTTCGGGATTATCCAGAGGTGTTTCCTGATGAACTGCCTGGTTTGCCTCCAGTTCGTCAAGTCGAGTTTCATATTGACCTTGTACCCAATGCTAACCCGATTGCGAAAGCACCTTATCGTCTTGCACCGTCTGAGATGCAAGAGTTATCGAAACAGCTTCAAGAATTATCGGATAAAGGATTCATCCGTCCAAGTTATTCACCTTGGGGTGCTCCTGTCCTCTTTGTGAAAAAGAAAGATGGATCTTTTCGAATGTGTATCGATTATCGTGAGCTTAATAAGCTTACCATCAAGAATCGATATCCCCTACCTCGAATCGATGATCTCTTTGATCAGCTGCAAGGTGCTACCTGTTTTTCCAAGATCGATCTGCGTTCTGGGTATCATCAGCTTCGTGTATTCGAAGAAGATATTCCCAAAACTGCATTCCGCACAAGATATGGGCATTACGAGTTCACTGTCATGCCTTTTGGTTTGACAAATGCTCCAGCTATCTTTATGGACTTAATGAATAGGGTCTGTAAACCTTATTTAGACAAGTTCATCATTGTGTTCATCGACGATATTCTCATTTATTCGAAGTCTCGAGCCGATCACGAGCAACACCTTCGTTTGACTTTGGAACTCCTGAAGAAGGAACAACTTTTTGCTAAATTCTCCAAGTGTGAATTCTAGCTTAAAGAAGTTCAGTTTTTGGGACATATTGTCAACAAGCAAGGTATTCATGTAGATCCATCCAAGATTGTTGCAATCAAGGATTGGAATACACCAACGACTCCAACAGAAATTCGTTATTTTCTTGGTCTCGCTGGTTATTATCGTCGTTTTATTTCGAACTTCTCGAAGATTGCGGTTCCACTCACTGCTTTGACTCAGAAGAATAAGCCTTTTGAGTGGGGACCCAAACAAGAAGAAGCATTCCAAACGCTGAAACGGAAGCTATGTGATGCTCCTGTTTTATCTTTGCTCGAAGGAAACAATGATTTCGTTGTCTACTGCGATGCATCCAACTTAGGCCTTGGTTGTGTTCTTATGCAACGAGGCAAAGTTATAGCATATGCGTCTAGACAGCTGAAAGTTCATGAGAAGAACTACACAACTCATGATCTTGAGTTAGGTGCTGTGGTTTTCGCTCTCAAAATCTGGAGACACTACCTCTATGGCACGAAGTGTGTGGTTTTCACAGACCACAAAAGTCTCCAGCACATTCTTAATCAGAAGGAGTTGAATATGAGGCAACGACGTTGGGTTGAACTCTTGAACGACTATGACTGCGAGATTCGCTACCACCCTGGTAAGGCGAATGTCGTGGCCGATGCGCTTAGTCGAAAAGAGCATGTCAAGCTTCATTCTATTTGAATTCTATCCGATATTCAAACTCGTGTTCTTCAAGCTCAACAATTTTGTGTTTCACAAAATTTGATAGGTAAGGAATTACCACGTCAACTTGAGCTTAAACTCGAAGCGAGGGGCGATGGTTTGCTCTATTTCAAGGATCGTTTGTGGATTCCGAAACAAGACGATCTTCTCACTTTGGTAATGGACGAATCTCATAAGTCTCGATATTCCATCAATCTTGGTGCTGATAAAATGTACAAGGACCTTCGTACTAAGTTCTGGTGGCCTGGTATGAAGAAAGATGTTGCCTTGTATGTATCGAAATGCCTAACTTGTCTCAAAGTCAAGGCTGAACATCAACGACCATCTGGTTTGCTTGTACAGCCAGAGATACCGGTTTGGAAGTGGGAGAACATTGCAATGGATCTCATCACTAAATTACCGGGTACATCAAAAGGTCATGATGCTATTTGGGTTGTCATCGATCGATTAACGAAGTCAGCTCATTTTATTGCGATTCGCGAGGATCTATCTGCTGGTAAACTTGCAAAGATTTATGTTGATGAGATTGTATCACGACATGGTGTTCCTTTGGACATCATATCTTATCGTGATGCTCGATTTTCATCTCATTTTTGGAAAGCCATGCAATCTGCTATGGGAACCCAACTAAATCTAAGCACTGCTTATCATCCCCAAACAGATGGACAATCTGAGAGAACGATTCAAACTTTGGAGGATACGCTTAGAGCATGCGTGATAGACTTTGGTGGTAATTGGGATTCTCATCTGCCATTGATCGAGTTCTCTTACAACAACAGTTATCATGCTAGCATTAATATGGCACCATCTGAGGCTCTTTACGGTCGAAAATGTCGTTCACCTGTCTGTTGGAATGAGATCGGTGAAGCTCAGCTTACTGGACCTGAGCTCATTCTGGAAACAACAGACAAAATCAAGAAAATTCGTGATAATCTTGTGACAGCTAGATGCCGTCAAAAGAGTTATGCGGATTTACGACGCAAGCCCTTAGAATTTCAATTCGGAGACCATGTCCTACTCAAGGTGTCACCTTGGAAGGGAGTGGTGAGATTTGGAAAGAAAGGAAAACTTGCACCACGATATGTTGGACCATTTAAGATTGTTGAAAGAGTTGGAAAGGTTGCCTATCGACTAGAGCTACCTCCAGAGCTTGGAAATATTCATCCGACTTTTCACGTGTCCAATTTGCGAAAGTGCTTACCTGACGCTGATCTTCACATTCCTCTCGACGAGATTCAAATCGATGAAACGATGCACTTTGTCGAGAAACCTGTGGAGATAGTGGACCGTACATACAAACAGTTGAAGAACAAATGAATTCATTTGGTCAAGATTCGCTGGGAATCCAAACGTTGCCCAGAGTTTACTTGGGAACGTGAGGACCAAATGAAGGCGAAATATCCGCAATTGTTCTCACAAGTTTCTTCTAGTTAAAATTTCGGGACGAAATTTCCTAAAGTAGGGGAGACTGTGACAACTGTACTCTGTAATCGATGAACAATGTAAAACAATGTTAATTTCCAATAAAACAATGTGTTTTGATGATTATTATATGTGTATTTGTGGTTGGTGATTTTACGATTCGATTCGATTCCAATTTCAAGCTTTAAATCCCTATCTGGAAAGTTATACGCAAACTGGTGCGTAAACGCAGTCAGTTTAATGCGACGAACACTCCGGAATAGTGACATAGGCTTAACATACCTTAAATAACCTCCACATAACTTAGAAATAAGTTTTGGATGGTTTGGTGTGTTGAAAATAAGTCTATTCGATCGCAGGGACTATTTGTGTCAAACTGCGAAACTATACCAATTCGTATGGTATCGAAGAGTCCGGAACTTGATCATAATCTAAACATACCATAAATAACCTAAACATAGCTTAGAAATAAGCTTTGAGGGTTCGGTGTGCGAAAACATGCTTATTGATCTTACAGGGACTAAAAGTGTCAAAAACGACGTAAGTTTGCATTTTCGCGCATATCTTACGTTCTGACCACATCTGGACATCCAAAATTTTTGTAGACACTAAAATATTTTTATTTTAGTGATTGGCATGCAAAAATACCATTCGTCGCTAAATTTGGATCGTTTTCGCGTCCGTTACGATTTTCGTCGTAATTAACCGAACAACGCAATCGTACGACCAAACGAGCCGACGCCCGAGATATTTTTGAGCATGTTTGAAGTTCCCTATACTTTAACTTCATTTTAGAGCTTTGAAATGGGGTTACCGGGGCTTAAACGTGTCAAAAATGCATTGAAAATCAAGTTTGGGACTTCAGGGACTAAATCTACCATTTTGAAAGTTGCTGGTCTGCAAGGTCCTTACGGACCGTATGGACATATGCTTACGGTCTGTAAGCAGTCCCCAGCACATCAGAATTTCATAAACTTCACAGCAGCTTCCCAGCTCATTCTTGAGGCCCTTGTACGCAATTTTTATGTTTTGGGGACCAAGTTAACACCTCCCCAAGGCATCTAATCAGCTCCTAACAATTGTATGGCTAAGATCATTCCCTCCTTACCAAGAAATGATCTTAATGGTTTTGCAAAAACTATATAAGGCCATGCCATTCATTGTTTCATTTGCTCATTCTCTCATTCTCTTCTCTATAATCTGAATTGGAGCTTTCTAATCTGATTGGAAACTTATTCTTGGTAGAAAAGATAGCTAGGACCCTTTGTAAGTCTTCTTTCATGCTTATTCTTTATGTTTAAGCAGAAAGTTAAACAGTTTGGCCAACAGTTTGACTTTCGGTTTTGACCATCAATTGGTCAAGTCAAAGTTCAATTGAACTTTGCAACGTGATTGTAATCATGATGGTTATAATCCTCAGCAATTATACCTACTGATTACCACGTTAACTAGGCGTAGTGACAAGTCAAAGTTTCGGTCAAAATGCGTTTTAGCACGCATTTTTGCAACGGAACTATTTTCAGGTATCAAAACACTTTGTTTTGATACCAAATCAGTTTTATAAGTTAGTTAAACATGTTTTGACATGTTTAACTCGTCACTAATAGTTTAGTGCTTGTTTAGGGTCGTAAGTTAAGCGGTCTAAACAACCGCTTAGACTTTCGAACCCGACCCGTTTGGTCGATCATTAGGATCCGACCAAGCTTGATTAGTGATCATAGTTGCATAGGGAATAACCACTGAGGTTATACCTTATGATCACATAGGATTGGCTAGTTATTTGTTAAGTAGCTTGTATGCCCATAGGAAATAACCAAAACGCCCTTTTGAAGCTTAAATCCGTAATATACATATGTGAACATGTTTTTGACATATAATCTGATTTAGTAACATGTTTAGGTATTATTGGGCATCTAAGACTTGACATAGCACATAGTTAACCATCCGAACATAGTTTCGCGCGAACGACGCGTTAAAGTAGCGTAAGCTACCTTAATGGGTCGTAACGGGTCGAAAGCACTTAGGCTAAGTTCCGATTTAGAATGTAGGCTTTGATAAACCATATCACATGAGTTCCAACACTCATTTGGTTTACAAGACCTCATTCTATCCGATCTTCTGATTTAGGTGTCGATTTATTTACTAGTAATCCGATTACTAGGTACTACTTGAATTTCCTTGGTTTGTCTGAGCTTCGCTAAGTTCTTTAGATCAAGGATACCCTATCATTCAATGTGAGTACATAGTTCCCCTATTTTACTGTTTTCAATTGTTTTGGGGTGATTCATATGTATTAAAATGATTTCGATATTTTAACGATGTTTTCAAAAACGATTAAGAAAACTAAATACGATTTCGATAATGTGAACGAAAATTGTTGGTTGTAACTACATAACGAATGACATTCATTAGCATTGATCAAGCCGACCAGTATTAGGTTATGGTACCATAGGATCTGACAAATCCCGTTATCAGACTAGACCCATGGTTATGTGTGGGGGTTATGTAGGTAACGACCGAATCTGATGATTGTTAACTTACCCTTTGGTGGTTTGTTAATACGAGAAACGAGGTAGTCGAGTCACAAAGGTTTGAATGTTATTAGCGAGGCGACCAAAAGTAGTTTCACAATTAAAACGAAAACGATTTTGGGACGAATTAAACGATTTGGAACGACTTAAACGGGATAAAACGATTTGACTGAACGATTGGTTTGGGTTGTGATTAGGTAATGTGATGGGTGTAACATGATAAAAGCATGGTAGATACGCCGCTGGTACATCTTATATATAAGTGCTTTTATCATATTACATTTCATGTCATTATTTAGTTCACTTGGGAAACGATTGGAAACGATGTCACACAACGAGGTTTTCGAAATGATATAAACCATACGAGTTTTATTAACGAGTTTTAACGAGATGTTTTACGAATTGGTTTACTAAAACAAATGTTTTGGGGTTAAGAATCATGGCTACGAAATTTTATAAATTATAACCATCTTGATTTGAGTTGGTTAATCATGTTGCAATACTATAAACTTTTCAAAACAAGGTTTTCGAGGTATTGCAATATATACATAAACAAGCCATAATTCCGATACTCTTATAAAACCTATGTAGTCGCCAGCATTTCTTTGCTGACTTTATTTTTACATATGTTTCAGGTGATGTTGCATGACGATTGCTGGGGAGCATGTTCACTTAGGATTTGGACGAGGCCTTAGTGACATAAAAACGATAGTAGACGATGTTTAATTTGTTTGTTTGGTTTTAAGACAATGTAAATTACTTAATGAATCAATAAAACGAAACTTTTAATTACCATGGTTGTTGAAACGATGATTCTGTTACAACACTCCCCGACGTTTCCGCCACGGTTTGTTGTTTTAACGTGGTCGGGGTGTGACACTTTCCACGTTTGATGAATCTTACCATTCCTTTCCAAGGAGAGACATTTAATAATACTTTATCTCCTACTTGAAATTCCAATGGCTGGCGTCGGTTATCAGCATAACTCTTCTGTCGATTACATGCTGCTTTCAATCGTTCCTTGACTTGAATAATCTTGTTGGTTGTTTCTTGCACTATCTCAGGTCCAGATAGTTGTTTTTCCCCAATTTCTGCCCAACAGACTGGGGTTCGGCACTTTCGTCCATAAAGTGCTTCGAATGGTGTAGCATTGATACTTGTGTGATAACAATTATTATAAGAAATTCTATTAAAGGTAAGTGATCAACCCAATTTCCTCCAAAATCAATTACACAAGCTCTAAGCATGTCCTCCATCGTCTGAATTATTCTTTCGCTTTGTCCGTCTGTTTGAGGATGATAAGTTGTGCTTAGATTCAACTTGGTTCCCATGGCTTTTTGGAAACTTGACCAAAAATGAGAGGTAAATCGGCTATCCCTATCAGACACAATTGATAAAGGAATTCCATGTAAAGAAACAATTTCATTTACATATAATTTAGCTAGCTGTTCCATGCTGAAAGTTTCCTTCATTGGTAGGAAATGAGCTGACTTGGTTAGCCTATCTACAATCACCCAGATTTTATCATTTCCTTTCTTCGTTTTGGGTAATTTACTACCAAAATCCATTGTTATCAATTCCCATTTCCACACTGGCATTTCTAATTGTTCTAATAGACCTGAGGGTTTCTGGTGTTCAGCTTTAACTTGTGAACAAGTTAAACATTTAGAAACATAAGCTGCTATGTCCTTTTTCATTCCTATCCACCAAAAATTTTTCCTTAAATCCTGGTACATTTTATCATTTCCTGGATGCATAGTATATTTAGACTTATGGGCTTCTTCTAATATACGATGATGTAGGTTTCCTAATTTAGGTATCCATATTCTCTTCTTATGGAATCTCCAAATTCCATCTGTTCCTTGTTCTAATTCTTTTAGCATACCTTTTAATTTTTCAGTATCATCCTTGATTACTGATTCTTGTGCTTCTCTTATCTGATCATTTAAATCTACTTGAAGATTTAATTTAAGAGAACGTACCCTTTTTGTCTTTTCATGATACTTTCGGCTTAAAGCATTTGCCACTACATTTCTTTTCCTTCATGATACTGAATATCACAATCATAATCACTAAGCATCTCCATACAGCGTCTTTGTCTCATATTCAACTCATTTTGCTTGAAAACATACCTTAAACTCTTATAATCAGTGAATATGGTAAACTTACTACCGTAAAGGTAATGTCTCCAAATCTTAAGAGCAAAAATTATAGCTCCTAATTCCAAATCATGGGTTGAATAATTCTCTTCATGATTCTTAAGTTGTCTAGATGCATAAGCTATAACCTTTTGTCGTTGCATCAATACACATCCATAACCTAATTTAGAAGCGTCACAATAGACTACAAAATCTTCAGTTCCTTCTGGTAACGCTAATATGGGTTTATGGGTTAATCTTTGCTTAAGGATTCTAAAGGCTTCTTCTTATTTTAACCCTCATTCAAACTTAACAGATTTACAGGTTAGCTTAGTTAAGGGAATGGCTATTCTAGAAAAATCTTGAATAAATTTTCTATAATAACATGCCAATCCTAAGAAACTTCTAACCTCGGTTGGTGATTCAGGGGTTTTCCATTTAGTAATTGCTTCGATCTTTGTTGGATCCACATGAATTCCTTCATGATTTACTAGGTGTCCGAGAAATTATACCTGTTATAACCAAAACTCGCACTTAGAAAATTTAGCGTAAAGCTTTTCCTTTCTTAATAGACTTAAAAGTGCGTGCAAATGTTTTGCATGATCTTCCTTATTCTTAGAGTAAATTAGAATATCATCTATAAAAACAATTATGAATTTATCCAAATGTGGCTTACATATTCGGTTCATCATGTCCATAAATGCAGCTGGGGCATTGGTTAAACCAAATGGCATGACAGTATATTCATAATGGCCATACCTTGTTCTGAATGCGGTTTTAGGAATATCCTCTTCATGTACCTTTAATTGATGATATCCTGATCTTAAATCGATTTTAGAGAAAAATCGAGCTCCTTGCAGTTGATCGAACAGATCATCGATTCTTGGTAATGGGTACCGATTCTTAATCGTGACCTTGTTTAATTCACGGTAGTCAATGCACATACGCATCGATCCGTCCTTCTTTTTAACGAATAATATTGGTGCTCCCCATGGCGATGAACTTGGCTGTATAAATCCTTTTTCCAACAATTCATCTAATTGTTTCTTTAATTCTTGCATTTCTTGTAGGTCCCCTTGATATATGGATCTTTCACAGAATTGTCAATCTAATCAAGAGTGCGGAATCCTCTTGATCAGAATATAGCAGAATGAGTAGAAACAGAAATCACTTTCAAACCGGGTTTCTATTAATTATCAATCTCACAAGAATTACAATCAATCTAAACCCTAACCAACACTCAATTTCGTCCAAGCACAAGCTCTCACGAAATCTCTATCTCTTAAACACAGTTTTTGCTGATTAACCTAAACCCTAAAGCCTAACCTTGTTTATATAAAACAAGGTTGCTACTTGGGCTAGGATAAACCTCATGGACTGCGAATTGGAGTAAGCCCAATTCGCCCCCATACACCCAATATGTGTGGGTTTGGTTAGCCCAAACATTACAACTCACTAATACAAAGCTAAACCCGCTAACCGTTTATCGTTTAACTAATTACAAGATATCCAAAGACCAAATCTAAGCTGTTGTCACAAATATGCACCAACAAACTCCCCCTTGACAATAGCTTCATAAAATAACTTTGTCTTCAGTCTTCTTGCAATATTCATGTAGTCTTGCACTGTCTTTGGTCTTTGGATAGCTTCAGCTTTAACAGCTTCTGTCAGCAACTGACTCCCCCTAAGCTGATGCATCCAATCACCAAATCTTCAAAAACTTTAGCGTTTGAGTAAACTCCAGTTCAGCATTTGTAAAGCAATCTTCAAACTCTTCATCTTTGTCTGCAATATAGAAAGGAGGTTCTACCATGCATCCAATCAAACTCTCATCTTCACAGCAACTTCTCAGCAACATCTCAGCAACATACTGCTTCAATCTGTATATTATAAAACAAACATCTCGAGAAACCATAAGAATTTTTCAACAAAGTTAAATAAATTATTATTTTTCAAGAGATAGTTAAACTGTATCACAGATTAAGCATTTCTCAATTTATCACCAACACGTAAAACTTTTTAATCACACATCCTATAACCCGCATGATTTAAAATTTTGAACTCACTTTCTAACACCGTCTCCCCCTATCAGTAACAATTCCTCCAAGAATAACAGTTTTCCGTACGTTAAGAATTTTAAACAGAAAAAGACACTATTTTTGGATTTTTATATTTTCTGAAAGCAAGTAAATAACAAAAGCAATAAACACTCTATTTTTGTAAGAATCACTGGTAAGAAGATCATATCAGCACAATCAAACTGTTTTCACACTGTTAGATAATTCTTTATTTAAGTTTTCTTGAAAAGCAGTCCAAGACGATTACCAGTATGTTCGTCCACTTAAACAAAATGCATGAACATTTCAAGTACCATTATCGTATGATACGTTAAGGTAATTTTATTACTGATATACTAGTGTGTCCCACTTCAGGATATACCCCCGCGATCAAGGTATGCACAAAGATTCATCGTAGTAGGTGAGTATACTGAATTCATCCGTTTTGTTTTTCAACGTTTAGATAATTGGTGAACAGGTCAGTACTTCCGTACAGCAAAGAGACCAAAATATCTAACGAGGGCTATGACAAATACCATTTTTGGTACGATTTATGCATTTTGCACATTTGAATGACTCTCTATGAGAGCTTCTTCATTTTCAGGGTTTTGGCATTTTTAGCTCTTTTAAGATATCCTGGTTGTGTCTAGGTCAGCATGTATCTGGATGCAGCAGAAGGACAACCCGGATATCCCCAGATGAAATAACAGTATAAAGACCCAAAACTTCAGATTTTGGCAATCTATCAACGCAAGATTTAAGGTCATTAAACCATACACCACTAATGTGTTCCCCACTCATATTCAGTTCATTTAGGTTTATATCACGTTGGTAAGTTGATTATTTCATGCTTTTTGCTTACTGGTACATCGTATAATGAAGCTGCTATCACACTTAAGCAATTTAATTCAATCTGAGTGTGACAGTCTAACTTGCTGATGTACTATCATTTCTTCTTTTTCACACAGTGATAACTCATTTTTGTTTTTCTATTTTTTTTTATGTTTTTGATTTTTCAATGTTTTTTGTATATTTTTTTATTTTTAAGAAAGCAGTAAACTATTTACAAAATTCTTATGAAAAACCAGTTATTCAGGATTCCTCATCCCGTTGAGTTTGACTAAATGTTCAAAGCGAGCCCTGTCAAATTCTTTAGTATAAAGATCTGCCAGGTTATCTAGTGTGTCGACTCAGCACTTTAAACTTCAATTTAAATCATTTAATATATATATATATATATATATATATATATATATCAACAATCTCACATTCTCCGTCATGTGCCTAGAGCAGCCACTATCAACATACCATAAGTTGATAATCCTCCTTAGCAGCTCCTGCACACACCAACTAAGAAATTAGTTAGATTGGGGGACCCAAGCCTTAATGGTCTTGGGTCGTCCAAATTCACCAACTATTTGAACATCCATCCAATATCCATTACTCCTAACTGGAGTCTTGGATCTCAGACCTGTTGATGGAATTTGATTTTGATTTCCACTAGGTCTATGGTCCTGAGGGTTCCTATATGTGTTTGGACTATTTGACCTTTGAAAAATTTGATTTTGGTATGTTGAATTTTGATTCCAAGAAGCATGATTGTTATAAATTCTAAAGCCATTGTTATAAAAAGTTCGACCACCATTATTTTGGTATCGATTTTGATATTGACCTTGACTTCTGAAATTATTAGAATTATAATTGTTCATTCTTGGTGAACTGCTTCTAGGTCTCTCATATCTGCCTGGTGGAGATTTAGGCTGAAATCTTGGTTGATTTCTTTGAAAACGAGGAACTTGTGGAGTTCCTTTTTCAGCCTTATCTTCACCAACAGCAACATTCTCTGGTTGCTTAGCAGCAGATTTCTTTGGAGAATTTGCAACTTTCTCCTCATTATCACCTTTCTTCTCAGGTGATTTCCCCCTCTGTTTCTCACTAATTTGTGCTTCATTCTTTTTGTTAGGACAGCAGCTAGCTACATGTCCCTTGGTGTGACATTTGAAGCCCGGTCTCTTTTTCGAAGACTTCTTCTCTGAAGCCTTTGAACTAGATTTGGGTTTTGATGATGATGCCTTAGAAGGATTTGGTTCAGTTTGCTTAGTTTCAGAATTTTCTTTGTTCTTATTTTTAGCAAACTCTACATTAGATTCGTTTTCAATAACAGCTGTTTCGTCTTTCATGTCACTTCCTTGAACAAAATTAACCTTTTTAACAAAAGTTTAATTGTGATTCTTAGGATGTGAAGTTTTCTTATTCAAAACAGGTTTGCTGTTATTATCCTTCTTAGCATCAGCACTCTCAAACACATTTCCTTGACTTGACGTGGAACTACTTGGTGATGTTGACCCAAAGTCCATGAGCTCATCTTCATCAGGCAAGAAAGAATAGTCATGACTAACAGGAGGTGGAACTTCATTGAAACCATGAAATCCCACACTGGTTTTATCATTACTTTTCTTCAAGCCACCCATCATATGTTTCATAACAAAAGTAGAATCCCTGAATTGACCTAATTTCTTTTCAAGTTCAACAATTTTGAGTTGTGCATCTGACAACTCTTTGCATTTTTCAGAAATCTCTTTTGTTTTCTCAGCCATCACTTCATGAGCTAAGTCTATGACTTGAAGTTTTTCGTTTAGTTTGCAGGTTAAAGAGTCAATTTTACTTTCATAACCTTTTATCTTCTTCAAGTATGAGGATTCATTTCTTTTAGCAAAAAAGTTTGCTTCTTTTATGTTAGACATCTCGCTTACCAGACTTTGGTTTTGTGTTGACAACCTGTCAACCTCACCCTGTAGTTCACGACATTTTAAACACACAGAATTAGACTGTACCTCTCCTGTTTGTTTGTCAAGATTTGCCATTAGAGCTGCAAGTTGAGCTTCCATTCTTTTGTATTTAGCTTCCTTTTCTTCAGCTTCCTTTTCATGGTCAGACTTTTATTTTTCTTCTTCAACATCTGTTGTCTGATCAGCCTTATCTACCTCAGCTTCAATCTTCTTCTCAACTTTAGTATCATCTACTGTAGCTTCACCATCATCAACTGGCGTTATCTCTGCCATGAATTCCTGAGTGACATTGTCATCATTTTCCAAGTGAACACTCCAGTCATATGAACCTTCTCTAGCTGTAGAGATCAGCGCTCTCGAGTTAGAGTTGTTTGATGCATTCCTATTGTTTGAACTCTGACTCGAAGTCTCCTGCTTTTGTTTTTGACATTCCCTAGCGAAATGCCCATAACTTTGACAGTTGAAGCATCTCACTTTGGTCTTATCGAAACCAACAGTCTTTCCTATAAACTTCCTTCCTGTTCGGTTCATAAATCTCTTCACTCGTCTAGAAATCATCGCCATTTTCCATTGCAAATCCATATCTTCAAGATCATCAGGGTCAATCTGATCGTAATCTTCATCTAAAGTAGCAGGATCAGATATCTTCCCCTGAATGTAGTTCTCATATGAAGCAACAAATGAAGCAAGTAGAGCAAGATGCTCTTCTGCAGACTTAACACTCATAGGCATCGACTTAACACCACTACCCTGCTTAGAAGCTGATGTTCTCTTAGCTCCTGTTGATCCTCCTGAAGCAGCTACAAAACACACATCACCATCTTCATTCACTGTGACTTGCTCATTTTCACACGAAAGAAACGCAGTAGCAAAGTCGCTAGAAGCGTTGTGAGATGAAGAAGATGTAAGCCCATTGTAAATCGCTGGATCTTGAACCTGATCATATCCAGTGTCTTTCTTCTTCATACTGAGCTCATAAGCTCTCAGCTTTCCTACCACTTCTTCAAGCTCTTTTGTCTCATAATCTGCTTCTCCCTTGATCATGAGAGTGTAGATATCCCATTTAGTAGGTAAGGCATCGAGCAGCTTGTCATCCTTTTCAACGTCAGTATAGCACTCTATCTCATAATTATCCATTTCCGACATCAGATGGTAGTATCGAGTGATGATGTCCTCAAGTGACTCATGTTTCATGTACTTGAAAACATCAAACTGCTTCTTCAGTTGATCAACTTTGTTTTTCTTAACATCTTCATTTCCAGCATATCTTTTCTCTAATGCATCCCACATATCCTTAGAATTAGTGTACTTCTTGAAGGTATGCTTGATGCTATCAGGTAAGGACATCTTTATTGCAGCCAAGGCTCTCTTTTCAGCCTCATACATCTTTTTATCAGCATCTTCCATGTTCACATAGGCTGTTCTACGTGGTCTTCCCTCAAAGTCGTGTGTTGGGTTTGTGTACCCATCTTCGATACATATCCACATGCGAGTGTCCTGATATTCAATGAAGGATTGAAAACGATCCTTCCAAGTCAAATAATTTTCCACCTTCATCATCTTAGGAGGTTTGTTGGTAGTGCCAACATCATGCTCCATTCTCAAAAGCTCATTCAAACTTGACATGTTCGACATTTTAACGTAACAGACTGATAAAACCGTACAAAATTTATCCGAAAACAGTGGTTACCAAATTACACCGTTAGAATCGTCTCGAAAAGACGAATCCAATGATATCTAATGTCGAAAACCAAATTCAGGAATTTCCAGACTTAGTTCACCTTTTTTTTTTTTGAGTTCAACGGTGCAGACGGTTTCTTCAGATGACTTACGATTCGCTTTCTATTTTCAAAAACGTGAATTTTTAGTTACGCTTGCCAAAAAATCTTCCACCTTTTTAATTACGCTGATAATTTCGCTAGCTAGTCAGCTAAATTCGCTGGTCTGATACTTGTTCAATTTCGCTGATCAAAGTTCACTGAAATGTTAATTTCGATTGTCATTTTCGCTGTCAACTACGCCGGTCAATTTCGCGAACACGACGACTGGTAAAGTCGCCGAAAACCGTAATAATTTCGCTGAGGAAAATTATACGGGTACCAAAGTCGCCTTTGGATTTAATTTCGCCGATAAATTCGCAGTTCTGTTTAATTCGCAGGTCCAGATAATTTCGCTGGTCTGTAAATTTGGAAATTCAATCTTCTCTGAATTCAGCAGATTTCGTATCAATTTTCTGCAAAATCGAACAGGCAAATCAGCAGACTTTTGACAAAAATTTGATGAACCTAATGAAGAACACAAAGACAATCTTCGAATCTTCAAGGAATTCAGCCAAAATTTTTTTTTTTCAGAATCAACAAAGTCTTTCCAGAAATCCTGCAAAACAGCAAAATCAAACACACCAACTGATCAAACACAAACAAATTCGCAGAAAATTATCAGAAACTCAAAATTTTCGAAAACCCTAATTTTTCAGTTTCAAAAATTTTCAAAAAAACTTCCTGTTTCTGCAGATCACAATTCTGAACCGAGCCTTCAAGAGCCTAACGCTCTGATACCAATTGTAGGTCCCCTTGATATATGGATCTTTCACAGAATTGTCAATCTAATCAAGAGTGCGGAATCCTCTTGATCAGAATATAGCAGAATGAGTAGAAACAGAAATCACTTTCAAACCGGGTTTCTATTGATTATCAATCTCACAAGAATTACAATCAATCTAAACCCTAACCAACACTTAATTTCGTCCAAGCACAAGCTCTCACGAAATCTCTATCTCTCAAACACAGTTTTTGCTGATTAACCTAAACCCTAAAGCCTAACCTTGTTTATATAACACAAGGTTGCTACTTGGGCTAGGATAAACCTCATGGACTGCGAATTGGAGTAAGCCCAATTCGCCCCCATACACCCAATATGTGTGGGTTTGGTTAGCCCAAACATTACAACTCACTAATACAAAGCTAAACCCGCTAACCGTTTATCGTTTAACTAATTACAAGATATCCAAAGACCAAATCTAAGCTGTTGTCACAAATATGCACCAACATTTCTGCAGGTGCCAAACGGTACGGTGCTTTGGCAATCGGTGCTGTTCCTGGTATTAAATGGATTCTGAGTTCAACTTCCCTATCTAGAGGTTGCCCTGGCAATTCTTCTGGAAATACATCTGAAAACTGAGATACTACTGGAATATCTTTTAGTTCTTTTCCTTTAGTGTTAGTGATTATAGAAATCAAATACACTATAGAACATTTTCTTATATAACTGGCAGTTTTCATCACAGAGATGAATTTTGTGAATCTTGATGGTTTATCTCCTTTAATTGTGATCGTTTTACCTTTTGGTGAATTTACTTGAATTAACTTTTGATCACATAAAATACTGGCTTTATTGGCTATTAACCAATCCATTCCTAAAACAACATCGAATCCTGCCAGATTCATGGGATAAAGGTTTGCAATAAATTTCTGATTTAAAATTTCTATGCTTGCTCCCTGCAAGATTTCAGAAATCCTAACAGTTTCTCCATTAGCTGTCTCTACCAAGCATTCTTGTGGTAGTTTAGTTAATGACTGATTTAGAAATTTGCAAAATGATGTATTAATAAAACTTTGGTTTGCACCAGAGTCAAATAATACTTTGGCAAAGACATCATTAACTAAAAACGTACCAGCTATGACATCTGGAATCATCTTGGCTTCATCTGTAGTCAGAACAAATGCTCTACATTTTGAGTATTCTTGTTGTTTGTAGCTGGAGCTAATTTCGGGCAATTAGGCTTGATATGACCTTGTTCTCCGCAGTTGTAACATATCCTGTTATTTGCTTTCTTCCTGCAATCTTCTTCCTTGTGTCCCGATATTTTGCAAAAGTTACAGTATATGGAGCATCTTCCTGAATGCTTTCTTTTGCAATTCTTACAGTAAGGTGCAGAGGTAGAACCTACATTTCTCCCACGGTTAAAATTTCCAGAACGAAATTCTTGTGTGAGCTTCTGGGTTAGGTTCCTCCTTTGATCCTCTTCTCGTGTACGGACTAATTCATCTGTCAAGGTATTTGCTAGTTCTACAGCTTCTTCTATGGTTTGAGGTCTGGCTGCCTTGACTACGTGTCTAATCTCTCCAATTAATCCCCAGATATAACGGGAGATCAACACCGGTTCAGGTGAAGCAAGTGTTGGTACTATTCTAGCATATTCGAAGAATAATTTAGTGTATCCCTTACTATCCACACCAGTCATCCTAAGGTTTAGGAATTTGTTTGCTATCTGTTCCTTTTCATTGGGTGGGTAGAATTTCCTTTCTACATTGTCCTTAAATTCTTCTCATTCCATATTATAAGTTCTATCACTTCCTCTTGATTGGAGGATAGTGTTCCACCATTCTAATGTTGAATTCTTAAACAGATTAGAAGCAAACATTATTTTATCTTCTTCAGCACACTTGCTTATTCTTAAGACTGCCTCAGTTTTCTCTATCCAGCGTAAGGTTGCAATGGCCCCTTCGTTGCCCGAGAATTCCATTGGTTTATAAGACCATAATTCTTTATAAGAACAACTGCAAGGCACGGTTCTTCTCCTTTTTGGAATGGGCACTTGTAATATGGGTCCATTGTTCACGCTGTTTTCTGGTTCAATTGGTCGCTTACTGCTATGCTTACTTTTATTATTTGCTTCTTAAATCGTTTGAATAATAAATGGCATTGCATCTACGATTCCTTGTGCTACTATATGTTGAACGACACTATTATCCATTTGGTTTCCATTGTTATTGATGCTTGGATTCTCATTAACCACGTTAATGTTACTCTGTTTATCGTTACTCAGATTTCCTTGATTTCCTTCATCGGCCATCTGAATTTTAAACATTTACCCCGTATTAATATCACAAAATAATATTAATATAGTCAATCACATGACACGCATTTTTGCCAAAAGCGTCGATCATTGCGACTTTACTCTATTCATATACTATTATGCATCTATTACACACTAGTACTGAAATAAAAATTACAATACCAACTGAAATAGAATTACACTAATAGTAATAGGCATCCATACACACATATATATTATTATTATTATTATTATTATTACTATTACCGTTTTACCATTTTCACATTCACGGATATGGATTTATCCAAAAATCCATATTGCGCTCGTCGTATTTCCATACGAGTCGCTCTCCCACCTGTCGCATTTTCTCACTGCTTTCTAAAATTTCCTCACCAAATGTCCTAAGTTCTTCCAGTTTTCTGCACTCATTGGGGGTGCAGGTTCTAGGACTGGGTTTGGAATCTGGGGTGCGGGTTCCTGATATGGGGGTGAAAGTGCTTGATATCGGTAAGGATCTTCTAAGATCTCCCTAATGTAGTCATCATGGTAATAGGGATCTAAAGGGTCCATACCTGGGTAGGCTCCTATGTTCTGCGTAGGTGTGTCTTCATGGATCGGGTAACGTTGCACATAATCCCAATCTTCATCCCACCAGGGATCGTAATTTGGGTCTAGGGGGTTTGGTGCTGGTACCCTAGGGATTTCTTCCGGATTGAAGTCATGCATCTCTACTTGGTTTTCATGGTTTTCTATCTCCATGGGTTGATCAGGGATTGACAGTTGTGGTTGGGGTGCTATTATTTGCTCCAGACTTGGGTCAGCAGCAGTTGTAGCTAGGATATGGAAATTAGCTAGGCTTCTATTAAGCATATCCTGTGTATGGGCATCTGTCTTTCGCTTAGCGGCTGCTAGGGCTCTTTGCTGTTGCAACTTTCGCATTCTTTTCCTACGTGCAAATGCTTCCTTACTGAACCATCCTCTCTTTTTGTGAGGGAATGGCTCCTCTAACTGAGCTTTAAAGGCAAACATCCCTTCTTCCTGATCAGCAGAATACCTAGAAAGGGCAGGCTGTGAAGAGGTACCTTCACTCCTAGGTGAATCAGACAACTGACGATACATGTCTGAGGGTCCTTGATCACTCATACTGTAAACTAACAAATAGTCAAATAACACAAAACACATAATCACATAAATTATTTCCTAACACAAAATTTAGAATTTAAGTGTCAGCAGAACACTTCTTTGGCTTAGACCAGTGGCTAGGCTCTGATACCACCTTCTGTCGCAACCCACGATCCCTTATCTGTCCCGGGAACGGGAGGATGCGAACTCAGAGTTTTGGTGGTATCAGTTGGTTAAATTTGGCAGCGGAATTTACATCAAGACCGTAGTTAGGAAATGTTTATCAGAGTAAAACCACCATATTTGATATTAGTAATCACATGGGAAAAACCCAAGTTTCTTATTACAATACGTTTATAGGGATAGACCCTATTTTATTGAATTTAAAACATCGTCTTTTAGGTAACTTTTATAGCCACATTTTTCCCAAGCCTTCATTGCTCTCCAGCTGGCTTTTTACTAATTGGTTGTCACATTGTGTTACCTGAAACGCGTTTTAAAAACATTTGTCGGTGGGAAATACTGGTGAGTGAATCCCAGCTTAATCAAGAAATATTTTATCAATTAAAACAGTATTGAGAACGATCACATTGTTTATTTCTACACAATTACTCATTCAGTACTGTCAATCCTGACTTGTGGGTCATATTACACATTGGCTAACTCGTTGTCCAATGGTAACGTGTTGTCGTCCCGACTTACTACTCACAGTGTAGTAAATTTTGTATACAAAACCCCAACATACCGGCAGTAATTGAAGAACTACAAAGACTCAATCACCGCTTAATCGCATTGTAAAACATTACAAAAAGGTTAACAAAAAAAGGATAAACTCACATTGCTATCTTAGACTTCGCGTAAGGGTTTCCTGGGATTAATCTATAATTTATACAAATGTACATAGGTTAGTATAATAACCCTTTGAAAATATTAATGATACCCTCCCCGAGACGGTATTCCAACAACTACGTCGGGCAGAACCACGACAGTTGTTACGGAACCCTAAATCAATCGGGCAACGTATCTATTACAAAACTGGGGTTATAATACTTACAACGGAGCAGAACCTCACTAAGTAGGGGGTATAATACCAGCTTTATAAAGCCTATATTCAGAAATTGTGATTGAGAAATGAAAACGGGACGAACTGAAATGAAATCCGATGCGTTCTATTTATAGGTGCTGAATTTGGCTCTCACGTGGCCTGCATAAGAGTAGCCTAAGGGCTACGCGGCCCGCGTTGACCTCTGGTTAATGCGTAGCTCGTCCGGATCACCAACTAGGCTTGACACGATGATGACACGTGTCATCACCAGGCTACGCCACTATTTCGATCTCACGCAGCCCGCGTTAGCTAAACGGGGGTCTTACGCGGCCCGCTTGAACTTAAGAAAATCAACGAAATCAGGTTTCAACCCTGATACCGCCCACGTAAGGTTGGGGTGGGTCCTACGCGGCCCGCCTCAACTTAATAATCAAATTTAAATTTTTATTTTTAATGCTATATTGTATTTCGGGCTCGGTTTTCACATACGGGGTGTATTTAAAGACATATTAAGACATTTTAAAATACAATAGGATGTCGAAATTTATTATGAGGGTGTCGGTTTATTGAGGATTGTTACATCCTCCACAGTGATCATTTGTATTGACATGAGCGTCTTTCATGTATGTGGCTTCATGGGCCGTAATTTTATCATATATTTCTTATTATTGTCTTCTATTTGACCGAGTTGTCATTTGATCACCCGGTCGCTAATTCTTTCAATATGTTTACTTCACGCTAATCTTATTTTGATGAGCACTTTACATAGTTTCCTAACCTTATTTTGACTTCAAATGGTTTTACGGGCTAGACTAATTAGTCGCCTTCACTTCATACCCCGTCACCCGGGTATACTATTTTGCCATCCCCGGCCTTATGTGTGTTTAAGATTTTCTACATTCCCTCATACTACATATGTTTGTTAAAACATTGCTTTTGACTAAAAACTAAATTTTAGTTTACGTTTTCTCTGTCTTATGTCTTTTCCTCATGTCTAGGAATTTCCGTCTAAGTTTTATTTCTGACCGTTATTATTTTACATGGAGAATTGTAACCAGTTTCCCACGCTTTACCCAAGTGACCCGCAGGTTCTTTTACTTAGCCTCGTAGGCTTTTTCTTTAGATTTTCACCTTTTTAAGGTGAGACCCCCAACGGTTTGTTTCTTTTTATTTGTGACCCAAGGGTCTTTTTGGTCCCGTAGACCTTAACACTACTTATTATCTCGAATGTTATGATGCTCCCGTAGATTATCTTTTACTCGTGTCGTCCTAAAATATACTTTCGGTGTTAACGCACCCCTTTTAAGTTTAAGAATCATTCATTTTCATTCCTTGAGTTCTATGGATCTTGACTGTAGTCTAAGGCTACATTTATTTCCTTTATAGACTATTCTTCCAACTTTATGACTTTTTACGTCATTTACACGTCGGTTCGTTCTACGCTTACCGTCACCCGGTTCATACCTATGTTTCTTTTCAACCCGTCGCCCGGGTTCTTTTATCCTAATGTTTTTAGCCTTCCGGTTTCACCAGTTTGCATTTTCTTTACTATATCAAGCGTTATTCCTTAATTAACTCATTTGACTCATTTTAGGTGAAGTTTAATCACTTATGAGTGTCAAACTTCGTTCTTTATTCGAACCGTCCAAATTTGAAATAGTTGACCGTAATTATCAAAAGTTATGTTTGCAAAAATCTTGTCATCTTTTAGTCATAACTCTCATCCGAGTATTTTGACTTTAAATCCGCGGTCCCGTTTCTTAGTTTACGCGTTCACTCAAAATCCTACCCATCCATCAGGTATCTTTACCGAAATCATCATCAAGTAACCATTCTTATATGGTTTTTAGACGTCCTTTTAATTTATTTGGTCGTCTTAGCGAAATCCATCACTTTTATTCAGTCAACTCCTTTATTCTTTATTTAATTCATTTGACTTGTCCGTGTGAATTTCATCACTTGTGACATTCAAACTTTTATCTCTATGCCTTAGCATTCTCATTAGTTGGTTTGTATTCCCATTTATTTTAATCTTTGTCCCTTCTATCGGGCTCGTTGTTCTAACGTAATACGCTTCCGTCGCCCGACTTGCGTTTAGGTTTACTGTAAAACATTTTATTTATTTGATTCATTTGGGTACCATTTAAGTTAGTCCCATTCACCCCGCCCTTACTACATCAGACATAAATGTTTCTGCTAAAAGAAGTTCATGGTATCATATGCCACAACTTACTTGGCCAGAGTAAGCGATCAACACATGATACACATGACCTTTTCATAGTTTTCACATCACACCCTATGTAAGTAATGCCTCTATTTATTTCATATCTCTGACTTCATTTAGTAAAACTTTATTTAATTGTAAAACAACAATTATTAGTTTTCGTCCACGAGGTTTGTCAAAATCATTATTTCAGTCCATTAGTTTAAAACTTGCGATTTCAGTCCCTGTGGTTTCACTTTCTTAACCATTTCAGTCCCTGTGGTTTCATTTTCGTAACCATTTCAATCCATTTATTTTGTTAGTACAGGGACTGAAATGGTTATGAGGTGGACTGAAATGGTTACGAAAGTGAAACCACAAGGACTAGAATCGCAATTTTTAAACTAATGGACTGACATAGTGATTTTTGACAAACCACAGGGACGAAAACAGTAATTAACTCTAATAAATATATCTATAATACTATATTAAGAGAACTAGGTTTTCTACCCTTTTCGTAATTTTGCCTAGATACAAATCTTGAAGCACCATGTACAAATGAAACAAACCATTTTAGAGGGGGGAAACTAGAACATTGTCCAAAGTTTTAAGACACTTTGAGGGCAATCTAGACATTTCATCCATGGAATCCATGCCCACTTATGTCTTCCATTAATTGAATTAATTTAAGGAATTAAATAAAATTTTATTAATAATTAAAGGAATTAATTGATTAAATTAAAGGTTAGACATGCAACCTTTGGGATTTTCATGATTTAATAGTATATATAAATATAAATAATCTATACTTCTATACTGCCTTATTAAGAGAAATAAGATTTTTACCTTTTTGGTAATTTTACATTGTGTACACATTTTAAAGCAACATGTACAAGAGAGCCAAACTATTTTAGAGGGGGTAAACTTACAGATTTCCCAAAAATTTAAGACACTTTAGGGGCATTTTAGTGATTTCGGCACCTTTGTAACCTATAATTAAGATAAATGTATAAAAATTTCATAGTACTACTCATCAATATTTTATGATTATCAGATAAATGTATGAAATTAATAATATTTCAAACATATATTTATATAACAAGTGATCAAAACCAATCTCCTCGTGGAGTTGAAAACTCAGATAAATCAATAAATAAACATGATAAATCAATAAATAAACATATAATTGGAATTAACTATTTTTGTTGAATGAAATGTAACTTAAATAATTTGTTTCATTTTATCAAGTGTCGTAACCGATCTTGCTTAAATGACTATCATTGAGAATCAAATAAATCGTTATAACCATTTTGATGAAAAAAATTTTATATATAAAAAAGAAACACACCGTCATGTGAATCAATTCAGTTTGAAATGGTTCTAAAATCATCATCGAACCAAACCTGCAAATGTTGCATCTTCTAGCAAAAGTAACCACCTTGACCGGATAGCATCACCATCTTGTTAACTCAACGACGTCTAATCACGGCATCTTCGAATTGGAGCACCACCGCAATTGTGTGAAGTCATCTGAGCTATCACATCAGATCCAACCACAACCTTCATCTTTGCTCGCCAGTTTAACACAACTGCTAGCACTATCGTTCCCATTTTCGGGATTCAACGGCCACTATCTTCCATTTAGTAGTTCAATTGCAGTGGTCCAAGACCAATCAGAAGTGCTCTCATCTCAGTTAAACCGGAAAAGAAAACATGGCAACCAAACGCAACTGCCACCTCAAGCCTCTGTCTATCTCGTTTTCTGAATGCCCATCCTTTTTGCGATCACGTAAAAGATATTACACAGACCTTTTAGAATCATCAATGGGTTAGACAGATTTTGTAATCTGTAGCCGATAACTTAGTTCCATTTCAGAGAAGTCAGTTACATCAACAGCGCCCACTTCACTTCAAAACAAATAGGTACATAAATCATTTGTATTGCATGCGTTAACATTCATAATATGCAGGTACCACTGAAACAATAACCCCATAAG
Organism: Helianthus tuberosus; assembly: GCA_030545235.1. NCBI lineage: Eukaryota > Viridiplantae > Streptophyta > Magnoliopsida > Asterales > Asteraceae > Helianthus > Helianthus tuberosus. Next base: position 14,936,377 of record CM060448.1, read on the forward strand.
TCAAGGATTATAACAAAGGGAAAAGTACGGCTTCCACTAAACCATCCTTAAGTGATTGTCATCAACCAAAGGATTCACCAACAAATCAAAAGAAAAACAACCCACCTGGTACACCCACAACAACTTTCACTATTCATATAGTTTACAGCGTATACACAGTCCACGTTATTTGTATTAACAAATAAATGGTTTCTTAGCAACATCCACGCACACATACAACATAATCAAAGAAATAGAGAAAACCTATGGATGTATTGGTACGATGTCCACACCACTAAACACCCCAGTTCACCAGCAAACTAACAAACAAGACGATTGGGAGGATGATGAATGGTGGACAACCAGTATGGACGAAATCAAGGAGACATTCAAACCTTATTTAAATTGATCATACTATCTCGTTCGACGTGGTTACTACGGTCCATGTAACACCTTGGCTATTATTTAATGGTTTTCGTATAGTTTTCGAAATTAAACTTGTAATTAAGATTACAAATACATTGAAAATACGGTTAAATTAAAACTTTTACAATTTAAAGGTTTACAACATGATGTGATTAAAATTCGACGTTTAAGATGACGACGAAAATACGTGCGGAAGCTTCATTTTCGTATGTTCGGTTCCTCATTGAGCTTTGATCGTCGCCCGACATCCCATGATATACCTACATTTCATAAACCATGAAATGATTTAGTCATACGTAGTTTAAAACGGGTTTAAACAAGTTCTGCGCATCTAAAAATCTAAACAAAATAATTTTTCCAACTTATAAGTCTCTCGCGCCACGCGAGAGACTCAGTTAAGTTTGTCACGTGCCGCGACCCGCGTCGCGTGGCGCGCCAGGATTACTTTACTCCCTCGCGTGGCGCGAGGGAGGCCATTTTCTAGCGAGTGAAGGTTCTGGTCCTGCATTTCAGCCCAGTTACATTTTTAATCGAAATTCGAACTTTAAAGTGTCGTAACTTTTTATCTACTTATCCGTTTTACCCTATTCTTTTTCCTATACGCTCGAAATTTGATTCTCCATTGCATGGAGTTAAAATCCGACATTCAAACTAAAAAAATTCTAAATTTTTAAGCGTTCGACTTATTATTCAAAATCAACATTTTGACCCGTTTGTATTTAAAATCTCCAAACTTGTTTCTAATTAATCAAAAATCATATACCAAAGTATTTAACTCAAATCTCTATCCTGGATTCATAACTTTGTGAATTACGCGACAACCACCCAAGTTACGTGCGTAATTCATTTTGACCCGTCTAGGGGATTTTTGTGCCTTAAAGCATCAAATCCGATCTTCTCTTTTCACACCTCGCGTTCCCATATTTAAATAGCTACTTATATTCCACCACAACTATTTTTGTGGAGGATTTACATAAGGACCCCGAAATCCCAAATTTTACCCTTCGTTTAGTTATTTGACATGAATGACCCGTTCTTAGGCATTTAACCTACGAAATTTATGTGTATAACTCTTACATGTATCTAAGGGTTAGATAATTATAATACAAGTTTCTAATCGGCCTCTAAGGGTCATGATGTGTGAAAATGTAACTATTAATTTCGAACAAGTTTTAAAAAGGAATCGCTAACTAAACCACACACAATCGGCAAGTGCAACGGTCGCAGTGTAGTGTAGATGGCAAGACCGGATATCAATCCGTGGACACTATACGCAAACTCTAGGTAATGAACCGTTGTCGAACATAAAGTCAATTTTTAAGTTTGTTTTGATGATTAACTAATATCTTAATTAATTAAGAAAGTGGCAAACAAGACAAGCAACGTAAAACAAACACAAACTTGGGAGCAAAGTCTAAATCAAATATGATGAGAAAAGACTACCTAGGTATCGAATCCCTAGAATCATGCAACGCTATCTTGACTATGGCAATGGTTAAATATCCTACTCCCTCGATTAACCCCCCGCTAGAGATGTATCAAACGAAAGATAAAGACGAAATGCGAAGTGCTAGAACGAACCGGCTCGACCTATCGATACCAAATCCTACGAGAATCAAGCAATGAAAGTAACTCTGCCCCCAAAACTCTCAAAACGCAAAGCAAACCAAACCTTGAAGATTGAAATCCTAGGAAACCTTAACCACGATGTAATAAACGAGCCCGAGCTATCGGTCACCCAATCTACCCACCAATGATTAGCTAATAACCTAGCTCACCTTAATCGTCTTTCGAGTCACAAGATGAGGATGCAAGTTTTAATATATTGATTTTAATTATTATTCGAATTGGTCAATTTCTCAACTCAATATTCAAACCGAAAACCCTAAGATCAACGATTCAAATTAAACTCTAAGTCTAGGGGATATTTCTATGTGCCTAAACAGCTGAATTCATCAACCAATAATCAATCAAAACACACCAACATGCAATATCAAAATCAATCACAAGGCAAAGTTATGTAAATCACATCAAATAACCATAATCATGTCAAAATCGCATTACAATCATCAAGTTCATCAAAACCCAGGTAGTTTAAACAAGTTAGCTACTCATAATATTCATAAACACAACTGAATAAAATCTGGAAACGAAAGGAAACATGGTTCAAAGCGAAATACATGCGAAAAACGAATGTTTAACGAACCCAAAGCACTCCTAACTCGAACCGGAAGCTTCCAAGACCTTCAACCAGCTCCAAGATGCTTCAAATTCGTCCCAAGTTACTCCCTTGCTGTCTGGTATGCGTCTCTTTCGTATGTTTGTTGTCGTCTAAACCTTCTGCCGTCTAGTCGTCCCCTTAATGTAATTTTCGAAAATATTAGGGATCCTTTTACTGATGTTGTTGCTCGCATTAATAAAAGCCAATACCCTTTTGTTCCTTTGTTGCTTCCTTTTGGCGGCCCAATTACAATAGTCCAATTCCATTTATGTGGCTGATGTGGACTAGAGTTTTGGTTAAAGACCCAAACTTCATACAATTCACGTAAGGTGATTCTCATGTTGACTTTTTTTTTATATTAATAATAATAATAATATTATCAATGGCAGCACCTTCCGTCTAATGTGTATCCTAGCAGCCCAAACTTCAGACGACAATTTTACTTCGGTCCTTGGCACACCACTCTGCCCAACTGGCTGGTCATTTCCATATTATTCATTTTTGCTCCATTTGCACCAGGACCTGCCAAAACACAATATAATATAATATAATACTAAAAACTAAATAAAACAAATAAAAACTATACAATAATTATACACTTTACACGGGACAAATATGTGTATTTTAACCCACATCAAATATCCCCACACTTAAACCTTTTTCGTCCCTGAAAAAGAATCTATGCATACGGAATCAGAGATGGATAAATACTCGGGTCAAAAACTTATTTATACTTGTTAAGATCAAAACTTGTGTTAGCCACGATTGCAAATATGCTTGTCCCTTTAAACCCAAACTCAGTTCTAAGCCCCTTATCATGCAAATTTAGTTCAAGTGCGGTCAATCTACCTAGGGTCTCACGCTAGAAGCTACGGTCCACTTAATCCCGCCTCAAGCTTATAGAACAAAAGGAACGATCACTGGACCAATTCCCAACCGTCTTATATCAAAACCAAGAGAATTTAAAATCAATTATTTTTTTTTCTTTTTTTTCCAGCATTATTTTTTTCTTTCTTTTCATTTTTTTTTCTTTTTAATGAGCGTAGACGTTGCTTTCCCTAACCCAGAGGCATTCCGGCTGTAGAGTCGCTATCCCCAACTCGGATTACTTAGGCTTCAGTATTTTTTTATTTGCAAGTTCGATTTCACACATCCTAGAGGTATTCCGGTTGTAAAGTCACTATCCTCAACCAAGATTACATAGGCCTGCGCTACTTTCATTCAGTTTCTAGCTCATTTTTTTTTCATGATTACAAATTCTAACGGTTTTAACTTATAACGGTGTCCCTTATACGCTTATTGACGGTTTCAATTTCCCATATTTCCCAGATGAGTACCCACTAGTAGACCGACAATTAAGGTAAATATTAACTTAAAGGGACCTAAAACCAAACCGGGCCTATTCACATATCCCAAACTAGACACAAGCTCGACTTAATTAATCTCATATTATCATTATTTGAACCCGAACAAAAACCCATCTTTTCTATCATTTTTCCGTATTAATTTTACAAACTTCTTTATTCAAAAGACATTTTTTTTATTTTTTTTATTTTTATGACTCAAGACTCACTAACTAAGACCTAAACGACAGTTTCCCTGCCAAAAACTTGATGTGCTAAATGTGGTCTATAAAAACTAAACCTAAGCTAGACACCCTAGTTTTAAATTTATAAACTAAGACTCTCTAAATGCTAGACCACTGACAGACAAGTGTACCTATCGTACGTAGTAAAGCCTAATGAAGTCCGAGTATCGAACCCACGAGACACTAGCGACGCTAACTAGACTCCGACTCAACTAATTACTTAACTGGTTTTAATTTGTGTTTTGGATTTGAGGTTTTAACTAATTAAACTAAATAACTAAGAAGATGGCAGACACGACAAACAACGTGAAACAAACACGAACACGAGAGCAAAGTTTGATCAAATATATATGAGACAAGACCTACCTAGGTGTTGAATCCCTATAATCATGCAATGCTACTCTGACAGTGACAATGGTTAAATATCCTACTCCCTCGATTAACCCCCCGCTAGAGATGTATCAAACGAAAGATAAAGACGAAATGTGAAGTGCTAGAACAAACCGGCTCGACCTATCGATACCAAATCCTACGAGAATCAAGCAATGAAAGTAACTCTACCCCCAAAACTCTCAAAACGCAAAGCATACCAAACCTTGAAGATTGAAATCCTAGGAAACCTTAACCACGATGTAATAAACGAGCCCGAGCTATCGGTCACCCAATCTACCCACCAATGATTAGCTAATAACCTAGCTCACCTTAATCGTCTTTCGAGTCACAAGATGAGGATGCAAGTTTTAGTATATTGATTTTAATTATTAATCGAATTGGTCAATTTCTCAACTCAATATTCAAACCGAAAACCCTAAGATCAACGATTCAAATTAAACTCTAAGTCTAGGGGATATTTCTATATGCCTAAACCGCTGAATTCATCAACCAATAATCAATCAAAACACACCAACATGCAATATCAAAATCAATCACAACGCAAAGTTATGTAAATCACATCAAATAACCATAATCATGTCAAAATCGCATTACAATCATCAAGTTCATCAAAACCCGGGTAGTTTAAACAAGTTAGCTACTCATAATATTCATAAACAGAACTGAATAAAATCTGGAAACGAAAGGAAACATGGTTCAAAGCGAAATAAATGCGAAAAACGAATGTTTAACGAACCCAAAGCGCTCCTAACTCGAACCGGAAGCTTCCAAGACCTTCAACCAGCTCCAAGATGCTTCAAATTCGTCCCAAGTTACTCCCTTGCTGTCTGGTATGCGTCTCTTTCGTATGTTTGCTGCCGTCTAAACCTTCTGCCGTCTAGTCGTCCCCTTAATGTAATTTTCGAAAATATTACGGATCCTTTTACTGATGTTGTTGCTCGCATTAATAAAAGCCAATACCCTTTTGTTCCTTTGCTGCTTCCTTTTGGCGGCCCAATTACAATAGTCCAATTCCATTTATGTGGCTGATGTGGACTAGAGTTTTGGTTAAAGACCCAAACTTCATACAATTCACGTAAGGTGATTCTCATGTTGACTTTTTTTTTATATTAATAATAATAATAATATTATCAATGGCAGCACCTTCCGTCTAATGTGTATCCTAGCAGCCCAAACTTCAGACGACAATTTTACTTCGGTCCCTGGCACACCACTCTGCCCAACTGGCTGGTCATTTCCATATTATTCATTTTTGCTCCATTTGTACCAGGAGCTGTCAAAACACAATATAATATAATATAATACTAAAAACTAAATAAAACAAATAAAAACTATACAATAATTATACACTTTACACGGGACAAATATGTGTATTTTAACCTACATCAAATATCCCCACACTTAAACCTTTTTCGTCCCTGAAAAAGAATCTATGCATACGGAATCAGAGATGTATAAATACTCGGGTCATAAACTTATTTATACTTGTTAAGATCAAAACTTGTGTTAGCCACGATTGCAAATATGCTTGTCCCTTTAAACCCAAACTCAGTTCTAAGCCCCTTATCATGCAAATTTAGTTCAAGTGCGGTCAATCAACCTAGGGTCTCACGGTAGAAGCTACGGTCCACTTAATCCCGCCTCAAGCTTATAGAACAAAAGGAACGATCACTGGACCAATTCCCAACCGTCTTATATCAAAACCAAGAGAATTTAAAATCAAATATTTTTTTTTCTTTTTTTTTCCAGCATTATTTTTTTTCTTTCTTTTCATTCTTTTTTTTCTTTTTAATGAGCGTAGACGTTGCTTTCCCTAACCCAGAGGCATTCCGGCTGTAGAGTCGCTATCCTCAACTCGGATTACTTAGGCTTCAATACTTTTTTATTTTCAAGTTCGATTTCACACATCCTAGAGGTATTCCGGTTGTAAAGTCACTATCCCCAACCAAGATTACATAGGCCTGCGCTACTTTCATTCAGTTTCTAGCTCATTTTTTCTTTTTTTTAATGATTACAAATTCTAATGGTTTTAACTTATAACGGCGTCCCTTATACGCTTATTGACGGTTTCAATTTCCCATATTTCACATATGAGTACCCACTAGTAGACCGACAATTAAGGTAATATTAACTTAAAGGGACCTAAAACCAAACCGGGCCTATTCACATATCCCAAACTAGACACAAGTTCGACTTAATTAATCTCATATTATCATTATTTGAACCCAAACAAAAACCCATCTTTTCTATCATTTTCCGTATTAATTTTGCAAACTTCTTTATTCAAAAGACATTTTTTGATTTTTTTAATTTTTTTTTTTAAATTTTTATGACTCAAGACTCACTAACTAAGACCTAAACGACAGTTTCCCATCCCCACACTTAAACTCTACATTGCCCTCAATGTAGGATGGAAACCGACTCAAAAGACTAAAAATAAATAAGAAATAAAAAGACTAAGAGCAAATTGGAAAGGACTTAGCTGGTTATAATAAGGCGTATGTTCCAAAACTCTCGTCCAATCCAGCTCGATCATATAGCATTTTGGTCGCGATCGGCTCTGACTCTAACTGGTACACTCGGAAAATGCCTGATATCTGATAAGCAGCTCCAAAATCACCCGAATGGAGATTGAGTACGGGTGGTACATATCCAAACCTGCATTAACAAAAACAAGCAAAACCAAAGCAGTACCGACTCTAAAAAAACGACTCAAAACTACTAAGTTAGACTCATGGTACAAAATAAATTACTAAATATACAAACTCTACAAACTACCGAATATATAAAATTACAAAACTTTACAAAACCTCCCCACACTTGAATTTAATCAGGAGGTTTCTCTTTGATCTGGACCTGGTCTAACCCGTTTAATTCCACCCGGTCCTCAAAGATAATTAAAAATTTATTGGTGGAATAATAAAATATTTTAAAAAATTTAAACGGGTCAGACCACCAATATTTAAATTTACATGGACGAAACCTGATACGAGATATGTAGTGAGGAGGATGGTCATCTTTGTACTTCAATTTTGCCTTGCGCCTTCGTTTGCACCATCTCTGAATCCTCGCACTATGTCGATCCAAGCGTTTGTGTGCCTTCTCCCGTGATTTTAAATATGATGGCGATCCAACATCTAAATCTTTCACGGGCCAGCTGTCAAACCCCGCAGCCACTTTCTCTTCTACGTTTGGTGTATATTTGATCTCCATGGTCGGTTCCTTTTCAAGTAATGTCTCTAAATAGGCGAGCTCATCGACCGCGTTAAATTCTTCATCTTCAAGAGTTGGCAAACCTACCAACTCATCACCAAACTCCTCCTCCCAAGATGGTACATGCTCACATTTCTCATCCTCCATCTTGTCAAGTAGCTCCTTTTCAACTTCTTCAACTGCGGTGTAGTCGGGCACCTCTAACTCTGCCTCTTCTACTACCACCTCATCATCACTCCAAAAGCCATCATCGATATTCCATGGCGTGGGACACCAATAGCTGGAATTAACGACTTGTTGAACCGGAGGTGGGACTTCAACGTCCATTATTGTCTCTGGTTCTACATCTGATAACTATGGATCACCAGGTGGCTCCTCTTCAATCTCTTCTTCCGTTAATCTCCTATGTTCAGCCAGTTGCGCATCTATCTTCTCATCACCACAGGAAAAATCAATTATAAACTTACCATTCTTCTCTTCTTGTTCTTCCCGCTCTACCTTATCATTTTCATTTGTACTCTCAGTATCCTCCAATGGCGTCTCCTTTGAATCTGAAGGCATCGCCCCTTGAAAAGCGACCGAACAATCTTCATACTTGTGCGGTCCAGCGCAATCCCGACAAAATGGATCCATGAGTTGATTGTTGCTTTCCCTCAACATCTGTTCTAGTGCTGCTGTCGACTGAGCGAAGACTTGACATGATTCCACCAATGTCTGAAAATAAGGTGGGCACTCGTTTTCGTTGCATGATTGATATGGTAAAGTATAGAAATTCTGATATGGTGGATAGGAATTCTGATATGACTGTGGCTGTGAATATGAGTTAGAAGAGTAATATGTGGAATACCCCGATGAATTTGGACAATATTTAGTGTAATGGGGCCCTCCACATATCAAACACATGATAAAGATATAAAAAAATTAACTAATAAAATATATTTACAAAAACGACTAGACACCCTAGCCTACGACTCAATATACAAAAAGACCAATTAAACAAATAAGATCAGTCAAAGCTAATAACGCAATCGCTTAAGTGTCCCCGGCAACGGCGCCAAAAACTTGATGTGTGAAAATGTAACTATTAATTTCGAATAAGTTTTAAAAAGGAATCGCTAACTAAACCACACACAATCGGCAAGTGCACCGGTCGCAGTGTAGTGTAGATGGCAAGACCGGATATCAATCCGTGGACACTATATGCAAACTCTAGGTAATGAACCGTTGTCGAATATAAAGTCAATTTTTAAGTTTGTTTTGATGATTAACTAATATCCTAATTAATTAAGAAAGTGGCAAACAAGACAAGCAACGTAAAACAAACACAAACTTGGGAGCAAAGTCTAAATCAAATATGATGAGAAAAGACTACCTAGGTATCGAATCCCTAGAATCATGCAACGCTATCTTGACTATGGCAATGGTTAAATATCCTACTCCCTCGATTAACCCCCCGCTAGAGATGTATCAAACGAAAGATAAAGACGAAATGCGAAGTGCTAGAACGAACCGGCTCGACCTATCGATACCAAATCCTACGAGAATCAAGCAATGAAAGTAACTATACCCCCAAAACTCTCAAAACGCAAAGCAAACCAAACCTTGAAGATTGAAATCCTAGGAAACCTTAACCACGATGTAATAAACGAGCCCGAGCTATCGGTCACCCAATCTACCCACCAATGATTAGCTAATAACCTAGCTCACCTTAATCGTCTTTCGAGTCACAAGATGAGGATGTAAGTTTTAGTATATTGATTTTAATTATTAATCGAATTGGTCATTTTCTCAACTCAATATTCAAACCGAAAACCCTGAGATCAACGATTCAAATTAAACTCTAAGTCTAGGGGATATTTCTATGTGCCTAAACCGCTGAATTCATCAACCAATAATCAATCAAAACACACCAACATGCAATATCAAAATCAATCACAACGCAAAGTTATGTGAATCACATCAAATAACCATAATCATGTCAAAATCGCATTACAATCATCAAGTTCATCAAAACCCAGGTAGTTTAAACAAGTTAGCTACTCATAATATTCATAAACACAACTGAATAAAATCTGGAAACGAAAGGAAACATGGTTCAAAGTGAAATAAATGCGAAAAACGAATGTTTAACGAACCCAAAGCGCTCCTAACTCGAACCGGAAGCTTCCAAGACCTTCAACCAGCTCCAAGATGCTTCAAATTCGTCCCAAGTTACTCCCTTGCTATCTGGTATGCGTCTCTTTCGTATGTTTGCTGCCGTCTAAACCTTCTGCCGTCTAGTCGTCCCCTTAATGTAATTTTCGAAAATATTAGGGATCCTTTTACTGATGTTGTTGCTCGCATTAATAAAAGCCAATACCCTTTTGTTCCTTTGCTGCTTCCTTTTGGCGGCCCAATTACAATAGTCCAATTCCATTTATGTGGCTGATGTGGACTAGAGTTTTGGTTAAACTTAAAGACCCAAACTTCATACAATTCACGTAAGGTGATTCTCACGTTGACTTTTTTTATATTAATAATAATAATATTATTATCAATGGCAGCACCTTCCGTCTAATGTGTATCCTAGCAGCCCAAACTTCAGACGACAATTTTACTTTGGTCCCTGGCACACCACTCTGCCCAACTGGCTGGTCATTTCCATATTATTCATTTTTGCTCCATTTGCACCAGGACCTGCAAAAACACAATATAATATAATATAATATAATATAATACTAAAAACTAAATAAAACAAATAAAAACTATACAATAATTATACACTTTACACGGGACAAATATGTGTATTTTAACCCACATCAGGTCACTTGCCCGATTTACCCATCAAGGGCTTTTTGGTCAATTCTAGTCTCTTATTTTACGACGAAAGACTCTTACCAATTATTTGACCAAAATAGCACTTTTAACTACAACATAATTATGCGTACCTGGCTCGGATCAACATGTTGACCCGTTTTAATACCTTGTCTTCACTTATTTGCTATTTCATGGCATCGCTAATTCACGAGCCGTTCATCCTGCGAGCATGCGACTCGACATACACTTATTAGTTGTTAATTGTCAAATGGTATCAATATTACCATTTGATCCGTTTTACCCTTTTCCCTAGTTTAGGCTTACTTAATAAGTAGTCGTTCGAAAATTCATTTCATCTTAGTCTTTTCGTGACTAATTTACCGTTCCACCCCGTTTCACCATTACTATGGTTTTTAACACTTGTTTTTAGTTCCGACCAGTATCATTTTGCGTCGGTAACCATATTTTGAATGTTATCTCTATTGTATTTATAACCTACAGAATAGATACGTATTCTACAAAAAGGTGTAAGTTTCACTTACCTTGCATCCGGTTATGCTCCTTTTCCGCGTACTCGCTCCGTTTGACCCGCTTCTTTCCCAAGCTTCCACCTAGCTTGTCGAGTGTCAACTATCATCATAATTCGTAAGACGGTTAGATTAGTCATTATCACATACGACTATTCCATCTTACGAATTCTATGTCGAAACAACTATTCGACTTCATCATTGATAAATTTGACTTTTAAAAGTTAATTACCCTTAATCGTATGAATTGCATATTTGTGTTGAATAACTTATTTAGGCGATCTCATCAACTATCCGGTAGACATTATAATGATGCTACCGTTTTAAAATATTTTCTACCCAAGTTCGTTATGTTTCCTATACAACTAGTTCAAGCGATTATCAAGACTAATTTATTCATGTATTTTCACAAGAACTAAGGGTTCTCATTTATAAGTGAAACTCGTTTTATCGTATCACTAGCATTCGTCCGAACACCTAATAAAAAATCAAGTTCTACATATTAACTAGTAGATATCATGATTTCAAATTTCCATGTACATGAATAACATCACCAATTTCACCATAACATACTTAACCCATTTCATGGCAACTATGAACATATACTTAAACTCATGATTTGTTCAAGTATCATTCCTAATACTACCATCCATGATGGTTTCAAACATGATTATCTCATTAGCTTCTTCATATTATCAAAACCCACTTGATAATCTACTTATTCATCTCTTAGAAGTAACCTACATCAAGTATTTCATAATTTCATCATATCTAACGAAATTAGGCATACATAAACATCTAATTTCATCTTTGGATCATAATCCACCAATTTATTCGCAAGTAACCTATTTGTCTCGAATTTCAACTTTAACCAATCTAGGTTTCGTGACATGCCTTATAATCCCCATGACTAGGTGATCGTTTTTATGTGTTCATGCATCGATTTAGGGCTTGAATTGAGCTTCGATTTGATGATTTGTTGAAATTAGGGTTTGAGCTCCATGGAAGCTTTCTCCTGGCTCTGGTCGATCGAACACACACCCTTGTGTGTGTGTTTTTAATTTTTTTTATATAAATGTTTTAATTAAAAGACTTTCCTAATTACCCACCTTTAGCCCCTCATGATTTGGTTTATTACAAGTAGGCTTTAACCTCTTTATTTCTAGAAATATTTTCCTTTAATTAACTAGGTTAATTACTCCTAGTTAACTTAGTGGGTTCGGGGAGATTACCACCCGTTTTATTTTTAAGTCCCGTTAGCTCGGGTCTTTTATGAACATTATTTCATCAAAACCTTTTATTCTCTTTTTATTTAATATTAGGTTTATTTATTTACTTCCTAATATTCACCGGGTTTATTTTTACCACTAGCGATATTTTACCCGTTCATTATTATTTACGTGGTTTAATTACCAAATCCCGATTTCGGGTGTTACAGTCCCCCGATTTAAAAGAATTTGTCATTGACTTTCAGACGATCTTTTCTTCTTACCTTTAAGCATTTTAGTACATTTTTGGGCCATTTGGCCAGAAATCAAATGATCACTTTTTTATACAAACAAACTGGGAAGTCCATATTAAAAAATTAAATAAATAAACAAGCATACTACTAAAGTAGTAAAAAACAAACAAATAACTAAATGAAAATAGAAACATGAGGTCCAGTTTGGTAATGATTTATACTTCCATTATCTCGTTTACCAACTATTGTATTCTTGGTTTTTATGCCAATTATGCAATTCATGAATTGATATGTTAATGATACTACCACAATACTTTAAAAGATAAACCAGGTGAAACAAACCATGCAAACTGCAGGCCAACAACGATTACACCTTAACTTTAGGTTTCATTTATGATACTGATTTCCAGTTAATTTTATTCAGTCCTAGGTGATATGCTATATTTGTTCTTTCATCCAACCATTGTTACGCATTTCAAGTTAATTTATCATAACTCACATGTTTCGTTTTGTAAGATAAGAGTGACATGTTGGGTTTTGTAACTAACAAACTTCATGCTTAAAAGTCAACATTTATAATACATATCATAAATAAATATGATATCAGTCGGGATACCCGTCGCAACGTGCAGGCTTTCCCACTATATAGTAATATATATTTTAGGTTAATTACAATAACCCTACTAATTATCTCTAATTATCTTTTAGCCCTCAAAGCCCAATATAATAAGTTCAAGCTCAGACGCAATACGAAGCCTGAAAAATAAAGTTTAATTAAACAAAGTAATTAAACGTTATATTATTTATAACCCGTATAAATAATAAATCCCGTTTCTCGTGGATATATAATTATTCTAGATAATTGTATATTTCGTTTCGTTAATTGTTCGTGGTCACCGGTTAACCAAGTTAAGTGGATTTAATGTTCGTTGCCCAAGGTGTAACTCTTACAGGTCACAGCTCGGTCAGCAGCGTTGACTTATCGAACCCATACATATAAATCCAATTTTCTTTACCGCTCCGTATTCACATCAACAAAACGGAGTGGTAGAAAGGCGAAACCGATCTATTCTTAATGCGACTCAAAGTATGATGAAAGTAATGCAAGTGCCACAAAATTTATGGGGTGAAGCCGTGCGCCATGCGGTCTACATCCTAAACCAAGTCCTAACAAAGGCCTTAAAAAATACAACACCATATGAAGTTCTTTATGGGTGAAAAACAACAGTGAAACACCTAAGGGTGTTTGGATGCAAAACCCATATGAAAATCCCGTCAGGTGACGTGGCAAAGCTTGATGACCGAAGCAAACAAGTTGTGTACATTGGTAATGAACTCGGGTTAAAAGCTTTTCGGCTCTACGATCCGACACAAAACAGAATATATGTAAGTCGAGATGTAAGGTTCGAAGAACGCACCCCGTTTGAATGGAACAACTACAAGAAGACAATGAATATTGGAGAAGGAAGGGATTGGATTGAGTTCACGATTCAGTTGGATGATTACTCATCGCAACCAGCAGCTACCGAGTCGCATGACACGAACCAACCGGCCCAAGCTGATCCAGCCCACATCAATCCGGCCCATGCCGCAAATGATGAACCCGATAATAATAGTGAGATGAATAACATCGAACCAGAATTCAAACCCGAAGAAGAATCAGATGAGCAACAAATACAAGATGAACATGAATTGAGGAGGTCAACGAGACAAACTCAATTACCACGAAGATTTGAGGACTTTGTTATGTTGGCAGAAGAGTGCTTATTGCTCAATGATGAGCCTTTAACATACGTTAGGGGTGAGCAAAAGGAAAAACCCGACCCGACCATTACCCGACCTGACCCTAGAACCGATCAAACATAAAATACAAAATCGATTCACCACCCTAAATATAGGCTCGGTTCCGATCCATAGGTCCAAGTCGGGTTTCACCATGAAAAAGAACCGAGAACCGACCCGAGCCTATTTTATATGAAAAATTGGAACCGATCTAAATACCTAGGTACTTGGGTTCGGGTCGGGTTGGGTATATTTTCGGTTCGGTTCTCGGTTATTTTCGGTCCGGACCTAAACTTGCTTACCCCTAACATACGTGGAGGCAAAAGGTGATAAAAATTGGGAAAAGGCTATGAGAGATGAATTTGTTTCAATAGAAGAAAATTATACGTGGGAATTAACAAGTTTGTCTAAGGAATCAAAAGATATTGGTTTAAAGTGGGTGTTTAAGATTAAGCGCGATGCTAACAGAGTTATAACAAAATACAAGGCTTGGCTTGAAGCCAAGGGGTATGTTCAACAACCGGGGGTGGATTTCGAAGAAGTTTTTGCTCCAGTGGCTAGGATGGAAACTACTCGATTGATTTTGGCGTTGACCGCGAAAATGGAATGGTTAGTTTATCATTTAGACATCAAATCGGCGTTCTTAAGCGGTGAGCTAAAGGAAGTTGTTTACGTGAAGCAACCAGAAGGTTACGTGGTGCCCGGAAAAGAAAATATGGTGTATAAATTGCGAAAAGCGTTGTATGGTTTGCGCCAAGCACCACGGTGTCACACCCCAACCGATGGCGAAATCATCGGGGCGTGGCACTGAGCGAAACATATTGTTCATGAGAATCCATAACAACTATTAATGACAATATTTTTAAGGTTCAATATCCCATACTATTAAACAAAAAAGCATAACAATCATTACAAATATTCGGTCTCAAAACAGGTTCTATTCCGACAACTCAGATTTTATTTAGTGGGTTTCTAGACTCCTAACTTGTTTGCAGCACAACATCCACTCAACCTATCACATACGTTAAAATAAAAGTCAATACATAAAGTAAAGGCGAGTACACAAGTTTGCATAGATAATAGTATGAAAAGCATTTACGCATAACCAGCATGTAACATGTAACGAGCGAAGCATGTAACTACCAACAATGATACAACCTAACCATGAGACTGCGTTGTAGCGTATGCGCGACACATGTTCACTGAAGCGAACACGTGAAGTAAAGTAATGTGGTCCCTAGCAACCCATGTCACACAGGTGCTGAGTCCAAATTATAGTACTATCGTTGCTAGAGGCGGTCTAGTGTAACACTGTATAAGCATATGTCACACCCCGATATTTCCACGTATTACCGGTGGGCCTGGTGGGGAGTATCGTGACGTAGTTGATATCATCATAGTCAATTTATCACAATTCAATGCACAGCGGAAGTCTAAAGTAAAAATATTACAAACCGAATGAAAGTAACATAAAGTATTACAACGGATTGTAAAAAGATCCACAGGCGGACCAAAAGATAAACAGAATTATTGTTCAACAGATTTTTAAACATCTAAAGCTTGCAAGACTATTTATTCGATGCTAGGAGTAGCCAGCCCATTTCGCTTAGTACCTGCACTTAGTCTTCTTTAAAAATACGTCAGTTTACACTGGTAAATACAATTAACCGACTCTTTTGAAAAGTGTTTATAAAGAACTGACTTAATGCAAAGGCACAAATATCCTTTTATAACTTGGGATAATTATTTAAAAACAATCTTGTAAAAGAATTATATGTTTGTTATACGTTCAGTAGCCCGGGTTTAATACCGGTTTAAAGATTAATAGACACACCACATAATATAACCTACGACGATTTTTATCTCAATGATTTAACCTTCATATTAAAAGAATTACATGGTCATTAACCCCCCAAAGGTTAAAAACAAACAAACCAGATTAAACGGGTTATCTCACTGATTTAACCTTCATATGATTAAATATTCAATACCCGACCAAGCGGTAGTTTATATACCGTACCCCAAACCCGTATAAGGGAAAATAAGATAAAAGTATTTACCTGAGCAAAATTATAAATTTATTCCCAGCCGTAAATCAATCAAGCAAGTACAGATAGCTTTTACTGGGCTCCTAATCTGGAACGAAGGTTTTAATAACCTATTAGAATCCTAACGGGTCTTATTTAAGTCTTAACTTAGACCGGTTAGTTTTAAAGAAAGGTATACGGTTCAAAACGCAAGATTAAGCGAAGACTGGATTAGAATGTGATTTAGACCTGACAAGTATGAAGACTTGTATAATATGGGTAAACTAAACACATTCTGGATTTTGAGGTAAAAATGATAAGGTTTGACCCGTTTCGGTCAATTTACGCAAACTAGTCACATAAACCGCACCGAACGCGAAAAAATGCATAACGGGTAACCAAATGAGTCATGAACAGGTTTCCTAAGTTAATATGCTTAAATTGTGCTATGATATCAGTAGGATACCTTCCATTATGCCCAAAACGAATTTAAAATCAATTTAAGCCTCGTAGGGGTATTTTGGTCATTTTAAAGATTATAAAAGAGGTTAAATATCAATCTGAGGTTCTGGTCTAAAATGATCAGAAAAATATTTATTTTAGTAGGTTATATCAGTAACATATTGCATATATGTGAAATTTATTATTTATGACCAAACTATGCACCGGAAGGGCATTTTGGTCATTTCACATAAGCTTTAAGGGTCAATTCTGGAAATCTGAGTTTTAAAACTTTTACCTACTGTTAAAGTATCAATATTTACTTATAACATCAGTAGGTAATGGGTCTTTGTAACACCTCGAAAATTTATGTCCAATAACATATCGACACGTGTCATAAGCTTTAAACGTGTAAAGAATTGCTTTAGAGGGACTAAAGTTGACAAACAAAGAAAGTATATGAAAATATGGGTTCAAAGTGTCAACAATGGATAAATATACTTTACTGTAACCCTACACGATGTTTATACCCTTAAACGAACGAATCATGGATCATACGAAGCTAATTGTGGAAGAAAGTGAGAGATTACAAACTACAGGGGTTAAATGTGTCAACATGTTTAAGGTGTACCTATGAGTGACCTTTTAACGAGCCCAGAAACATTGTAACAATTATATATTTTGATATCCAGAATAACATATATTAATTTTGAGGAGTTTCGAAGATAACAAGACTTTTCGGGTGATCGTACAAATAATCGGGAGTTAACAGAGTTAGTTTGTGACTCAAGGTCCTTAAAAGTTAACTATGGGGGTCCAAAATTCAATAAATGAAAGTTAAATAAAGATTATATGGACCAGGGACCAAAACAGCAAACTTTGAAAGTTGAAAATCCGGTCACAAGAGGCGTCGCGCTACGCGTAGGCTCCTTAAGGAGACCTACGCGTCACGCAAGGGGTCATCTGATGCAGAAAACCCTGACAGGTGCATGTCCAGCCTGTTGCACCGCCTTTGAAGGCTTGTTTTCGAGTTCCAGGGGCAGAGCCAATAGTTTTACATGCATAGGGACACCTGGGAACATCATACAACACTTGTAGACTTTGTTGGAAGGATCTTGTGCATTCTAAATCCCTATATAAAGAAGTGAAGTTGCAACCATTTTACTTGCTCATTTAAACTCACTTCAAAGCTTTCTCTGGAGCTTCCTGGCCTTCCATCAAGTCTTATTAGGTTCCACAATCGTGCTTAGGACTATTGTAAGCTTCCATAACCCTTCTTAATTCAGTTTAGCCTAGTTAATTAGCTTAAAGTCAAATCGTCGTAATTAGAGTTTGACTTTGTGATTAATCAATAATTGTTCAGTCAAATTTCGAATTTAAAGTACCTATGAGTTGGTAATTATGTGGGCAATAAACCCTTAAAAGGGCACCCTCTGATTCCCACTCTAACTAGGTCAATTGTCGGGTCAAAGTTAATCTTCAAAAGTCAACAGAAAACTTATTTTCAAATTTATGCATAATTTGCAATGTAGGATCCATGCAACCTATTTTATCATTAATATAACTTGGTAATTAATGTAAGAACATGTCTAAACATGTTCAACCCGACAATTTTCAGTTTAGGCCCGGTTCAGAACCGAAAGTCGCATAATTTGACTTCTGCTTTGACTTTCAGTTCTGACTCATTTAAGCATGGTTTAGAATTTCCTTAGAGCTTTATTTGGACCAGGTTTCATATAAGTATAACTCTCTGAGATTATACAACTTGGTTCATTAGTTATCCGATTCATATGCATGTTTCCGTTAAATGCTTAAATGTTGACTATTATGCCCATATGACCTTAAAACGTGATTTTTGAAAATGTAAAATAGTAGAAACCTTCATTACTGATTTATAAACTTGTCCCTAAAATTTGACATCAGTTTGAGGTCTAGATTAGGAGTTATGCTCATTAGCGTAATTAGAAAGCTTTTTATTAAATAAACGGCATAATTAGCATATAGCCTATCTAAACCCGATTTTTGATACCAAACTTATTACCCACTGATATAAAATAATATTTTGGGATTTTTGAAGATTTTTATTTAATTTTAGGCTGAGCATAACAAACAGTTCTATGCATATTTCGGTAATTGCCGGTTTTGCCCTTTTGGGCTATAAAATGAGTTTTACAAATTATTTTGATACCAAACCTTTTTCTACTGATCTAATATGATAAATAAAACATTTTGAGCCTTCTGGAATAATAAAAATATCAGCTTTCCTTTAAAAACCCGAAAATAGCTCAAAATCGCATTTTTAAGCGTTTTTAACGCATAATATGTATTTAAACTATTTTAAACATATAAAGTTTGATGCCTACTGATATTTTCAGTAAATTTTTATATATTAATAGTAAGCAAAAGTTTTAAACTCAGATTTCCAGTTTTGACCTTTTAGGCCTATGTGAAATTACCAAAATGCCCATAAGGTGCATAGTTTGGTTTTAAATGATAAAATTCACATATGTGTAATACCCTACTGATTAAATAAGACCTGTAACTCAGATTATTATTTAAACTCTTTTATAACCTTTAAAATGACCAAAATGCCCCTTCGGGGCATAGTTTGAGTTTAAATTCGTTTTGGGCATAATAGAAGATATCTTACTGATGTCACAACATATTTAAGGCATATTAACTTAGGAAACCTGTATATGACTCATATGGTTACCCGTTACGCATCTTGCGAATTCGGTTCGGTTTATGTAACTAGTTTGCATAAATTGACCGAAACGGGTCAAACCTTGTCATTTTTGTCTCAAAATCCAGAATGTGTTTAGTTTACCCATATTACACAAGTCTCCAAACTTGTCGGGTCTAAATCACATTCTATTCCGGTCTTCGCTTAATCGTGCGTTTGAACCGTATCTTCCTATAAAACGAACCGGTCTAAGTTTAGGCTTAATTAAAGACCCGTTAGGAATCTAATAGGTTATTAAAAACCTTTGTTCCAGAATAGGAGACCCGGTAAAAGCTACACGCACTTGCTATTTGTGAATTAATACTTGCACAGGTAAATACTTTTAACTTATTTTCCCTATACGGGCTTGGGGTACGGTATATAAAATACCGCTTGGTCGGGCATTGAATTTTTGATCGTATGAAGGTTAATTTATTGAAATGTCCCGTTTAAATTGTTTTGTTTGCTTAAAGCCTTTGGGGGGTTAATGACCATGTCCCGGATATCCTTGGCATCATTTTACGAAATGGCCACGACCTAAGCACGCGGGTGTAGGCGTACACCCGTTAATGCACATATGAATAATAAGGTATAACCGCTGGTTTCGGGAATAACCCGCCACAGGACTATATCATGTGGTGTGTCTATTAAGCTCTAACCCGGTGTCAACCCGGGCTACTGAACGCATAAGGAACATGTAATTCTTTTACAAGTTTATATATAAATAATTGTCCCAAGTTATAAAATGTTTTGTGCCTTGTGCATTTAAATCAATTTTCTAAACCTTTTCAAAATGAGTCAGTTAATTGTATTTACCAGTGTAAACTGACGTATTTTCCCAAAAAGGTTAAGTGCAGGTACTACGCGTAATAGGCTGGCCTCTCCTTAGCATCATTAAGAGTCTCGCAAGCTTGGATGCATTTTGATTCTGTTGAACTACGTTTTCTGTTATTTTGATCCGCCTGTGGATCTGTTTCAACTATGTTGTGATACTTAATATTACAATTTTACTCAGTTGAAATAAATCTATCTTTTGCTTTTGCTGTGCATTTAAAATTGTGTTGTTTGACTATGATGATATCAACTACGTCACGATACTCCCCACCGGGCCCACCGGTAATACGTGGAAATATCGGGGTGTGACAGGTTGGTATCATAGCCAACACTGAGTGAATTAAACACTAGCCTTTTGTGTTTAATCTCAGTCACACAGTTGCACATTCCTAAATTTTCGAGTCTAGACAAAGAACTTATGACAAATCCCGATTTGTTTTTATTTTTGTCTTTTATATATATATATATATATATCCCTTGTTGTTATCTTTGTTTATGTTGACAGGTTAAAAGATGCCACCAAGAGTCAGAGGGAGAGGAAGAGGCAAGGGGCCATTCGTTGCCCCGAATGATCACGAGGTCGGGCCTTCGCACCGGCGAACACCTTCAGATTCCCATTACCGGAGTCCTCAAGATAACTGGAGGACCCATGTCGAACCAGCAAGGCGCTCAGTTTCGTTGAGCTCCTCCCCTTTGTTTCACAACTCCTTTGGGCCTCATTCTGAAAATGAGCTCCATAATTCCCACTAATCCTACATTCCTCTCCAGGGTCACAACTCACCTTTTGATGACCCAACGCCCTTCTTCCACAGCCGGTTCAACCCGGCAAACTACCTTGGAGAACCAGTGGGTTTTAACCCACTAGGACCTGAAGATCATTTCTCAGGAGACCATGCGATGGACATGGACGAGGACACCGATCCTACAGAGCCACCGTCCGGAAACCCTAACCACCCCATCGAAATTTCGGATGGATCACATTTCGTGGGATCACCTTATAATGGTCCCGACAGTTATGAAGAAAGGTTCCGACAGATCGACTGGGTGTTTACTCCCAGTTACCACAACTCTCCACAGCAGCAGCAACAGTGGGATCCCTCTGAGGATTCTCGTTATGTCGCGGTCACTCCGCCACCACCACCAGTCCAGCAACCGAGGCGAAGAAGAACAACCGCATGGATGTCCATGCGAGGAGGAGTGCGAATCGGCACCCCTCAACCTACTAGTGGCAGCCGCTACTCGCCACTCCATGAAGACCCGCAGATGGATGGATCTTCAAACCCCGTCTCGGAAGTGAACTCTGCGCCTGTCGCGCCACCACCATTGGGTTTTGGAGACCCTATACCTACATACACCGGTGCGGCGGCGTATAATCCCTTTGAGCAGCCGGTCCACACGAACTACAACTATGCAGGGGCCGACCCTTACCTTGTAGCAGCGGAAAACTACAATGCCCATCATCCGGAAGGATCCTTTGGGATCCCATATCAAACCGGATACTCACACTATAGGTACCCACCATATGGGTATCATCAACCGCCACCTCCTCAACCTCCACTATATCAGCAACCCCTGCAGCCGCCAGCCATGTCACCACCACAGCATCAGGAGATCCTTCAAAGGATTAATGAGGTGCGGCAGGAAGTGCGGGAAGACCGCAGACAAAACCGTGGAATGTTTAAGAGTCTGGCAAATTTAATTAAAAGAAAAAGCAAGAAGGACCATTAAATCCTTCATTTGTTTGTTTGTTGTTAGTGTTGTAATCATGTCCCTGCGTGGACATTTGTTTCTGTATTCCGCACCTGTGTGGGCATGTTTTTCTATTTAACCCCTGCGTGGGTATGTTTGTTTGTTTCGCCCCTGCGCGAGCATGTTATTCTTGTAGAAGTCCCGTTTAGGGCAAATTTGTACTTGTTTAAAATTCTTGCAATGGAATGATTTAATTCAAATTTTCATTTTTGCTAAATTATATATATAAATATAATATGTAAAGTAAATGAAAATATAACATTCCTTTCTAAAACCTATCATTATAATAAATGATAAAAATCTAAAAAGGGACAAAACCTAGCCATGTGTCATTATAAGACAGGGCCAAGATGGTAATTCCTCAAATTAGATTCAGGTCCTTATTAACACCTCAATTTAGGATTGTTCTGCGTTAAATATTAAAAAGAATCTTAAAGGTAAAACCTAGTCTATATGTCGTTGCTGACATGACCAAGATGGTAAAACCTATTCAAAAGGTTCCAATCCTTGTTAACATCTGAAAACATGTTAACACTCTTGACAAAATGTGATTCGATAAAATCATATGAGTCATCCTTATATTGGATTCTTCCAACTTCTTTTAATTAATTAAAACATCCAATAGGGATATAATGCCTACGGGCTATACTCATTGTCATATAAGACAAAAGACAGTAGTGGTCTTCGACCCCCTGTTAAGAAGAGGTAATGAACTATAATTAAAACCCTCAATACCATGACCATATAAGATCATGAATAAAGATTTAAAACTGTCCACATGACTAGGCCTTTTTGCCATTAATATATTTTTAAATCTAACTAAGGATTATTATAATATCCTGAATATATATATGTTTAAACAAATTAATCGAAATGGTTCTAAAATACCATGATTAATAAATCTTCTAGAATAATAAAACTGTTATACACCTTTGAATGATTTAAAATCATTATTTTATATAGCAATCAAGCTACATGGCCGGGTCAGACGAAGCCAACAGTCACCCCAGAGATAATCATGACACCTCAAGAGTCAACATAGCAGGAGCAGAATTACAAGCATTAATAGATAATGCTCTGACGCGAGCTTTGGAAAGGCAGTTCAATGAATCCAGTGGTACGCATGCCAGGACCCAATATGTACCACACTCTAAACCACCCTCAAGAACTCATACTGCTCACAAGAGTGATTCTCATCACTCAACGAACCAGAAGAGTGTTCCATCTGAGAGAGTTGTGCTGAACCAAGAACCACGTGCTAAAGGTTGCACCTATAAGTACTTTGTTTCCTGCAAACCCAGGGATTTTACTGGGGAGAAAGGAGCAGTTGATTGCATGTCATGGTTAGACGAGATGGACACTGTAGTAGATATCAGTGGTTGCGCTGATAAGGATGTGGTGAAGTTTGTATCTCAGTCATTCAAAGGTGAGGCACTAGCCTGGTGGAGGTCTTTGATCCAAGCCACTGGGAAAATCCCATTCTACAGTCTGATATGGGATCAGTTTGTTACTCTCATTAAGGAAAACTACTGCCCTCAGCATGATGTTGAAAAGATTGAAGCTGATTTCTTATCTTTGGTTATGAAAAACCTAGATTGTCAAGCCTACCTTACTAGCTTCAATACTATGTCAAGACTGGTTCCGTATCTGGTAACCCCGGAACCCAAGAGGATAGCTCGTTTCATTGGAGGTTTGGCCCCAGAAATCAAGGCCAGTGTAAAGGCCTCCAGACCAGCTACTTTTCGGTCTGCAGCTGATATATCATTGTCCCTTACTTTGGATGCGGTCAGGCAGAGATCGCTGAGAAACACAGATGCTGAGAAGAGGAAGCGTGAGGATGACAACTCACGACGATCAGATAAGAAACGTAAGGGAAACAATGACCACAAAAAGGGTTTTGGAGCTAAAAAGGATGGTCATCAGTCGGGTGATAAGCCC
This sequence comes from Helianthus tuberosus, assembly GCA_030545235.1. NCBI lineage: Eukaryota > Viridiplantae > Streptophyta > Magnoliopsida > Asterales > Asteraceae > Helianthus > Helianthus tuberosus. The sequence goes on from CM060448.1 coordinate 14,960,475, forward strand.
AAGTGTAAAATCTGTAAGAAGCACCACTTCGGAAAGTGTAGATTCGAGTCAAAATCCCAGTCGCAGCCAAGGCCTTGTGGGATTTGTAAATCTTCTGAGCACAAGACCTTAGACTGTAAGAAAATCAAGGATGCTACGTGTTATAGCTGCAATGAAAAGGGGAATATCAAGTACAACTGCCCAAAGTTTGCTAAGAAAGCTGAGGAAGGAAAAAAGACCAATGCTAGGGTCTTCCAGATGAACGCAAAGGAAGCTGTCCAGGACGATAATGTCATAACAGGTACCTTCCTTATTAATGATGTTTATGCAAGGCTGTTATTTGATTCTGGAGCAGACAAGTCATTTGTTGATGATAAGTTTTGTAAGTTGTTAAACCTACCTGTTAGAACCCTAAGCATAAAATATGAGGTTGAATTAGCCGATGGCACCATAGAAACCGCATCAACTGTGTTAGATGGATGTTTCATATCCATTAGGAACCACTCATTTCCTTTGTCCTTACTTCCTTTGAAGTTAGCAGGTTTCGATATAGTTATAGGCATGGACTGGTTATCTCGTAACCAGGCCCAGATCGTTTGCAACAAGAAACAAGTAGTGGTCAAGACTCCGTCTGGTGAGCCACTTACCATTCAGGGAGATACCCAGTATGGACTGCCTGAGCAAGTGTCTATGCTCAAGGCATCTAGGTGTTTGAAGAACGGTTGTATCATTTACATGGCTCAAGTGACTATTGATGAGCCAAAACCTAAGATTGAAGATATTCCCGTCATTTCTGAGTACCCAGAAGTTTTCCCTGAAGAACTACCTGGTTTGCCACCAGATAGGCAAGTAGAATTCAGAATTGACATTATTCCAGGAGCAGCACCTGTTGCAAGGGCACCTTACAGGTTGGCACCAACAGAGATGAAAGAGTTGAGGACTCAACTAGACGAGTTGTTGGCAAAAGGTTTCATTCATCCTAGTTCATCTCCATGGGGAGCACCAATCCTGTTTGTGAAAAAGAAGGATGGATCGATGCGTCTATGCATCGATTATCGCGAGCTAAACAAGGTAACTATCAAGAATAGATACCCATTGCCCAGGATCGACGATCTGTTCGATCAATTGCAAGGGACAAGTTACTTCTCTAAGATCGACTTGAGGTCAGGCTATCATCAACTGAAGGTTAAAGATGAAGATGTACACAAGACTGCGTTTAGGACTCGTTATGGTCATTATGAGTTCCTAGTGATGCCTTTTGGGCTCACTAATGCACCTGCCGCATTCATGGATCTCATGAATCGCGTCTGTAAGCCTTACTTGGATAAATTTGTCATCGTTTTCATCGATGACATTCTCATTTACTCAAAGAGCCGAGCTGACCATGAGAAGCATCTTCGATGCATTCTGAAACTGCTTCATCAAGAAAAGCTCTATGCCAAGTTTTTGAAGTGTGAATTCTGGCTTCGTGAAGTCCAATTTCTTGGACACATTGTTAGTGAGCATGGTATCCAAGTAGATCCTGCCAAAGTTGAAGCTGTTATGAATTGGCAAGAGCCAAAGACGCCTACAGAGATTCGTAGCTTTCTAGGTTTAGCAGGATATTATAGGCGATTTATAGAAAACTTCTCAAGGATTGTTGCGCCCCTAACTTCATTAACCCGTAAGAATATTAAGTTTGACTGGGGACCTAAGCAGCAGGAATCCTTTGACATTCTTAAGCAGAAATTAAGCAACGCTCCTGTATTGACGTTGCCTGATGGAATAGAAGAATTTGTAGTATATTGTGATGCATCGCACACAGGTATGGGATGTGTGCTCATGCAGAAAGGCAAGGTCATTGCCTATGCTTCTCGACAGTTAAAGGTGCACGAGAAGAACTACACCACCCACGACTTGGAGTTGGGTGCCGTTGTATTTGCACTAAAACTGTGGAGGCATTACTTGTATGGAACCAAGTGCGTGATCTATTCAGATCATAAGAGCCTTCAACATCTGTTCAATCAGAAGGATTTGAACATGAGGCAGCGACGATGGATGAAAATTTTGAATGATTATGACTGTGAGATAAGATACCATCCAGGCAAGGCAAATGTGGTTGCCGATGCCTTAAGTAGGAAGGAAAGAGTGAAGCCTATAAGAATCAATGCCAAGAGCATTGAGTTAAAGAATAGTTTGATTGAAAGGTTGTTAGCTGCGCAGAAGGAAGCTGTACTAGAAGCTAACTATCCTAATGAAAAGCTAGGAGTAACTGAAGAACAGTTATCCTATGGTAAGGACGGAATTCTGAGGTTAAATGGACGAATATGGGTTCCAATTTATGGAGGACTTCGGGATGTTATCCTCCAGGAAGCCCACAGTTCTAAGTACTCCGTTTATCCTGGAGCTGATAAGATGTACCAGGATCTGAAGGCAAATTATTGGTGGATAGGCTTGAAGAAGTCTATAGCTACTTATGTAGCCAAATGTTTGACGTGCGCGCAAGTTAAAGCTGAACATCAAAAGCCGTCAGGTTTGCTACAACAGCCTGAACTTCCCACCTGGAAGTGGGAAATGGTGACAATGGATTTTATCACCAAGTTACCAAAGACAAAGAAAGGAAATGATACTATATGGGTGATAGTAGATAGACTGACTAAATCAACGCATTTTCTACCCATTAAGGAGACCTATAGTTCCGACATGTTAGCCCAATTGTACATTGATAAGATTGTATCTCTGCATGGCGTACCAGTGTCTATTATCTCTTACAGAGATACTAGATACACATCACATTTTTGGAAAAGTTTCCAACAATCTTTGGGCACGCGCTTAAATTTTAGTACGGCTTACCATCCTCAGACGGACGGGCAGAGTGAGCGTACCATCCAAACTTTGGAAGACATGCTTCGTGCATGTGTGATTGACTTAGGGGGTAATTGGGATAACCACCTGCCATTGATTGAGTTCTCCTATAACAATAGCTACCATACAAGCATCCAGGCTGCGCCGTTTGAAGCTTTGTATGGAAGAAAGTGCAGAACGCCCGTTTGTTGGGCAGAAGTTGGAGATGTCCAACTAACAGGACCTGATATAGTCCTGGAGACGACAGAAAAGATTGTGCAAATAAGAGAGCGTCTCAAAGCTGCCAGAGACAGGCAGAAAAGCTACGCAGACTTAAGGCGTAAACCTCTAAAGTTTGAGGTTGGTGATAAGGTTTTACTTAAAGTGTCGCCCTGGAAGGGAGTGATGCGATTTGGTAAGAAAGGTAAGTTAAGCCCAAGATACATAGGACCATTTGAGATCATCGAATGTGTCGGATCAGTGGCTTATAAGTTAAACTTACCTGAAGAGCTCAGTAGTATTCACAATGTATTCCACATCTGCAATCTAAAGAAATGTCTAGCTGATGAGTCGCTAGTCATGCCACATACGGATGTGCATATAGATGAGAGCTTGAAATTTGTGGAAAAACCTTTGTCGATTGAGGATCGACATGTTAAGAAGCTTCGAAGGAAGCATGTGCCAATTGTAAAGGTCAAATGGGATGCCCGCAGAGGTCCCGAGTATACGTGGGAGGTAGAATCCACAATGAAAGAAAAATACCCTCATTTTTTTCAGTAAATCTCGAGGTCGAGATTTCTTTTAAGGGGGTGAGGATGTAACACCTCGAAAATTTATGTCCAATAACATATCGATACGTGTCATAAGCTTTAAACGTGTAAAGAATTGCTTTAGAGGGACTAAAGTTGACAAACAAAGAAAGTATATGAAAATAAGGGTTCAAAGTGTCAACAATGGATAAATATACTTTACTGTAACCCTACACGATGTTTATACCCTTAAACGAATGAATCATGGATCATACGAAGCTAATTGTGGAAGAAAGTGAGAGATTACAAACTACAGGGGTTAAATGTGTCAACATGTTTAAGGTGTACCTCTGAGTGACCTTTTAACGAGCCCAGAAACATTGTAACAATTATATATTTTGATATCTAGAATAACGGATATTAATTTTGAGGAGTTTCGAAGATAACAAGACTTTTCGGGTGATCGTACAAATAACCGGGAGTTAACGGAGTTAGTTTGTGACTCAAGGTCCTTAAAAGTTAACTATGGGGGTCCAAAATGCAATAAATGAAAGTTAAATAAAGATTATATGGACCAGGGACCAAAACAACAAACTTTGAAAGTTGAAAATCCGGTCACAAGAGGCGTCGCGCTACGCGTAGACTCCTCAAGGAGACCTACGCGTCACGCGAGGGGTCATCTGATGCAGAAAACCTTGACAGGTGCATGTCCAGCCTGTTGCACCGCCTTTGAAGGCTTGTTTTCGAGTTCCAGGGGCAGAGCCAATAGTTTTACATGCATAGGGACACCTGGGAACATCATACAACACTTGTAGACTTTGTTGGAAGGATCTTGTGCATTCTAAATCCCTATATAAAGAAGTGAAGTTGCAACCATTTTACTTGCTCATTTAAACTCACTTCAAAGCTTTCTCTGGAGCTTCCTGGCCTTCCATCAAGTCTTATTAGGTTCCACAATCGTGCTTAGGACTATTGTAAGCTTCCACAACCCTTCTTAATTCAGTTTAGCATAGTTAATTAGCTTAAAGTCAAATCGTCGTAATTAGAGTTTGACTTTGTGATTAATCAATAATTGTTCAGTCAAATTTAGAATTTAAAGTACCTATGAGTTGGTAATTATGTGGGCAATAAACCCTTAAAAGGGCACCCTCTGATTCCCAATCTAACTAGGTTAATTGTCGGGTCAAAGTTAATCTTAAAATTCAACAGAAAGCTTATTTTCAAATTTATGAATAATTAGCAATGTAGGATCCATGCAACCTATTTTATCATTAATATAACTTGGTAATTAATGTAAGAACATGTCTAAATATGTTCAACCCGACAATTTTCAGTTTAGGCCCGGTTCAGAACCGAAAGTCGCATAATTTGACTTCTGCTTTGACTTTCAGTTCTGACCCGTTTAAGCATGGTTTAGAATTTCCTTAGAGCTTTATTTGGACCAGGTTTCATATAAGTATAACTCTTTGAGATTATACAACTTGGTTCATTAGTTATCCGATTCATATGCATGTTTCCGTTAAATGCTTAAATGTTGACTATTATGCCCATATGACCTTAAAACGTGATTTTTGAAAATGTAAAATAGTAGAAACCTTCATTACTGATTTATAAACTTGTCCCTAAAATTTGACATCAGTTTGAGGTCTAGATTAGGAGTTATGCTCATTAGCGTAATTAGAAAGCTTTTTATTAAATAAACGGCATAATTAGCATATAGCCTATCTAAACCCGATTTTTGATACCAAACTTTTTACCCACTGATATAAAATAATATTTTGGGATTTTTGAAGATTTTTATTTAATTTTAGGCTGAGCATAACAAAGAGTTCTATGCATATTTCGGTAATTGCCGGTTTTGCCCTTTTGGGCTATAAAATGAGTTTTACAAATTATTTTGATACCAAACCTTTTTCTACAGATCTAATATGATAAATAAAACATTTTGAGCCTTCTGGAATAATAAAAATATCAGCTTTCCTTTAAAAACCCGGAAATAGCTCAAAATCGCCTTTTTAAGCATTTTTAACGCATAATATGTATTAAAACTATTTTAAACATATAAGGTTTGATGCCTACTGATATTTTCAGTAAATTTTTATATATTAACAGTAAGCAAAAGTTTTAAACTCAGATTTCCAGTTTTGACCTTTTAGGCCTATGTGAAATTACCAAAATGCCCCTAAGGTGCATAGTTTGGTTTTAAATGATAAAATTCACATATGTGTAATACCCTACTGTTATGACTTATGAAAATAAATATTTTTACTGATTAAATAAGACCTGTAACTCAGATTATTATTTAAACTCTTTTATAACCTTTAAAATGACCAAAATGCCCCTTCGGGGCATAGTTTGAGTTTAAATTCGTTTTGGGCATAATAGAAGATATCTTACTGATGTCACAACATATTTAAGGCATATTACCTTAGGAAACCTGTATATGACTCATATGGTTACCCGTTATGCATCTTGCGCATTCGGTTCGGTTTATGTAACTAGTTTGCATAAATTGACCGAAACGGGTCAAACCTTATCATTTTTGTCTCAAAATCCAGAATGTGTTTAGTTTACCCATATTACACAAGTCTCCAAACTTGTCGGGTCTAAATCACATTCTATTCCGGTCTTCGCTTAATCGTGCGTTTGAACCGTATCTTCCTTTAAAACTAACCGGTCTAAGTTTAGGCTTAATTAAAGACCCGTTAGGAATCTAATAGGTTATTAAAAACCTTTGTTCCAGAATAGGAGACCCGGTAAAAGCTACACGCACTTGCTATTTGTGAATTAATACTTGCAAAGGTAAATACTTTTAACTTATTTTCCCTATACGGGCTTGGGGTACGGTATATAAAATACCGCTTGGTCGGGCATTGAATTTTTGATCGTATGAAGGTTAATTTATTGAAATGTCCCGTTTAAATTGTTTTGTTTGCTTAAAGCCTTTGGGGGGTTAATGACCATGTCCCGGATATCCTTGGCATTATTTTACGAAATGGCCACGACCTAAGCACGCGGGTGTAGGCGTACACCGGTTAATGCATATATGAATAATAAGGTATAACCGCCGGTTTCGGGAATAACCCGCCGCGGGACTATATCATGTGGTGTGTCTATTAAGCTCTAACCCGGTGTCAACCCGGGCTACTGAATGCATAAGGAACATGTAATTCTTTTACAAGTTTATATATAAATAATTGTCCCAAGTTATAAAATGTTTTGTGCCTTGTGCATTTAAATCAATTTTCTAAACCTTTTCAAAATGAGTCAGTTAATTGTATTTACCAGTGTAAACTGACGTATTTTCCCAAAAAGGTTAAGTGCAGGTACTACGCGTAATAGGCTGGCCTCTCCTTAGCATCATTAAGAGTCTCGCAAGCTTGGATGCATTTTGAGTCTGTTGAACTACATTTTCTGTTATTTTGATCCGCCTGTGGATCTGTTTCAACTATGTTGTGATACTTAATATTACAATTTTACTCAGTTGAAATAAATCTATCTTTTGCTTCCGCTGTGCATTAAAAATTGTGTTGTTTGACTATGATGATATCAACTACGTCACGATAATCCCCACCGGGCCCACCGGTAATACGTGGAAATATCGGGGTGTGACAGTCTTAGATGTTAAACATAGTTTTAACCCATACTATGTGTTTAAAACGCGTAAAAAGTCGGTTTTAGGCGATTTTCTGGTTATATAAGGAAAGCTGAGTTTTTGATCAGTTTATATAACTCAAAATATTTTATTTAACACATGAAATCAGTAGCAAATGGTTTGGTATCAAAATGTTATGTAAAACTCATTTTATCCAAGAAAAGGGCAATTTCGTCAATACCGAATTTACTTTAAAACTCTCTGATATAATCAGTTTAAAATTCAATAAAAACTTCCAAAAATCCCTAAATATTATATTACATCAGTGGGTAATAGGTTTGGTGTCAAAATTTGGGTTTAAATGGGTTTTATGCTAAAATGCCGTTTAAATAAATAAAAAGCTTTCAATTTACGATATCGAGCATAACTATTAATTTAGACCTCAAACTGATGTCAAATTTTTAGGACATGTTTATAAATCAGTAACAAAGGTTTTTGTCCTCTCACATTTTCAAAAATCTCGTTTTAATATCAAAAGGGCATAATGGTCAATAATTAAGCAATTAACGGAAACATGCATATGACTTAGATTTAATAAGAACCATTTAGTATAATCTCAGAGGGTGATACTATCATGCAATATGGTCTTAATGGAACCCTAAGGCATATCTAAACCAAGCCTAATCGGGTCAGAACTGAAAGTCAAAGCAAAAGTCTACTTTTGCGACTCTCGGTTCCGAACCGAGCCTAAACTCAGAATCGTCGAGTTGAACATGCCTAAACATGTCCTTATATTATTTACCAAGTTATTTTAGTGTTTAAACATGTTCCATAACTTCTACATTACTAGTTATGGATTTATTTGCAAAAACAGATTTTGTTGACTTTTTATTAACAAGTTTGACCCGACAATTGGCCAAGTTAGAGTGAGAATCAGTAGGTGCCCTTTTAAGGGTTTATTACCTACATAATTACCAACTCATAGCCACTTTCAATCCGAATAATGGCTGGACCATTAGTGATTAATCACTTAGTCAAAGCAGAATTACGTCAACTTTGACTTTTGGTCGTTACACTAACAAAAACTTAATTACAGAGGCTAAGCACACTTACAAGAGTCCTTAGCACGAAGATTGAGACTAATAGAGCTTCCTTCCAAAGTAGGATGCTCCAGAAAGTGATCAAAAAGCTTCAAGACTTGGTAGTAATGATTGAGAGTATGAATTGATCATGCAAGTGAGAAATGCTGCCAAAAACCCACCAATTTATACCCATTGAAGGTGTCATCAGATCAATACAGGTGTCTTGGCTCTTCCTTGATCAGTACATGTCTCCAAAATGCTTTTTAAAACCATCAAACAGTCCCTAGATTCGAGTTAAACCATGCAAGGGTGAAGAGAGGTGCAGTGACCTGCACCTGTGCATGTTTCTGTCCAGATAAGGCCGTCGCGTCGTGCGACGGCAGAGGGTGTTGGTGGTGGCGTGACGCCACCATAAGGGTAACCAGATCAGCAAGTTTCCAAAATGACATTTTCACCCCCTGGACCTTCTAAAGCGTAAAATCTTTCATTTTAAGCTCATTTAACCCATTTAACTTTTATTTTTATGATCCAAGAGTTATAACCAAACACTGTTAGGTCTGGTTTCGTTAAATGATACTTGAAAACACAAGTTTTGCCTTGTTGACGCTTTTAACCCCTTAATTACGAAAGTTAACGTATTTTCCTCATACGAAATCGAAACCTTGTGAAATTTTTATCACTTATTCTTGGGAGCGTAATTAATCGTTACAAGGCTCCGAGTTCGCTAAAAGGTCACTCTGAGGTATTATTTAAACATGTTGACACATTTAACCCTCGCGTCTTGTTAACTTTCACTTTCTTCCACAAACGGTTTCATACGATTCTTGATTTGTTCATTTAAGGGTATAAACATCGTGCAGGGTTGTTGAAAGGAAAAATTATCAAATGTTGACACTTTGAATCCTCTTACACACATACTTTCTTCGTTTGTCAACTTTAGACCCTTGTAAACAATTCGATAAACGTTTAAAGTCCATGATACGTGTCGTTACTATATTGGACATGATTTTGCGAGGTGTTACATCCTCACCCCCTTAAAAGAAATCTCGACCTCGAGATTTACTGAAATAAATGAGGGTACTTCTGTTTCATTGTGGATTCAACCTCCCACGTGTATTCGGGACCTCTACGGGCAGCCCATTTAACCTTCACAATCGGCATGTGCTTCTTTTGAAGTTTCTTAACCTGTCGATCCTCGATCGACAAAGGTTTTTCAACAAACTTTAAGCTCTCATCTATATGCACATCCTTATGTGACATGGCTAGCGATTCATCAGCTAGACACTTCTTTAAGTTGCAAATGTGGAACACATTATGAATTCCACTGAGCTCTTCAGGCAGATTTAGCTTGTAAGCTACAGTTCCGACACATTCGATGATCTCGAATGGTCCTATGTATCTTGGGCCTAGCTTGACCTTCTTACCAAAATGCATCACCCCTTTCCAGGGGGATACCTTAAGTAGCACTTTGTCACCTACCTCGAATTTTAGAGGTTTATGCCTTTTATCTGCGTAGCTTTTCTGCCTATCCCTGGTAGCTTTGAGACAATCACGTATCTGCACAATCTTATCTATCGTCTCCAGGACTATATCAGGTCCTGTTAGTTGGACATCTCCAACTTCTGCCCAACAAACGGGCATCCTGCACTTTCTTCCATACAAAGCTTCGAAAGGTGCAGCTTGAATACTCGAATGATAACTATTATTATATGAAAATTCAATCAACGGAAGATGATCATCCCAACTTCCTCCTAAATCAATAGCACAAGCTCGTAGCATATCCTCGAGTGTTTGTATCGTACGCTAACTTTGACAGTCCGTCTGAGGATGATATGCAGTGCTGAAATTTAATCGAGTGCCTAGGGATTGTTGAAAGCTCTTCCAAAAATGCGATGTATATCTCGTATCCCTATCAGATATGATAGACACTGGCACTCCGTGGAGAGATACAATCTCATCCACGTATAGCTGAGCTAACTTGTCGGAGCTGTGAGTTTCTTTAATTGGTAAGAAGTGGGCTGACTTGGTCAGTCTATCTACTATAACCCAAATAGTATCATTTCCTCGCTTTGTTTTTGGCAACTTAGTGATGAAATCCATAGTTACCATTTCCTACTTCCAGGTGGGAAGTTCAGGCTGTTGTAGCAAACCTGACGGCTTCTGGTGTTCGGCTTTAACTTACGCGCACGTCAAACATTTGGCCATATAAGTGGCTATAGATTTCTTCAAACCTATCCACCAATAATTTGCCTTTAAATCCTGGTACAGCTTATCACAGCCAGGATGAACAGAATATTTGGAGCTATGGGCCTCTTGAAGAATCACATCCCTAAGTCCTCCATAAATTGGAACCCATATTTGTCCGTTCAATCTTAGGATTCCATCCTTGCCATACGATAATTGTTCAGTAGTTACGCCCAGCTTTTCATTTGGATAGTTAGCTTCTAATACAACTTCCTTCTGAGCGGCTAACAATCTTTCATTCAAGGTGTTCTTCAATTCCATGCTCTTGGCATTGATTCTAATGGGCTTAACTCTTTCTTTCCTGCTCAAGGCATCAACGACCACATTCGCCTTGCCTGGATGATAGAGAATCACAATCATAGTCATTCAACGTCTCCATCCATCGACGTTGTCTCATGTTCAGATCCTTCTGGTTAAACAGATGCTGAAGGCTCGTATGATCAGAATATATCACACACTTGGTACCATATAAATAATGCCTCCAGAGTTTTAGTGCAAACACAACATGTCACGGCCCTCGGCCCGGTTTTACCCGTTCCAGGAGCCGCGAGACAGAAACCCGTGGTAATTAATATGTTGGCAGCGGAATTTTTAACATGATCTTTTAAAACTTGAAAATGCCCAATTTATTTTATTTCATAATTTGGGGATAACACCCGTAATTTACAATAAAGGTGATTTCACTGGGAAACCCCCGTTTTACAAAAACATGTTTCTTTATTTTATTGAGCCACTTCTTCAAGCTTGCAGTTCTACATGACACTTTTTTCCTTGATCACAGCAGATCACCTGAAACATATTTTAAAAAGGTTTTATCAGCAGGGAAATACTGGCGAGTCACTCAAGTTGCACAAAATGACACATTGTTATAATATACAGTATTAAGGGTGATTACATTGTTTCTATCAACCAATTACCCCAAATCGGTATTTGTCACTCGGCTGTATCTATGACTATGGTCAGATCACCCATTGGCTAACCCGTTGTCCAATGGTGACGGGTATCAAGTAATGTATACAAAACCCCACATACCGGCTGTAATTGAAGATTACAAAGACTTAATCCCTATAATTATAACTTTGAAAATAAATAGGGTTTTGGAAACAATTTGATAAAAAGAGAATGACTCACATTGCAGATTTAGACGGGCAGCGTTTAGCCTACTGATTTTAGCCTGGTTAACCTAATTCAAATAACAATGCACACGAAAACTAGGTCAGTAACTTAATACAACTTTTACGATAACTCACGAGATCCAAAACCTTCACGACGAACGACAAAGTATAGCCCAAATACGGGCAGCACTTAAACATCCATCGGATTGGTTTTTATCGATCGGACATTGAATCGTAGCATTGATCGAGTTATTACCCTGTTATCGCGGCAGAATTTCGTGCTTGCGTGTGTTCTTGGAGTAAACTGATGATATCTCAACGTACAAAACAAGTTTTTACGTCGAACCAACGCCAAAATGCAAGTGCCAAAGCCCTATATTTATACTGAAAAACCGGCTCCGTCGCATGGCGCGACGGGTACCCCTCTAGCATAGGGTAGCCCCGTGTATTTATAGCTCAGGTGAGTCGACTGTTCGACGAAATTCGCATTTGACAACAAACTGTGTGGATAATAATGATTAGGGAATAACCCCCCCCCCCCCCGTTTTAGGGGGCCCAGATCCTGATTCCAACTGTTCTGAAAATTTTAGGGGCCATGCAATATTACTTGGGGGTCTCAATTAGGGTTTCCTATTGGGCAAAATAAAATAAGAAATAGTAATTTTGATGAGAGTTGTTACACAACAGCACCCAACTCCAAATCGTGGGTGGTGTAATTCTTTTCGTGCACTTTTAATTGTCGCGAGGCATAGGCAATGACCTTGGCTCTCTGCATGAGTACACAACCCATTCCAGTATGTGATGCGTCGCAGTATACCACAAACTCTTCAATTCCTTCAGGCAATGTCAAAACCGGAGCATTGCTCAACTTTTGCTTAAGAATCTCAAAGGATTCTTGTTGCTTAGGACCCCAATCAAACTTTATATTCTTTCGAGTCAAAGAAGTCAGGGGTGCAGCAATCCTTCAGAAATTTTCAATAAAACGCCTATAGTATCCTGCCAGACCCAAGAAGCTGCGAATCTCAGTGGGCGTCTTCGGTTCTTGCCAATTCATGATGGCTTCAATCTAGCGGGATCCACCTGGATACCACGCTCGCTAACCATATGTCCAAGAAATTGGACTTCATGAAGCCAAAACTCACATTTTGAAAACTTGGCGTAGAGCTTCTCTTGCTGAAGAAGTTTAAGGATACATCGAAGGTGCTTTTCATGATCAGCCTGATTCTTTGAGTAAATGAGTATGTCATCAATAAACACAATGACAAACTTGTCCAAATAGGGTTTACAAACGTGGTTCATGAGGTCCATGAACGCTGCTGGTGCATTAGTGAGCCCGAAAGGCATCACCAAGAACTCGTAGTGACCATAACGAGTTCTGAATGCAGTCTTATGCACATCTTCATCTCTAACCTTCAGCTGATGGTAGCCTGACCTTAAATCAATCTTGGAGAAGTAACTTGCTCCTTGAAGTTGATCGAACAGATCGTCGATCCTGGGCAATGGATATATGTTCTTGATTGTAACCTTGTTTAGCTCGCGATAATCGATGTATAGACGCATTGAGCCATCCTTCTTTTTCACAAACAGAATCGGTGCTCCCCAAGGAGATGAGCTAGGTCTAATAAATCCTTTTTCCAACAAATCATCCAACTGAGTTCTTAACTCTTTCATCTCAGTTGGTGCCAACCGGTAAGGTGCAACTGGTGCTGCTCCAGGAATAATGTCAATCTTGAACTCCACTTTCCTATCTGGAGGTAACCCAGGTAGCTCTTCAGGGAAAACTTCTGGATATTCAGAAATGATGGGAATGTCTTCAATCTTAGGCTTTGGTTCATCAATAGTCACCTGTGCCATATAAATGACACATCCTTTCTTCATACACCTTGATGCCTTAAGCATAGACACTTGCTTAGGCAACCCGTACTGAGTATCTCCTTGTATTGTTAACGGTTCATCATATGGAGTTTTAATAACCACTTGCTTCTTATCACAAACGATCTGAGCTTGGTTATGAGATAACCAGTCCATGCCTATTACTATGTCGAATCCAGCTAGTTTCAAAGGAAGTAAAGACAACGGAAAAGAGTGGTTCCTAACGGATATAAAACATCCATCTAACACGGTTGAAGCAGTTTCTATGGTACCATCGGCCAATTCTACTTCATACTTTATGCTTAGGGTTTTAACAGGCAGATTTAATAACTTACAGAATTTATTGTCTACAAATGACTTATCTGCACCCGAATCAAACAATACCCTTGCATAAACATCATTGATAAGAAAGGTACCTATTATCACGTTATCATTCTGAATGGCCTCCTGTGCATTCATCTGAAAGACCCGAGCATTGGTCTTTTTACCTTCTTCAGGCTTCTTTGCATACTTTGGGCAGTTGGACTTGATGTGCCCCTTCTCGTTACAGTTGTAACAAGTAGCATCCTTTATTTTCTTGCAATCCAACATTTTATGTTCACTTGATTTACAAATCCCACAAGCCCTAGGCTGCGATTGGGATTTTGATTCGAACCTGCACTTTCCCAGATGACGCTTCTTGCAGGTCTTACACTTGGGTTTTTCACCCAACTGTTGGTTATCCTTCTTGAACCCTGAACTCTTCTTGTTCTCAGAGTTCCCCTTATGTTTCTTCTCAGAACGGCGTGAGCGCTCATCCTCACGTTTCCTTTTCCCCTCGTCAGAATTCCTAAGCGATCTCTGCCTGACCGCTTCAAGAGTAAGGGATAACGACAAATCAGCCACTGACCTAAAGGTAGTAGGTCTTGATGCTTTCACACTTGCCTTAATCTCTGGGGCTAAACCTCCAATAAATCGAGCGATACGTTTCGGTTCCGGTGTGACCAAGTATGGAACCAATCACGACATAGTGTTGAAGCTCGTGAGATACGCCTGACAGTCCAAGTTCTTCATAACCAATGTCAGGAAGTCAGTCTCAATCTTCTCAACCTCATGTTGAGGGCACAAATTTTCTTTGATTAGAGCAACAAACTGCTCCCAAGACATGCTATATAAGTGGATCTTTCCTGTAGCTTGGATTAGGGATCTCCACCAAGCTAACGCTTCACCCTTACATGACTGCGACACAAACTTTACAATGTCTTGTTCAGCACAACCACTAATATCAACAACAGTGTCCATTTCATCGAGCCAGGTCATACAATCTATGGCTCCCTTCTCCCCTGTGAAGTCTCTTGGCTTGCAGGAGACAAAATACTTGTAAGAGCAGGTCTTACCACGGGGCTCTTGATTGAACACAATCTTCTTAGACGGAACACTCTGCTGATTTGACGAGTGACGAGCATCGTCCTTCTTTGACTCGTTCACTTTAGAATGGGGCTTACTATGAGCCTCAGAATGAGTCTTAGAGCGTGGTTTTGTATGTGGTACAGACTGAGTTCTGGCGCGAGTACCACTTAATTCATTAAACTGTCTGTCGAGAGCTCGAGTAACGGCATTATCTATTAATGCATGCAGTTTCGCACCAGCTACATTCACTCTGGTAGTATCATGATTTTCTCTCGGGTGACTGTTTACTTCCTCCGATTCAGCCATGTAGCTTGTTTGCTACAAAATAGTTGACAATATTTTATTCAGAGGTTATTATGGAATCATTATTTCTGATGATTCATTCACCATGGTAAACATAGACCATATTTGGTTAATTTGTTAATCATATTTGTTTAGGATTTTCATTATAATTTATCCTAATTATAAAGTATTAAGGGTATTATTAATGGCACATAAGGCCTAGTCACAAGGACAATTTTAAGCCATGATTTCAGAGAATCGAGGCATTAAGGTTTGAACGTAGTTCATTACCTTTTATCGACAGGGAGTCGTAGACTACAACTGTCTTTTATTTGATAATTATTATAGCCCGTAGGCACTGCATCACTAACGGATGTCTCATATATAATCATCTTAATTGATGGTTTGAACCTATGACTTACAGTAGGTTAAATAAGGAGATCTGGAAGAATCCAGTATAAAGATGACATGTGTGACTTACCGAATCACATCTGCCAGGAGTGCTAACATGTTTACAGATGTTAACAAGAATTTGAATATTTTTAAACAGGTTTTACCTTCATGGCCAGGTCTATAATGACATATAGGCTAGGTTATACCTTTTAAGATTCTTATTCAATATTTAAAGGCAGATCATTTAAAAGGAATGATATTTTTTTTTATTTCATATATTATATTCAATAGGTTGCCCCAAACGGGACTTTTACATAAATAATTTGCCCATGCAAGGGCTAAACAAGAAAGGCAGGCCGACCAAAGATAGAAAGACAAGTCCACGCAGGGACTAACTACATAAATAAAAATGTCCATGCAGGGACTTGATTGAAATAAAGAAATTACAATACAAATAAATAAGGAATCTTCAAAAATCCCTCTTCTTCTTCCCCTTGATCAGATTCGCCAAACCCTTAAGCAGACCTCGGCGGCTTCTACGCTCCTCTTGAACCTCCCGTTCCACCTGGTTCAACCTCTGTAAAATTTCCTGTTGTTGCGGTGGCGGAATCAGCGGCGGCTGCGGCGGCTGTTGCTGCGGAGGTTGAGTAGGTGGCGGGTATTGGTACCTATATGTTTGGTATCCAGATTGGTACAAAGCTGCATAGGACCCTTCAGGGTGAAGAGCATTGTAGTTTGCTGCCACAAGATACGGGTCAACATCAGGGGCATTGTAGTAGTTATACCCTGGGTAGGCTGGCTGTTCAAAAGGGTTATACGCCGCTGCACCGGCGTAAGAAGGTATTGGGTTATCAAAACCCACATGAGGTGGTGGTGGTGCGACTGGCGCAGAGTCCACCTCAGAAACGGGGTTTGAAGGCCCACCCATCTGCGGGTCTTCATATAGTGGCGGGTAGTGGCTGCCACTAGAGTGTTGAGGGGTGCTGAAGTGGAAATCCCCTCCTCACACGGACATCCGTGCACCTGTTCTTCTTCGCCTCGGTGGCTCCGGAGGCAGTTGCTGCACTGGTGGCGGCGGTGGCGGTGGCGTAACCGCCTGGAAACGTGAATCCTCAGAGGGATCCAGCTGCTGCTGTTGAGATGGGTTGTAAGAGGGAGTAAACTCCCAATTGTATTGGGAAAACCTTGCTTCATAGCTGTCTGGACCCCGATAAGGTGATCCATGAAAAGATGACCCATCTAATATCTCTATGGGATGCGTGGGCATCCCAGATGGCGGTTCGGTGGGATCGGGGTCATCATCCATATCCATGCCCTGAGCTTCAGGGAAATGGTCTTCAGGGCCCAATGGGTTATGGCCCATTGGTTCTTCAATCAGATTTGCTGGGTTGAACCGGCTCTGGAAATACGGGGTCGGGTCCTGGAAGGCCCGATGTGAGCTTGACCGCTGCAACGGCAAGAAAGAGTGGCGTGAATCTTCGGGCTCATTCTCTGAATGTGGCCCAAAGGAGTGATGGTAAGAAGGTGATGAACTGAGCGAGACTGAACGCCTCGCCGGCTCCAAGTAGGTCCTCCAATCTTCTTGAGGACTAGTGCTCATAGTAGCTGACAGAGTTCGCCGGTGGGAAAGCCCGGCCTCATGATCGTTAGGAGCGGTGAATGGCGCCTTGCCTCGTCCTCCTCTCCTGAATCTTGGCGGCATTTTTCTTGATCCTGTCAAAACAAACAAAGGAAACAACCAAGGAAAACAATAAAGGACAAAAATAAAATATTAGGATTTAGTCCTAAGTCCTTTGCCTAGACTCGGGAGTCGAGGAATGTGCAACTGTGTCATTGAGATTAAACATAAAAGGCTAGTGTTTAATTCACTCAATATTGGCTCTGATACCAACCTGTCACACCCCGATATTTCCACGTATTACCGGTGGGCCCGGTGGGGAGTATCGTGACGTAGTTGATATCATCATAGTCAATTTATCACAGTTCAATGCACAGCGGAAGTCTAAAGTAAAAATATTACAAACCGAATGAAAGTAACATAAAGTATTAAAACGGATTGTAAAAAGATCCACAGGCGGACCAAAAGATAAACAGAATTATTGTTCAACAGATTTTTAAACATCTAAAGCTTGCAAGACTCTTTATTCGATGCTAGGAGTAGCCAGCCCATTTCGCTTAGTACCTGCACTTAGTCTTTTTGAAAAATACGTCAGTTTACACTGGTAAATACAATTAACCGACTCTTTTGAAAAGTGTTTATAAGGAATTGACTTAATGCACAAGGCACAAATATCCTTTTATAACTTGGGATAATTATTTAAAACAATCTTGTAAAAGAATTATATGTTTGTTATACGTTCAGTAGCCCGGGTTAAATACCTGGTTAAAGATTAATAGACACACCACATAATATAACCTACGGCGAGTTATTCTCGAACAAGCAGGTATATCATTTTACATACGCACCGGCAGGTGTATGCCTACACCCCGTGCTTAAGTCGTGGCCATTTCAATGAATGAGCCGAGGATATCCAGGACATGGTCATTAACCCCCCAAAGGTTAAAAACAAACAAACCAGATTAAACGGGTTATCTCAATGATTTAACCTTCATATGATTAAAGATTCAATACCCGACCAAGCGGTATTTTATATACCGTACCCCAAGCTCGTATAAGGAAAAATAAGTTAAAAGTATTTACCTGAGCAAAATTATAAATTTATTCCCAGCCGTAAATCAATCAAGCAAGTATAGATAGCTTTTACCGGGCTCCTAATCTGGAATGAAGGTTTTAATAACCTATTAGAATCCTAACGGGTCTTATTTAAGTCTTAACTTAGACCGGTTAGTTTTAAAGAAATGTATACGGTTCAAAACACAAGATTAAGCGAAGACTGGATTAGAATGTGATTTAGACCCGACAATTATGAAGACTTGTATAATATGGGTAAACTAAACACATTCTGGATTTTGAGGTAAATATGATATGGTTTGACCCGTTTCGGTCAATTTACGCAAACTAGTCACATAAACTGCACCGAACGCGAAAAAATGCATAACGGGTAACCAAGTTAGTCATGAACAGGTTCCCTAAGTTAATATGCTTAAATTGTGCTATGATATCAGTAGGATACCTTCCATTATGCCCAAAACGAATTTAAAATCAATTTAAGCCCCGTAGGGGTATTTTGGTCATTTTAAAGATTATAAAAGAGGTTAAATATTAATCTGAGGTTCTGGTCTAAAATGACCAGTAAAAATATTTATTTTAGTAGGTTATATCAGTAAGATATTGCAAATACGTGAAATTTATTATTTATTACCAAACTATGCACCGAAAGGGCATTTTGGTCATTTCACATAAGCTTTAAGGGTCAATTCTGGAAATATGAGTTTTAAAACTTTTACCTACTGTTAAAGTATCAAAATTTACTTATAACATCAGTAGGTAATGGGTCTTAGATGTTAAACATAGTTTTAACCCATACTATGTGTTTAAAACGCGTAAAAAGTCGGTTTTAGGCGATTTTCAGGTTATATAAGGAAAGCTGAGTTTTTGATTAGTTTATATAACTCAAAATATTTTATTTAACACATGAAATCAGTATCAAAAGGTTTGGTATCAAAATGTTATGTAAAACTCATTTTATCCAAGAAAAGGGCAATTTCGTCAATACCGAATTTACTTTAAAACTATATGATATAATCAGTTTAAAATTCAATAAAATTTTCCAAAAATCCCTAAATATTATATTACATCAGTGGGTAATAGGTTTGGTGTCAAAATTTGGGTTTAAATGGGTTTTATGCTAAAATGCCGTTTAAATAAATAAAAAGCTTTCAATTTACGATATCGAGCATAACTCCTAATTTAGACCTCAAACTGATGTCAAATTTTTAGGACATGTTTATAAATTAGTAACAAAGGTTTTTGTCCTCTCACATTTTTAAAAATCTTGTTTTAATATCAAAATGGCATAATGGTCAATAATTAAGCAATTAACGGAAACATGCATATGACTTAGATTTAATAAGAACCATTTAGTATAATCTCAGAGGGTTATACTATCAAGCAATATGGTCCTAATGGAACCCTAAGGCATATCTAAACCAAGCCTAATCGGGTCAGAACTGAAAGTCAAAGCAAAAGTCTACTTTTGCGACTCTCGGTTCCGAACCGAGCCTAAACTCAGAATCGTCGGGTTGAACATGCCTAAACATGTCCTTATATTATTTACCAAGTTATTTTAGTGTTTAAACATGTTCCATAACTTCTACATTACTAGTTATGGATTTATTTGCAAAAACAGATTATGTTGACTTTTTAATAACAAGTTTGACCCGACAATTGACCAAGTTAGAGTGAGAATCAGTAGGTGCCCTTTTAAGGGTTTATTACCTACATAATTACCAACTCATAGCCACTTTCAATTCGAATAATGGCTGGACCATTAGTGATTAATCACTTAGTCAAAGCAGAATTACGTCAACTTTGACTTTTGGTCATTACACTAACAAAAACTTAATTAGAGAGGCTAAGCACACTTACAAGAGTCCTTAGCATGAAGATTGAGACTAATAGAGCTTCATTCCAAAGTAGGATGCTCCAGAAAGTGATCAAAAAGCTTCAAGACTTGGGAGTAATGTTTGAGAGTATGAATTGATCATGCAAGTGAGAAATGCTGCCAAAAACCCACCTACTTATACCCGTTGAAGGTGTCATCAGATCAATACAGGTGTCTTGGCTCTTCCTTGATCAGTACATGTGTCCAAAATGGTTTTTAAAACCATCAAACAGTCCCTAGATTCAAGTTAAACCATGCAAGGGTGAAGAGAGGTGCAGTGACCTGCACCTATGCATGTTTCTGTCTAGATAAGGTCGTCGCGTTGCGCAACGGCAGAGGGTGTTGGTGGTGGCGTGACGCCACCATAAGGGTAACCAGATCAGTAAGTTTCCAAAATGACATTTTCACCCCCTGGACCTTCTAAAGAGTAAAATCTTTCATTTTAAGCTCATTTAACCCATTTAACTTTTATTTTTATGATCCAAGAGTTATAACCAAACACCGTTAGGTCCGGTTTCATTAAATGATACTTGAAAACACAAGTTTTGCCTTGTTGACGCTTTTAACCCCTTAATTACGAAAGTTAACGTATTTTCCTCATACGATATCGAAACCTTGTGAAATTTTTATCACTTATTCTTGGGAGCATAATTAATCGTTACAAGGCTCCGGGTTCACTAAAAGGTCACTCAGAGGTATTATTTAAACATGTTGACACATTTAACCCTCGCGTCTTGTAAACTTTCACTTTCTTCCACAAACGGTTTCATACGATTCTTGATTTGTTCATTTAAGGGTATAAACATCGTGTAGGGTTGTTGAAAGGAAAAATTATCAAATGTTGACACTTTGAATCCTCTTACACACATACTTTCTTCGTTTGTCAACTTTAGTCCCTTGTAATCAATTTGATAAACGTTTAAAGTCCATGACACGTGTCGTTACTATATTGGACATGATTTTGCGAGGTGTTACAGCATAGTAACAAGCATTCAACAAATCACGTATAGAATGCAGGAGCGGTTAGCGTTTATAAAGTGTTTGTGTTGTGTGTTGTGTTTTGATATAGAACGTATGTAACACCTAAAAGTGCGTTAAACGAAAATGGGTTCGAGTATACTCACATTGTGTGTTTAGCAAGTAAACACAATCTGGATTGGATTGAAGGGAGCGCGTTGGGTCAGCCTGTGCATGGAAACAGAAGCATAAGTCTTTCTCAGGGCTGAATGGTCGTAAACAGAATGTCGAGTGGGGTACAAGTGTTCAACAGTCTATCCGAACGGATGGGTCCCATCCGGACGGATGGCCATCCGGGCGGATGGCCAGTCTGTGGTTGTTTGTGAATCGTTAATATTTGAAGTTTAGTTAAAAACGTTTGAACAACGGAGATTGTCAGAATCAGGTCATCCGGACGGATGGTCATCCGGACGGATGGCCATCCGGACGGATGGCCACTCGGGCGAATGATCTTTGGTTGAGGTTTTGTAAAATTTTCTAAGTAAAAAGTTTTGAGTTAACGGAGACAGCGTGACGACGTGTCAAACAACATAATACACAAAAACAATTTCATTCTGTCGGGTGGGTCCCGCCCATTCGGACAGACGAGTTGTTCTTGATGAAGTTTCATGTTTGACCCGTTTATCGGCCCATCTCTTCAGTGGAAATCCGTTTTCAAGTCGGCTTTCGACTATGGAACGAGTCGAGTGTCTGACTTAGTCTAGATTCCATCAAAATTTGTGTAAAACCGAAGAAAAGTTCAAAACAGATGAAAAAGTGTTAAAATCTTTCATAACTAAGTTGAAAAGTGTGAAAATCCTTTAGATCTTGACCCAATATTGATTAAACGATGCTCCACAACAATTTGCCTAAGCAAACGAGTGGAAACCACCTTCGAGAGGTCCAAATCAGATGTTTCGAGAAAAAAATTAGTGCGTGTGTGATTATGATGAAGAAGATGGAGTAGAAGTGATTAGAGATGAAGATTAATGTAGTTTTGAGGGAAAAAGCTTACAAAATGGCCTTGAATCGCGTCTGAGACTTGGGGAGCGGATGAGAGTTTCAAAGTGTTGAAATGAGGATGTACGGCTAGTATTTATAGGGGGTGAGCGAGGTTTAAGTTGGTGTGCAAGATGGCAATGTCCGGATGGCTCCATCCAGACGGATGGTCATCCGGTCGGATGTCCATTCGGACGGTAGGCTTTGCGTTTGTTAGTTTTCCAACTTTGGTTCGTTTGTTAAGCGTTGCTTTGCGTTTAATCGAGTTGCGAATGAGCGTTTGAGCGTATAAGCGTTGCGTTGATAACCACATAGCATTCACAAATAATCACACAAATAACACACATAATATAATTAAATCCGCGTTTCGAGTCTGCGTTGAGTTTGCGTTGCGATAGCGATCAAGTAACAAGCGTTTAGATAAGCAATGTAAATTGCGATAAAATGCGTTTAAGTAGTAAGCGTATAATAAGCGTTGTAATATGCGTTGAAAATGCGTTGAAAATATAGTTTAACCCATAGCGTTAATCGAATCCCAAGAGTACAAGCGTTTACGAAAGAAATACGATCACAGTAGGAACAACCGAAATACGGGTTGTTACACATGGGCTTGGAACGAATAGCTGGATAAGATGTTAAAAAATCTTGGATTTACTCAGTGTCTGAGAGAGCAAGCGGTGTATATACGAAACACAAATGGGGCGTTGTAATAGTTGGTGTTTACGTAGACGACCTAATCGTAACTGGAGATAAGCATGACGAGATCGAGATGTTTAAAAAACGAATGATGTCAGAATTTGAAATGCAAGATCTTGGTATCTTATCCTATTATTTAGGAATCGAAGTTCAACAAAGAAAAGTGAAAATTGATTTGAAGCAATCTACTTATGCAAGAAAAATATTGGAAATTGCAAGCATGCATGAATGCAACTCCACAAAATATCCCATGGAAAATCGTTTACAAGTGGATAAAGATGAGGCTGGAGAAAAAGTTGATGCAACAAATTACCTTCGAATAATCGGTAGCTTACGATATTTGGTGCATACGAGACCCGATATTTGTTATTCCGTAGGCGTATTGAGTCGGTTCATGCAAGAACCGAAAACAAGTCACCTGCAGCTAGTTAAACATGTATTACGCTATGTGAAGGGGTCTATTAATTATGGATTAATGTATGAACAAGGAGGTGAAGATGGCTTAACTGGTTTTTGTGATAGTAGTGATGCAACCGATCAAACCGAAGGAAGACGTACAACGGGTATGGCATTTTATTATGGAGATGCGTTAATTTCGTGGAATTCCCAGAAGCTAAAGACGGTAGCACTATCTTCGTGTGAATCATAGTTTATGGCAGCAGCCGCAACAGCGTGTCAGGCAGTATGGCTAAGAGGTCTCCTAAGCGATTTAACCGACGGTAAAGAAAAACTAGTTCGATTGCGAGTAGATAATAAATCTGCGATAGCATTAGTGAAAAATCAAGTGTTTCATGGTTGTAGTAAACACATAAATACAAGATTTCACTTTATACGTGAATGCATTGAACGAGGTGAAGTTCAAGTTGAGCACATCAGTGGAAAAGAGCAGCGAGCAGATATACTGACGAAGGTGTTGCCTAGAATAAAGTTTGAAGAGATGAGAAATTTGCTCGGAATGAGTGACTTGGGAAGTACAAGCACAAGACAAGAATTAAGGGGGTGAATGTGGAATTAATTCTTACTTGTGGAAGAAGGAAACGAGATTGCTAGGTGGATAAGTTTTGGAAGTCAAGACTCAATCGGATTGTTATTAATTAATTGGTTTTTAATTAGTTTCGAATTCTAATGTTTAGCTTTATCTCCAAGTCATGCTACTTATAAATAGTCATAGGGTTTATTTTATTTGTATCTAAGTTTTCATAGAAGCTTTTAATTAATAAAAGAGTTAAATGCTTGGTTGGTCCCTGTGGTTTGCGAAAATTGCAGACTTGGTCCCAGTGGTTCACTAATTACATGCGTGGTCCTAAAAGCTGTCAAAAATGAACTCGGTTGGTCCCCTGACATAACCTCTGTTAAATTTCTCAGTTAACTACATGTAAAATGTCCATTTTACCCCTGAGATTAAAAAATAAAACAATTAAAAAGCCCATTTGGGTTTACAACTTAACAAACTAACCCCTAAACATTGCCTGGGCAAGAACCATTTCTAATCAGCAGATCATATCATCATCTTCTCTTCCACTTGAACCTTCCTTTTAATCTTTACAATCAAATCTATTAGCAGTTCAAGAAACCCACAATAGAAGAAACAATAAACCAGATCACATAGCTCGAACACCACCACCACAACCCACAGTCACAAACACCCATTACACAATCACAAACACCCTCAAGTGATCCAATCGGGAATAACGTGGCGAGGAGATGTCCGGCGAGAAATGGTCCGGTGCGGCGATTAGTGGAGTCGAAACGACTTTTGCGGATCCTTTTGATGTGTGCGAGTACAACGGATCGAATGGGCTGAGTGGAGAATTGATAAACGAATTACCATATTTGTGTTCGAGAATTGTTGCAAAAGGGTATGTGCGATTTGCTTACAACTGTCGTCTTCATCATCATCGTCGACCACCGTCACCGCCGCCGTAGCCTATCTCCGCCGCTCTCTCTCTCTCTTCCTGATTTCTCTCTCTCTTGGAGCAGGTTATGAAGGAGCAGGAGGTTGAAGAAGATGAATAGCAGATCTTCTTTGTATATATTTTTTATTTTTTTAATTGTTCAAGGGTAATATAGTCATTTTATACATAGTTAACAGGGAAATTTAATAGAGGTTAGGTCAGGGGACCAACCGAGTTCATTTTTGACAACTTTTGGGACCACGCGTGTAATTAGTAAACCACTAGGACCAAGTATGAAATTTTTGCAAACCACAGGGACCAACCAAGCATTTAACTCTTAATAAAAGAGTCAGGGGAGTTCCCAAACTTCGTGTGTGTTACATATGTTCTTTTAACCAATTGTTGCCTCCAACAGGCACCATGTCATCAGCCTAAGGGGAGTTAAATACCACGTCGTAAGTGCCAAGGAGGGACGCCAAAGGCACCCCGTGAGTGTGGTAACAGGCATGAGAAAGAGGTTGAAATATCTGTGTAGACGCTGGACCAGGAGCGGACCCACCCTTTGCCCAAGGTGGGGCGGCCGCACCCTTTGAAAAACAAATTTAAGTGTATATTTTAGCCAAAAAACCTGACCACGCCCCTTGAAAATATGGTTGAACACCTCATCCGTACCCCTAACAAATAATTCATGGGTCCACCACTGTGCGCTGGACACCGATGATTGACTAATGAAAAGCCTCTGCTTAAGAGGGGGAGCCGTGCCCAATATTACTATACTAATATTATAGTTACACGCACTGAGGCACATGATGAAGTCTTCTTTTATTCCTCGGTTTTACACTTTTTTAAATAGTTTTCCTAATTTATTGTTTTTCTAATTGGGAGAAAAAACAAGAAACAAACATGTCACGTTGGGAGTGAAAATGGCATACTCACATGTAATAAGTTTATCAAAGCATATGATAAGGGGAGGCAGGATGGGACACTTTTTCTCCGTGATATATGAGTTCCACGAGTGACAAACCACCGCCACCAACATTGTTTAATGCGTGATGAGATATTTCCGTGATAAAATTCACGCGTGATAAATGGAAGAATGTGATGGGGTGTGAGGGTTTATTGTTGGGTGTTGTGAGTAATGACCATTTCCACTAAAAAAAATTGTGAGTAATGGAATAATGGTTGATGGCATGGCGAAACTTGATTGGATGTTGTGAGTGATGAGTGATCACCACCCCCTCCCCCCTAAGGAGGTGGAGGTGATGATCACCCATCACTCACAACATCCAATCAAGTTTCGTAATGTCATCAACCATTATTCCATCACTCACAGTCTTTTTTAGTGGAAATGGTCATCACTTGTGATGGAATTCCATCACTCACAATTTTTTTTTATTTTTTTAAATTATAAACTAACAATAAAACACTAAAATTATAAATTTCATTTAAATTAAAACATACCAGTTCAATTACACATACTAGAAATATTTTAGACTACAATTAAAAAAAAACATACATAAAGAAACTCTACTCCTCGTCCGAATCAGGAAATTCCAAAACTAAAGAATCTACTAGTTCAATTAAGTCGTAACCTTCTTGAAACTATTCTCAGTTGCTTCGATGTCTCCAACAATCTTTAAAAATAATTCTTTTGGTAAACGAAACCGATCTTTAAACGTTTCGGCATTGTAGACCGGATTCTCTACAAAATAATCGTTCATTAACACTTCGTTGGCATGTATACGATCACGATCCACCATTTTCTTCTTTGGGCGGTTCAAACTTGATTCAAGTTCGTTATACACCGACACGAAAAATTCAAGCGTCTCATTGTCGGACGACGATTGGCTATCGCTATCGCTGTCCATCGGAAATGTCGAATCCTAGGAAAATCCATTTGTGAAATATGTAGAATGTGTGATATGTGTTTGTGTTTTGGTGTGTGTGAAATGGTATAAAGATTGTGAAGTATATATAAATTGTTTAAAGGTTTTTTTTTTATTATTAAACATTAACGTTCAAAAAAAAAAAAACGGTTGGATTCTTCACGCGTGAAGTTTATCACGCGATTTATGTTTAACATGTGAAAATTGAGGGGATGACGGTGGTGTGTTCGAGTCCATCACGCGTGATGGAAGTTTATCACTGACCACCCCGCCTCCCTGATGGGCCAAAGAAGGGTCCAATCAACATCACACTTTTATTCAAGTTGTTTATACTCTACAGTCTACAGAACACTGTTTTATAAGACTAATGGGTATGGGGGCCGGCTAGGACCGGCGCCGGTCCCCCACACCACCCCCTCCGGCCCAAACGGCTCCCCACAACCGGTGTAGCCGGGGCTCCTTTCTTCTCTCTCTCTCATCTTGGTCTCTCCTCTCTCTCTATCTCTCTCTAAAGTTTTACTACCTCCGTCCCACTAAAAGTGTCATATTTTGAATTTTCAGAGTCTTTATTTATAAACTTTGACTTTAATTATATATTTTTGTGTTATATAAAACTTGATGAAAATTAACCCGATAAAAACGCTTGTAAAACACACTCAAATCATATAACTTTCATCAAGTATTATCTAAAACAAACAAAATTATTTAAGGTCAAAGTTAATAAAAAAAGACTTTGAAAATTCAAAATAGGACAATTTTAATGGGACGGAGGGAGTATATTTTTTTATTGTTGTGGGGCCTCATCCTCCATCCCCCTCAAATATGAAGGAGGCCCATCCCACACGAGCCGGTGACGTGGCGCTGATGTGGCGGCTCATCCCCTCCAAGCCAATCCTCACCATACCCTTTATTCTAAGCTTTCGGAACCCATGAAAACAATTTAGTCGACGTGGCGAAATATTTACACTTTTCAAGTCCACCCAAGACTAAAAAATGCTCCTATAATTTATTTATTTTTTAATGCAAACATTTACTTATTATTTGTGGATGATAGGATTTGAACACTCACACACATAAAAGACGCTATTTCAACACGTATATATCATTGAGCTACATGCCCTTTGGTATTACCGACTCATATACTTAGTCTACAAACAGATATAAGACATGAAAGAATCCATTTCCTTGCGACTTACACCACCTTCCGCCACTGATTCCTTGACCTCACCACCCAATTTCACTGCTCTCCTCCGCATCTCCTCCCCTTCCTTAGAACCCATTAGCGTCTTAACAGCGTCTGCCACCACATTAGCCTTCACCAACTCGTTTCTACGTTCCCAATTCTTCACCATGACGCCAACCCTAAGAATATCCGTTATCAAAAACGCATTTCTCGGCTGATCCGAGTGCATTGGCCACGCAGCTATCGGCACTCCCATTGACATACTCTCCATGCACGAATTTCACCCACAGTGACTCATAAACCCACCCGTCGCACAGTGTCCCAAAATCTCCAACTGCGGGGCCCACAACCGCTCGATAAACCCACACCCCCTCACCCTCTCTTCAAACCCATCCGGCAACTCAACCTTCCTCTCCTCAAACCCAACCGAATCCCCCGTGTCCGCCACTCGAACCACCCAAACAAACCGCTGTCCACTTCTCTCTAACCCGAGAGCTAGCTCCCTTATTTGTTCGTCACTAAAGGTCGTCGTCGTCCCGAAAGACACATAAATAACCGAATTTGCAGGCTGCTTGTCCAGCCATTGCAAGCATTCATGACACTTTATTAAATCCGTCGCATTAGACGCTATACAAACCGGGTTAACCGGCCCGACAGCCCATATCTTCTTATTCCCTATGATCTGTTCTTTCTCCAAATATTCAAAAAACACACCTTCAATCACTCTTGATGAATCATACAACTCTCCAACGTAAAAATCCATATGGGATTGTTGAAGTTTCAAAAACTCCAAAAACTCGGGGCTAGAAATCCCATCTCTAGAAGGAAGCTTTTTCATCAAATCCGGTTCAACCGGAAACGTTCGACTTCCACCGGTTCTCTCCCAGTGGCCGGAGGCTCTATAAAAAGCCGGGGGCGGTTGAAACACATACGTTTCAGCGTTTGGTATTAGTTTGACGTCCTGAACAACGTAAGACATGAGAACGTCATGAATCACAACGACTTTTTGAACATGTTGTGAGAGATGACGTATGAGGGTGGCTGTAGGGTGGCGGAGGTGGAGGGTGGAGTTGAATAAGGGTTGGAGGTGGGTGGGGAAGGGGGTGGATGGGTGTGGTGGTGGGGAGGTGAAGGGTGGGGTTGTAAATGAATGGAAGTGGATGTTTTCGACGGCGGAGATAGGGTGGCGAGAGTGAACTTGACGGATGCAATCAGTGGTGCTTACAAAGTGGACGGGAAGGTTGTAGGTGGAGATGAGGTGGGAGAGGTGGTAGAGCTG
Organism: Helianthus tuberosus; assembly: GCA_030545235.1. Lineage (NCBI taxonomy): Eukaryota > Viridiplantae > Streptophyta > Magnoliopsida > Asterales > Asteraceae > Helianthus > Helianthus tuberosus. Next base: position 14,989,497 of record CM060448.1, read on the forward strand.
GGTGAGGTGGCCTTGGGCTACGAATGGGACCATCACTACCACCACTTTGGTTGCCGGAAAAGTGGGCTCGTTGCCGGACATTTTAATATTTGTTAATGTGATGAAGGTTGAGAGGGGGTTTGATTATATTATATGATGGTTATTATGACTGGTGACGTGTGAGAATTGAGATCCAGCTAGATGTTATTGTTTTATAATTGAAATAATCTGAAATAAACTTGTTTTTGTTTGATAAGTAATGTAAAGTAGTATTTGTTTTGTTGTCATCGAAAATGTTTTGATATTAAGACAACAGTGTTCTAATCTGGATTTCACTTTTCATCCAAATAATAATAATAATTTTAAAACTTGTGTTGATTATAGAACGAACGAGGTAATGCGATGTACCAGTGGCGGAGCTTGACCAAAAGTTTTAAGGGGGCGTAAAGTGATGGGACCCAAATTGTTTTTCCTATCGTTATGTTTCGGGCGGGTCGGCTATCGATTCGGATCAGGTCAAATAATAATAGTTCCAAATAAAACTAAAAAAATTCATTCATTCAAAGGAACCGTTCTTACACATAAAAACTTGCGATTAAGTTTATTGTGTGGTGGCTAATCTAGGGTTAAACAAATAAGAGTTAAAATATATTTACAAAACTACTCATCACTTATATACAAAGTGGTAACAAACTTTAATTTATATATTGTATAAATATTTAGGAAAATAATTGGGGGCAGGCGATCCTATATAATTTTTAAAATTTCCGGACGAAAAATCGAAACCTATACACTTTTAATCAAAACATTGGGGTGGGCGGGTGCACCTTCGCCCCTGCCATGTACAGATAATCACAAAGCTCGATGGGAGGGGAAAATTGTCGGAAAGAAGATAATAGATAGTATAGGGGGCTAATATGTAACTTGGTGTTCTATATAAACACCATTCTTTGTAACCCTATTTTTTAATCAATACAATTCAAACCCCAATTGTTGTGTTTGTTCTCTACACTAGACAACATGGTATCAGAGCAGTGTTTCTGATTCCTGAACACTTTACTCATCATCTACAATTTATCCTAGCCAATCCAACCTCAAATCAGAGGAACCCGACAATCAAAAATCAACTCAAACGAAGGGAAAAAGAAACAAACCGAAAACCTATCAGCTGGCCACCACTAATTCCGGCGAAGTTCCAACAGCTCCGGCGGCAAATCAGTCCAATCAACTCTACTGCAAAACCCTGCTGCACATCAGATCCGGCACGCTCCTGACACGGTTCCGGCAAAACAGTTCAATCCTCTTAGCAAAACCCTCAACTTTTAGCAAACCCTATTTTTTAACAAACCAGATCCGCCGCCCCTTTTTTGTAACCAACAAACCCTAAAGCAATTTCGCCCACTTAATTTCGCCCAGTCAGATCTTTATTCCGCCGCACAACCCTAGAAGTCCAGCAACTTAATTCCGCTCAGTAAAAATCTTGAACGCGAGTTCAAGTTGCCCAGCGAATTTAGTAAATACGCTGGTAAGATAACCTTTGTAGGTTGCCGGCGTATTTGGGGCAACCTTAAGACGATCTGTACGGCGTAATTGGTACATCCCTGGCGACTTAAATCTTGAACGCGAGTTCAAGTGTCCAGCATATTTATTAAATACGCTGGTCTGCTGTCTTATCTATAACGACAGCGTATTTACAAAAAAAAAAATCCGTCACATTCGTGTCAGGAAAGTGAATATGGCAATCAATCATGGAAAAAACAATTCCTGGATATTTGATTCTGGTGCCACTAACACCATGACGTTTGAACCATTAGACATACGGTCAATGACCCAACCTCAAAAATCTCAAATACATACAGCAAACAACGGAACGATGCAAGTGAAAGGAGGAGGAGTAATTGAAATTTCACCAACTATGAAATTGTCAAATTGCCTCTATGTCCCGTCCTTATCACATAAATTACTGTCAATCAGTCATATTACCAAATAATTAAATTGCACGGTACTAATGCATCCTACTTTCTGCCTCCTACAGGATATCAGGACGGGTGTGATTATTGGACGTGGTACTGAGCGTCACGGATTGTACTACGTGGATGAAGTGACTCAACAGGGTACTGTAATGTTGGCACATGGAACCGAAAACCGGGAAACCTGGCTATGGCATAGACGTTTGGGGCATCCATCCCATGGCTATTCGCACCTTTTGTTTCCAAAACTCTTCCCCTCGAATGGAAAAATAGATTGTGAAACCTGTCTTCGTGCTAAAAGCCATCGACAACCGTTTAAACCTAGCAATACAAAAGTTGTTTCACCTTTTTCATTAATCCATTCTGATGTGTGGGGTCCTGCTCCTGTGATGGGGGGCAGGGTCTTCGGTACTTTATACTATTCGTGGATGATTGCACTCGCATGACATGGGTATATTTTTTGAAAAACAAAGCCGAAGTTTACGAAAAATTTATCACGTTTTATGCTATGATTCAAACTCAATTCCAAACCCAAATCCAAATCCTTCGATCCGACAATGGGAGAGAATTTGTTAATACGTCCATGAAACAGTTCTTTAAAACCAAAGGATTAGTTCATCAAACCTCTTGTTCTCATACCCCCGAACAAAACGGTGTTTCCGAACGGAAAAACCGTATTATTCTTGAAATGACTCGAGCCCTTTTGATCGAATCTCAGGTTCCTAAATCTTTCTGGCCGGAGGCAGTTGCAACCTCTGTGTATCTCCTGAATCGGCTCCCCACAAAAGCTCTTAAATTTAAGACTCCCTTATATTGTCTGTCTAAGTCTGCCAGTATTCCCCGTCCTCTTACACTTGAACCTCGAATTTTTGGGTGTACCGCATTTGTTCACATACCCAAAGTCAACCGGAACAAGCTCGGCCCATGTGCTGAGAAATGTGTGTTTGTCGGCTATGGGATCGACCAAATAGGTTATCGGTGTTATAATCCAAAAACTCGTCAAATGTTCACCACAATGAACGTTGACTTTCTTGAAACAAAATACTTTTATGACACCCAACTCAGTGGTCGGGGGGAGAACGAATGTATAGACCCTCTGAGTTGGCTAACCCAACTCCCCTCGTCCGAAGAAGTAACAAAAGAACTTCCTCACAGTGCTGCGAGTCCTTCAAACACAGACACACAATCTGCGGAGCACAGTACCACTGAAGAAAGTCCATCCAACGTGATGCCTGAGGTAAGAAATACTGAGAACCCTGAATGTTCTACGTCTTATAACTATGAGACAACAAGGGAACACATAGAACCGACAACTACAGAACATGTTGATCCAGTTGTTGAACAGGTTGATCCAGTTGCAGCAGAGACTACCGGAAGATACTCTCTTCCACCTAGAGCCAATAGAGGGGTTCCTCCAAAACGGTACTCCCTAGAGAGGGAAACCAGAAATTCAAAATATCCTGTAGCTAATATGGTCGACGGGAACTTATCTAACAGTGCGAAAGCATTTGTTACTTCACTATACACTGAACAAATACCTAATTCCGTAAAGGAAGCTCAAGGTAAGAAGAACTGGGAAGAAGCAATGGAAGTGGAGATGCGTGCTCTTATGAAAAACAATACATGGGAGAAGTGCATTCTTCCTAAAGGAAAGAAAACAGTTGGATGCCGGTGGGTGTATTCGATTAAATATAAACCAGATGGTTCCATTGGAAGATACAAAGCCCGGCTTGTAGCCAAAGGGTACACTCAGACGTATGGGATCGATTACTCTGAGACATTTTCTCCGGTTGCAAAAATGGATACCATCAGAGTCCTCTTTTCCGTGGCAGCTAATAAGGATTGGCCCCTTCATCAATTTGATGTTACAAATGCATTTCTTCATGGAGACCTAACTGAAGAAGTTTACATGGAAGCACCTCCAGATTTTTCAGGGGGTTTTAAAGATGGGGAAGTTTGTAGGTTGAAGAAATCTCTATACGGGCTAAAACAGTCTCCTCGGGCATGGTTTGGAAAGTTCACCTTGGCCATGAAAGAATACGGGTATCGCCAAAGTAACGTTGATCATACCTTGTTCCTCAAAAGAAGGAACAGCCTCGTAACTTGCTTGATCATATATGTGGACGACATGATTATCACTGGAGATGATGTAGAAGAAATAGCCCAGCTGAAAAGGAATTTGTTTTCAAAGTTTGAAATGAAAGACCTTGGGAATCTCAAGTATTTCCTTGGAATAGAAGTTCTCAGGTCTAAACGAGGGATTTTCATCTGCCAAAAGAAGTATGTTCTTGATCTCCTGGCGGAAACTGGGTTGATTGATTGTAAACCAGCAGATACGCCAATGGTGGTGAACCACAATCTTCACATGGAACTCGATGGAAAGCTCGCAGACAAAGAAAGATATCAACGGCTCGTGGGCAAGTTAATTTATCTCTCCCATACTCGCCCTGATATAGCGTACGCTGTTGGAGTGGTAAGTCAGTTTATGCACCAACCACAAGTTGCCCACATGGAAGCTGCTCAGAGAATTCTAAGGTATCTCAAGGGAACCGCAGGTCATGGAGTGTTGTTCAAAACAAATGGGCATTTAACTGTTGAGCTCTACACTGACGCAGACTGGGCAGGAGATAAGGGAAACCGAAGGTCTACATCAGGGTACTTCTCCTTGGTTGGCGGAAACCTTGTTACCTGGAGAAGTAAGAAACAGAAGGTGGTTGCTCTGTCAAGTGCAGAAGCAGAGTTCAGAGGCATAGCTCGAGGGTTAAGCGAAGTTCTTTGGATCAGGAAGCTTCTAGAAGATATTGGTTTCTCCCAAAGGGTACCCAGTAAAATTATGTGCGACAATACAGCTGCAATACAAATCTCAGAAAACCCAGTTCAACATGATCGAACGAAACATGTAGAGGTTGATCGGCATTTCATCAAGGAAAAACTGCAGGAAAGGATCATAGAGCTCCCGTATGTAGCATCAAAAGATCAACTCGCAGATATCCTCACAAAGGCAGTCAACGGAAACGCGTTTAATAGCTGTTTGAGCAAGTTGAGTATTGGTAACTCCACTACTCAACTTGAGGGGGAGTGTCAGAAAGAAGATAATAGATAGTATAGGGGGCTAATATGTAACTTGGTGTTCTATATAAACACCATTCTTTGTAACCCTATTTTTTAATCAATACAATTCAAACCCCAATTGTTGTGTTTGTTCTCTACACTAGACAACAAAAATCTCATGAGTTTCCTGAAATATGATTTGGGAAGGGGGTTCCCTTGGAGGCCGAAGGCCGCATCAGCTCCCCCCCGAAGCCTTCCCCCTTCCCACACCCTTCATCCTTAATAATATTATATTGTAGTATGTGATGATAAAGCAACTCAACCACCTAAGTGTCGAGACTTTCATAAATTTTTCAGATTTAACATTATTGTTTAGCAATATAGCAATTGAAAAAGAAGAATGTTTTCCTCAATTGTTTGAGGTTTCCCAGGCATTTTTAATAACCGGTTTCGGTTTCTCATTTTAAGGGTTAGAACCGGTTATTACTATAATGGGTTCGGTTCCGGTTCTTAAAAAACTGGATATTTAAATACCCTATTTTCAAGTTTTTCTTTACCCTATTTTCAGGTTTTTAATACTCTATTACGTTTTTATTACCTTATTTTCTCGTATTTTTGTTTTTTAAAATTAAACATGCATTGTATTATGTAAAAAAATTAAAATAAATGCACTAGAATAAATATAAAGATAGATATTAGAATCATCTATAGAACAAATGCAATAAACAATACATATTTATAACTTGTATTGTATCCTTGGAGAAATGCAAAGACATCACTCCTCAACCAAATATCTATTCCTTCTAGCTCCAAAAGCCAATCTCTACAGAAAACAAAAGGAGCACAAATGCATAACTCAAGCAGCATTTTTAATACCAAATGACCAAAGGAATATGACTCAATATAGAACAAGCATCAAGCACATATGTTTGTAGAGACGACAGATTTGACCCATTTACCTACCAATGAGTCATTTTAGCTTACATTTTACGTCTAACAGGTCAAGTGGATTAAGATGAAAAAATTAAACTAAAACTGAAGCACATGGAATGCCATCCATATTGTATTCAAGGGCAAAAAACCCCCCTCCTAAATCTGTTACTACTATAAAAGAAGTTATATCATTATTGTATTATACTATACTTGTTTCTGTAATCATATTTAACAAACTAATCATTAATAAAAATTGGATAAGAAAAGTGTTTGTGGGTCGGGTCCGCCCAACTTAAACTATAAAAAGCTACATGTTTCAACCCGTTGCCCAAATCACCCATTTTGCCTTTACACTAGGATTGCTATCAAAACGTGGTCCGTGGATTGGTCAAAATTATAGAACAAAGAAAACTACACATATATAGAGGGCCGTTCGTTTCAAAATCAATAATAAGTTGAGAACCATGAGAATTGCGTTATAGCTTTGAATGTGATACACATGATGGTTATGTAACCACCTCTGTTTCTCTCTCACCCTCTTTCTAATTATTTTTAATGCACTATGTACAAGTGCATTATGCGGTTCTCGCTTTTCAACATATTATTGGTTCTAAAATGAACGTGCCCATACATATAGAGAGAACTGCAGGAAACGCAAAGCACTTGTACTTGGTGCATATTAGATTTAGTGGGAGAGAGAAAGTGAAGCGGTTATACAATCGCCTCGTGTATCACTTGTACTTGGTCCGCGCTCTACACATATTAAATAGTAACTTGGTAGGGCTTACAGAGAATATCTGGGAGTAAGCTTTTAATCCCGTAAGAAAACGAATGTATGTTGGCCTTGTTGATCCACTGGTCGGTATGGACCTGATATTCGGGACAAGGTACTTTGCAACCTGCACATACTCAACATGTCATACATAAGCAACCCGAGTAAGCACAAATAGAATTAAAAAATTAGTAACATATATTAGTCAAACTATATTAATTGATGTCTTAATATACTTATGGTGAGTACAAACTAGAGGTGGTGATTCCAACGTAATCACTTATAAATGGGTCAAATTTGGGTCGTGTTTTATGTCAATCGGGTCAAACAAAAGTTCGGGAATCTACTTTTTAAGGCACACTCAAAGGTCTAAATAGCTATAATAAATGTGTTTTTTGCAATATCCTGTTACTAGTATACAAAAGGTGGTTGATAGTAGAGAGAGACAATTTTTTGACCCGATAGTAAATGAGTCGAATGAATATTTTGTTCATAGATGTTATACCTCATCTGCTGGTTCCGCCAAAACATTGATGAAAAATTTTGCCTGCAATATTACAAAAGCTTATTAGTAAAGAAAAGTAACATGTTGATTAGGCAATAAGTATGTTAGTTAGTACAAATCAAACCTGCTTTGTGTTGGCACCTGACATGAGTAGGTCAGTTGTAACCATTCCTGGCTGCAAATCATATCAATCCAAGAAATATATATAAATATAGATAGATATATCATATAGATAGGGGGTTCGTTTAAAACCAATAATATGTTGAGAACCGCATACGCATTTTATCTATTGCTTTGGATGTGATACCCAACATTGGCTGTTAAATAACCGTATTCTATATCACATTCATTTCATTATGCGGTTCTCAACATATTGTTGGTTCTAAAATTATATGTGCAAGAAAAGCACAACATACCGACAAGTTATGGACAACAACATTGCTTACTTCTTGCATCCGCAACTCCGCCTTCAGAAAAAAATTGAATAAATTGTATGTCAAAATTAAACAAATATAAAGACATATCATATATTGCAATTATTGCCTGCAATGATTTTGTTAAATGCACCACGCTACGCTTAGTTGCTCCATATGCAGCAAACCTAAATAAACAAAAGATAAATATATCAATTATGCTTTATAGTGTATCTATTACATATGATTATGGAATTTTTCAAAAGTGTAAGCAAAAAGAATCACACACACACACCTGGGGGTCGGTCTTCCATCGGAACCGGCTCCATCAATATTGAATATATGGCCGCCTCTAGGCTGGTTTAGCATCATTTTCATTGCCTATAACAATGCAATTAAATAAGGAAAGACTCGACCAATGACAATTGGACATGTGTACAAAAAGAATTACCTCCCGGCAACAAATCATCAAACCAAGTGTGTTTGTAGTCACAACTTCTCTGAAAGTGAAAGTTTAAATTTCATTTATCAAATAACAAAGATATAATAATTTTGAAATGTACCAAAAGGCTTACATGAGATCCTCATCTGAAGCCTCTGCCAGAGGCTTATAGCTATATGCATTTGATCCTGCATTATTTATCTGCGTTCATCAAAGCTTGTATAAGAAACCAACATATATTAATGGTATTTATCAATAATTATTAACTTTCATTAAAATTTAAAATTATTGATGCGATTTCAAATAATGATGATGGCTACAATTACCCATATATCAACGTATTGTAGGTTGTCTTGTGCGTATTTAACTAAATTTTTAACGTCATTTCCATCCCTAACGTCACATTTTGTACCCTGCACATAGAAGCAAAGGATGAAGTTATAGATACAATTACAAAAATATATTATTAAAAGAGCAAAATGCCATTTTCGTCCGAGGTTTGGCCAGTTTTGCGACTTCCGTCCAAATGTTTGTTTTTCGCATCTGGATCCAAAAGGTTTGAAATCTTGCCATTTTCATCTAGCGTGTTAACTCCATCCATTTTTCTCCGTTAAGTCAGGGGTATTTCCGTCTTTTTTGTTAACTTAAAGGGCAATTCGGTCTATTTCACTTTATGTAAAAAGACCGAATACCCTTAAAAAAGACGGAATTGCCCTTTAAGTTAACTAAAAAGACGGAAATACCCCTGACTTAACATAAAAAATGGATGGAGTTAACGAGCCGGGTAAAAATGGCAAAATTTCAAACCTTTTGGATCCAGACGCGGAAAAACAAACTTTTGGACGAAAGTCGCAAAAGCGAAGCTCGGGCTCGGGCTCGTTTACTAGATGAGCTTGTTTTTAGGCTCGGGCTCGGGATCGAGCTCGTTTAAGCTCGGCTCGTTCGAGCTTTTTTTCAAGCCGAGCTCGAGTAGCTCGGCTCGTTAGCATTGCACCCCTATTGACCAAACCTCAAGGACGAAAATGGCATTTTACTCTTATTAAAATAATAATAATAATATTATAGTAATTTACTAATATAGTTCCAACATTGGATGAATGTATCTATAGGTACCCACACATGCTGAGCTCCAAATTCCGCCCTTAACGTCTGGAGAGCTGATTCAACTCGTTCATCTGTATAAATTGTTAAAACGATTTATTTATTGCGTTGTAACCATTTCCATAAATGTTTAGTGATTTTTGAGTTTCGACCCTTTTAACTAGTTCGATCCATTTTGCCTCTTTCATTTAAATTATTTTATTTTATATTAGGTGGTTTGACTCCTGATTAATCAAATAAGACCCGAATCAACACGTTTATTGCACATTTGAACAAGCTTGTACTTACCAGACCTCGAGCATATTATAACATTATCACCTGCTTTCAGAAACTCTTTAGCTAGGGCATAACCTATTCCTGGAAACATAATTTGCAAATGAGTAAGAAAACTAGAACTTTTAAATAACTCACAATTCATATATTGATATCATTCATCCTTAAGTTTTTCATCTTTCCAATACTTAAAATTAGTAACTTTAATTGTGGTCCACAAGTTTTCTTGATTTTGTCAGTCATAAAGGAGAATGTAACATGTTGACTTTTGATGAATAGTCAAACATTTTAAAACTATACGTCATGTCATGCTAACGCATATTTCCTTCGGAAAGAGGGAGTAGTATATTATTTTTCAACTATCATCAGTGCTAAATTAACTCCATCAACATGTCATGATAATCAGTTAACCACACTTATAATTTAGGCACTTAGGAATACATATAAGCATCACTAATGAGCACAAAGTGGAAAACCACTATGAGTGATTCATCAAAAAACCAACTTAGAAATCCTTTAGTTGCTTCCACTTTTGTTTATCAAGTATTCAAGTATCCTAACAAAAACAAGAATTATTAAACCACAAAGCTAACTTTTTGTTAGCTATCAAAGACCAAAAACACATTAACCGAACCAAGGTTTAAAAGTAAGGAATCGTGCTTGGAGGCGTTTTCCCTTCGCCTCACGAGGCGTATACCTAGAGGCGAACTGAGGCGTAAGCCCGAGGCAGAATTTAAAAATAAATATAAAATTACATATCTTATAAAAAATAAAATACTAACCAATTTCATCATCAGATTCATCAAAACACACAAAAAAAAGACAAGAAATGTTTGAAACTGACACAAAAAAATCAAAAACATCAAAACCCCTTGAGGCGCACCTGAGGCACAACTTTTCTTAGTGCCTCGGCCCTCTAAGGCTCACATACAAAATAACCCCCCTGAGGCGCCGCCTCAAAATCGATTTTTGGGCGCCTTGCCTTGAGGCGCACGCCTCAGCCGTTTTTTTAAAGCATGAACCGAATAATTTCGAATTTTTTGGTTTCTAAAAACAATAATAACTTCCCTTATACCAGGAATTTGTATGTAAAGACCACCTAAACATTTAACTTTTATTCACTAGGGTCACCCAGTCCCATATATTGAAACCGCTATACAGGCCATCCAAGTTATACAAGTTTCATTCATATCAAATCCAGTCAAAACATGCTTGACAAAATTATCATTTATAATCTTGAAGATAGCAAAAAGGCCTAATGCCTAATCAACACAAAGGTATTTTTGTGTTTTTAAAAGACATTTGAAGATTATGCATATTTTACGGATATAGTATAATCTAAATTGTGACACACATGGGTGCCTATGTAATGATTTCAATATATTAGTGGTAATACATAGACTATGTGTTTGGGGCTCAAGGGATAAAAAGTGGAGCCATGTAGACAACCATCGTTCATCTTCTTCGAATAGTGGCCCCTGTTGTGGTTACCACGACCTTAGCCCCCCCCCCCCCCCCCCCCTCACGCTCACCTTCTTCACTATCTCAGCTGTCCCACGCCTGCAAGCCCCGCGTCCCTCTAGCGCTCCTCCGTGACGGCATCCACACCGCACGCCCCGCTAAGGTTCCCCCCCCCCCCCCCCACACACACACACACACCAACCACATAGCCTTAGGCTTTATTCACATACATTATCCTTTCTACATTCTATAACAACATCCAGAGCAAGTAACACAAATACAACTTTTAAATATTATCCCTTTTTTACTTCAGACATAAGAAAAAAAAAATTACAAATACAAATACAAAAAAAAAATTATGGTGGATTTTGAGTAATCTAGCATAATAATAAACTATAGGGAGTCAAATTAATGGAATAAACATCAAACTGAACCATAAGATCCTGCAATTCACATCTAAAACACTACTTTAAGCTTCAAAAATCACCAACCAGATTCACCCATTTAACCACATACAAAAACCAGAAGCAAAAATAAAATAAAATAAAATAAAATAAAGAAACCTTTAGTGGAACCGGTGATGAGGACATTGTAAGGAGGAACCATGGGCTGAGAAGGTCCAGAAGAAACAGAGAACATTGGGGGTTTCAGTATATAGGGTTTTGGGCGAACTGAAGTTGTGAAAACCCTAAATTTTCCGGCGAGGTGGGGACGGTGGTGTGGGAGCGAACAGAGAAGTGGAGGAGAGTGTGCAGAGGAGAGAGAGTCGTTGAGGTTCATGGTGAAGAGAGGAGAAGAAGCAGTTGTGGTGGTTATCGCCATTGGAAGACAGGTTCAGGGCTCCGGTGAGGTTATGTGGTGGTGGAGCACCGGTAATAAGATAGAACCCGGCAGCAGGTATCAAGAAAAAATATAATGTGAGGATTAATATAGTTTCTTATTTTATTGGTGATTTTGTCATGACTCAATTAGAAAAATGGCGTGGTTTAAAAAATAGGAGTAGTGGAATGGGGTATGAAAGAGTGACATTATACGACACGTGACACCCAATTATCATTATTTTTATTATTCAAAATTATAAATCTATTTAGTTTAAACACTTATAGTTCGACTACGACTTTGTATAACTAATTTAATGTTTGGTTTGTTACGTTTAGCCCTTTAGGGTAAGGAGATACAATGAGGACTAATAGTTAACTCGTGGATTACATGGAGGAGTTGCGGACTGATGGTTGTTGATGTAAAGGCATCATTTTTCTATACAAGTATAATTGTATAACGTAGTGGACTTATTTATTGTGCTGACTAGATAAATGGTCTATTGTATATTTCGGATAACAATGTTATTTTTTTATCAGTTTATTCTTAAATTTTGAAATTCTAATGAAAACGTGGATTCTTCTTTAATTAGAGTATATCATTACAAAATAAAAATTATAGTGTGGGTGACCTGGTTTGTCTAACTCGCTTTCTCCTAGTACATGATGCCACCAAGGTGCCAACCAATGCAACCGTTCGGAAATTCCATGTGGCCAACTCATATATGGGCATTTAGCAATCGCCCAATGGTGGTGTCGTGGTGAAAGAGTAAGAAATGTAAATTGGAAATTCAACATGCTTGTATTCATTAATTTAATATGAACCCTATAAATTTACACACACGAAATAATGTCTGAACCCCGTATGTAAATTGGAAATTCAACATGCTTGTATTCAAATTCAGCCGAACCATTCATACACACATACATTAAGAGTAAACTCAGTTCAGCCGAACCTTTTATACACATACATTAAGAGTAAAGTCAGTAGGAATGTAGGATGAAGCCTAAAACAACTCAATGATGAAGCATCAAATAGTGAACAACTTCACGTATATTATTAGCCTTTTTAAAAACTATCCCATCGGATCAGGTTGTATTCGACGAAATTCATGAAACATATAATCCAAGACCGGATAACTTATTTGGGCCATTTTCTGATCTTAGTATTGGTCCAGTTATAGCTGAATCTGATCACCTCTATGATACATGTTTGGTAAACTTTGGAAAAAAAAAGTTTATAAGACCGGATAGCTTATTTGGGCCATTTTCTGATCTTAGTATTGGTCCAGTTATAGCTGAATCTGATCGCCTCTATAATACATGTTTGGTAAACTTTGGAAAAAAAAAAAATTATAAAAGAAGTTTAAAAAAGTGGGAGTTCATTAGAAGGAACCCAGATGGTTATTTAGGTCAAGGTTGCACCGGCCTGTTATCCTTCCACTGTTCAGAGCGTGAAGTTTTCGCAGCTCTGTGAAACCAGCCTAACGCATTGCCCTCAACTCTAGGAACAAAGTGACCCAAGCCTTCGCCTAAACCACATGGCTCAACTCCAAACTTGGAACGGGCAGGCCAGATATTGCAACAGCTTGGCCCAACCATTCTAGGTTCAGTCACAGTTCAGCCCACTTTAACGCCCTCACTTGAGTCACAGGCTCGCGTTACCAAGCCCGGCGATGCTTAGACACTATCTGTTGCTTATAAACAAAACTTTCTCATATTCCCGATGTGGGATATAAAAGCTTCTGGTGCTTAATCTTCTTCATCTTGTCAAATACTTTTTCAAGCAAATTGTTTATCGCTTCAAAAAATGTGAATCTATTCAGTGAATAGTTCAGTTTTATGGTAAAACTTATATACCGTGAAATCGGCTATTTTCAAAATCAGATTTCGATTTTGATATGGTCTCTGTAACGAAATGTACACTGCTGTTGCACAAAAATCAGGTCATGTAGTCTGCATCTTAGTTTAACTAATATATAGACATGTATTTATTTAAGCTGGTTAATGCAATAACATTACTATTCAGATTGACTGTGTGTATAAATACATATCGCACAATCTTGTAGTGAACTGTCATTCGATACCACCTTAGATTATGTTATGATAAAATTTGATAATTAGAGTTGTCACTTGGGGTTGGACTCTTAAAAGGAAGAGTGGTCAAAGAAGATATAATATAGAGTGTTATTTTAAAACAAATACTTACCGAGTACTTACATTTTTTTTCCATTTCTGTTATATGAACCCACAAACTTTTGATTTATTGAAGTTTGACGTTATATACTGAAATGTTGTTTTGTATGTATTTCAAGGCATAAATTTGTTTTGTAATGTTAATCAGTGTTGTAGGAATTGCTAGACGCTAGTCGGTCGGTGGGGTAACGACTAGCGATTAATCGGATTGAGATTTTTATGTGTAATGTTTAGTTATATATACACACACATATTTAAATGTAGTTTATTAAAGTAGACATATCCCCTCACTAACCCATTTTTAAAGTAAATGACGGGAATTTATAAGGTTTGGTCGAAATTTAGCTGGAATCTAGCCAAAATAGGACCGCCATGGGCCGCCTAGCGATTAATCGGTGAACCTCCTATTGGTGATTAATCGGCGACTAAGCAGAGACTAGTCAGGATTTTTACAACCATGATGTTAATACATACTACTTCCCAATTTACATTTTGATTTTTTGTTTTATTTTACATGATTTTAGACAGTGGCGGAACTAGAAGAAAAATTTAGGGGTATCCCAATTTTTTTTACCTAGATCCGTCCTTAAAAATTTGAGGGGCCCGGTGCGGCTAGTAAAAATGGGCGGTCTTAAAATTTTCTTTTACCTATAGTCATTCCTAAGAATTCGAGAGCCCTCAGGGACTTGTGCTTGTGTGTGTGTATATATATAATATTACGACATTACAAACCCGTGTATACACGAGTTGAATAAAAAAAGTTAAATAGGTAGTATCACACGCATGAAAACGTTGTCAAATATTTTTTTGTGAAACTTTAAATGTTATTTGAAAGTTTTATAAATAATATTTATTTTGCAATAAAAATATTTTCAACAACAAAAAGTATCGAAAACTCATCATCCTTCAATATTTGTTAAAGTATGTTATCTTATATGACTTTTCAGAAATGAGTTAACTGTCATTTTCATCTCTGTGTTTGTTCACTTTTGTCATTTTAGGCCAATTTTCAAAAATGCATCTGTTTTCTCCTTGACATACTAGAAACGTGCCACTTCAGTCCAAAAATTAAAACCCAGTTAAGTCAGACAGGTTAAATGAAGGGTATTATTGTCAATTCAGAAAATAAAGTAAAAATAAAAGATATATGAATTAACAATAATACCCTTCATTTAACATGTCTGACTTAACTGAGTTTTAATTTTTGGACTAAAGTGGCACGTTTCCAGTATGTCAGGGAGGAAACTGGTGTATTTTTGAAAATTGGTCTGAAATGACAAAACTGAAGAAACCACAGGGACGAAAATGACAGTTAACTTTTTAAAAAATTGAAATCCTGGGCTTTAAAATTAATCATTTCCAAAATCTTTATCTTTAATTTCATATAACTAAAATTTAAAAACTTTGTTATTTCTATATCCGTAGAATCGTAGAGATAAAACATTCATATTTTAAACATGTTTATATAATATTTATTTTCATTTAAACAAAACTAGAATTACAACCCGCCGCAATGTGGCGGGGATTCTTTAGTTATAACTAAGTCGATTTAGGACGCGCATGTTATGTTGAACCTTTCAAACGGGAAAAAATAGACGATGTAAAAACGTTCACCCACACATGTACGTTGCGTCGTGTTAACTCGCAAAATTTAGAACGAAACGTAAAAACGTGAAACCAAATACGCACGTTTCGATGTGTTTAGTCACAAAATTTAGAACGAAGCATAAAGCGAAAAAATTTGCGGAAAATAAAAATAATAAAGGACCAAAGTTGAAAGTAAAAAAAGTTGTGAGGATAGATTGCAAAAGATAAAAAGTTTTAAGTTAAAAGTAAAAAACAAATAGTTTTGCGTTAAAGGTAATTTATGAAATACATTTGAGTGAAAAGTTAAAAAATCATTTTTTTTTTAAACTCTCAAAGCCAAGGTTACAACAACCATATGCATAACCATATGAAATACATTTGAGTGAAAAGTTAAAAAATCAATTTTTTTTTTAAAACCCTCAAAGCCAAGGTTACAACAACCATATGCATAACCATTTTTTCTTTGGAAAACTCTCAAAGGCAAGATTACAACAAATAAGTAAAAAAAATCAAAGTGGTTAAATCGCAAAAGATGGAAAGTTTTGAATTAGAAGTGAAAAATCAAATTAATCAAAGGGGTTAAATTGTATAAGATGAAAACTTTTGAATTAGAAGTGAAAAATAAAATTAATCAAAGGGGTTAAATTAACAAAGATTAAAACTATAAACTTAAATTGTCAAAGATTAAAACTTTAAGGTTAAAAATGAAACAAAGATTAAAACTTTAAACTTAAATTGTGAAAGATTAAAACCTTAGGGTTAAAAAGGAAAATTCCAATTTTTTTTTGAAAATCTCCCAAAGCCAATTGTACAACCTTGATATGCATAAGTTTGTTGCTTCTTTATAAGGTTATAATAGATAACCTATTAAATCATATATATATATATATAATGAACTATTTTGATATTTTTTTGTTGTAGTATTTTCACTCTGTACCTTTTATATAAAAAGATCTATTCTAATGTTTCTTCTATTTTCACTTTTTACCTTTTTGTTGTTTAAAAAAAGAACTAAGAGTAAATGTCAATTTACGTCCATAAGGTTTATACCAAAACGCATGACCGGCTCTCATTTAAAAAACACTACAATTAAGTCCCTATGAGACAAATTAAGTAAAGTATGTGAAAATTATAAATATAAACTGATCAATAAATAAAATAAAATAAATAAGTGTTTAGAATGCCTTTCAAGTTGGAAAGAAAAAAAAAAGGAGTTAAATGCCAAAATAGTCCCCGTGGTTTGAGCTGTTTTGCCAGTATAGTCCAAAGGTTTCATTTTTAACATCTAGATCCAAAAAGGTTTCATCGTTGCCATTTTGGTCCAACTGACTTAACTCCATCCATGCTCCTCAGTTAGTCAAGGGGTATTTTTGTCATTTCATGTTTTCTGAATTATATTAAAGATTATAAAAGGAGAACAAAAACTGTTGTGAGGGAGGATCGAACCCGGGCCTCTGGCCGGTTCACTCACAAACGCACAAGACACTTGCCAGTGAGCCATGCTCACATTTTTGCAAGAAATGGATCTTTATTGATTTTATTCTTTGATTCAGTTCATCACCTACACCTGCAAACAGATGACCAAACAGGTGCCACATCATCGGTTTCAGTCATTAGCTCGTTAATCAGCATGTATTCGAGATGCGGGTGCTTTAAAGATTCGTTAAAATCGTTTTCCGAAACTAAAACCCACGACGTTGTTCTCTAGAGTTCGATGATCGCAGCTTATGGGTTTCATGGAATGGGAAAAGAAGCAGTCGAGTTATTCAATCAAATGGAAAACGAAGGGTTAGAACCGAACGATGTTACGTTCTTGAGTTTACTTTACGCTTGCAGTCACTGTGGGTTAAAAGACGAAGGGATCAAGATTAGGGTTTCTTTGGTCATCTGTTTGCAGGTGTAGGTGATGAACTGAATCAAAGAATAAAATCAATAAAGATCCATTTCTTGCACAAATGTGAGCATGGCTCACTTGCAAGTGTCTTGTGCGTTTGTGAGTGAACCGGCCAGAGGCCCGGGTTCGATCCTCCCTCACAACAGTTTTTGTTCTCCTTTTATAATCTTTAATATAATTCAGAAAACATGAAATGACAAAAATACCCCTTGACTAACTGAGGAGCATGGATGGAGTTAAGTCAGTTGGACTAAAATGACAACGATGAAACCTTTTTGGATCCAGATGTTAAAAATGAAACCTTTGAACTATACTGGCAAAACAGCCCAAACCACAGGGACTATTTTGGCATTTAACTCAAAAAGAGTAATGTTAGAATAAAATAAATACCCTAATTCAAATAACCTAAATAGTATATTAATTGGAAAAAAAGAGGAGTGTGTCAGGGCTCTGATGAAGTTTGACTAAATACTTCATCATCCCATATTTCTATTATTATATTAATATAATATAATATTTCATCATCTTCATTCTTTAACAACATTCACACGCTGCAAACTTTCGGCGACCGAAATTTTTGTTTCCATTGACCATATATAATTTCAGTTCATCTTTACTTTAGCTACACTCAGGGGTATCCTAATGTTTGCTCAGGGGTATCATCGATATATAAAATGGAGATTAAACATAAATTTGCACTTCGTCAAGAAAGTTGAGGGGTATCCCGTGCACTCCCTCGACACCCTATAGATCCGCCCCTGATTTTAGAGCTAATGAAGAACGCATGTAATTTGTGCCTCTTAGGTGTTACCTTTTTACATAATAAAGTGTATGATTCTTAATTTCCACCATGAAGGGTATTCATACCAAACCCTTTAGTATATGCCAAATGTGTTGTGGATAATGTTATTGATGTTGATTTTGGTGGATGTTGCACCATGAATTCTTTTGATACATGAATAGGGGTGCTTTCATTCCCTTAAAAGGCTGTATTAATGAGAAAAATCACTAGATAAGGGTTTAAAACAAGTTAGGGTAAACGCACGATGAATCCAACTTCCACTGGTTTTATATTGTCATTTGTTCACATGCTATTGATGGGGTCGGAGTTTTTGATGACGGATTCATATGATTATAATATTACTTTTAGTAAGGGTGGGTATAAAGCGTGCAAGTGTGGTTAAGGAGAGTAATATCAATGACAAAAATAAGGATAAGAAGTAAGATTTAAGAGTTAATGTAAGGTTGAGAAGGACATACACAACATGAATATGATTTGACTTTGAGGATGATGTATTGGAATATGATGTGTTAAATAATGAGGGTAAGGATTAAGTCAATATTCCTAAAAGGATCATCAACAACTCATTATTAATATAAAATTGCAAGAGATTCGAGAAGCCTTTGATTAAGCTTGAGTTAGCTTAAAAATATAGGTACCAACTAGCTTTTGATAACCAAACTTATTTTAAACCTTCACTCAAAACAAAAACAAATTTGTAAGAGTAGAATGGCACCATCTAGTAACTATTTGAACCCATAATCTAATCACTAGAAGATGTTACCTTATTTTAACTTACTCCAACCCATTTCAACCCTAAGGCTATTATTATGGACCTATGGTTTCATTTTTTTAGCTATCAAATCATAAAGTGATCGTTATATCACTGCTACGTAGGCATGAGTTCTCACTTATTTTCATTTTTGTATGTAATGGTTTCACATAGGTTTTTAATAAAAGAAAATTAACAAAAAGAAAATAAAAATGAAGTGGTGGAGTTTGATTTGTTGAAAGTTTCAACTAATCCCCCCTCTTCCCGCCCTTCACTCCCATGGTGAGGCAGTGTGTCACTCCCGAAAAGAAGCCACGTTGCCAGGGCGTTATACCATATCACATGGTCTAAAGGGATGAAACACCATTATAGTTTAGTTGAACCCTCTACCCATTTCAATCCATAGTCCAATAATATTATGTCTCATCACCATCAAACACAAAACTAAATTTTTTAAACATTGGAACCGGTGCCACATCACACCCCATACATCCATCTAGCACGCGGGTTCATTAACCCACACTTGATCCAACTATCCCATCCCACAAGATTTGCGACGATATTCCTGTAGAACCCTCGAAACCCATAAGGTTCCCCGGGTAGGTGTATACCCTAAACAAGCAACAAACCTATTAACACATTTTCTTCAAAAAACCTCACCCCTCAAAATTCAAATGGCTACAAAATCTTGAGTTTTGACTTGGTGAGAACATCATGGTCATCATTGGTGGAATGGTAACAATTATTGCATCAAATGCTTATTGGGATTCGCACTACCACTCAATTCCAAGATTTGTACAACCAAACCACATAATAACCAATAGTTTTCATATGTCATAATTCATTCATTCATCACACAAACAAAATGCAACTATCTTCCTACCTTCCTATTGGCTAGACGACCCCCTTCCAATATTCTATTATACCCAAACTCAATTCTTTTTACTTTCAACCACTTAATTATTCATACCCAAAGAGAATTAAAAGATGGTTTTGAATACGAGTGTTCACTAAGCAACAAAAAAGCTAAAGTAACTATCTTTTTACTCCAGTTTTTGCCTACATCATTACCGAATTCGAAGTTTTGATCGTTGAAATCTGTCACCAACAAGGAAAAATCGAATCTTTTTAGTGGGTTTCTTGTCATTTCTTCAATTAGGGTTCGGTAACGTGTGATTCGGATCGATTTGGGGGGTTTTTGAGGTCGTTTCTTGATCTGATTAGTATGGGTTTCTGTTATTGTTTAAAGAAATTAGGGTTTTAACTTGTTGGGTTGGGATTTTGAATCATGGATTTTCATTACGATCGACATGCGATTTCGTTTCAATCGAGTGGTGCAGACAGCACATCTCAGATGATTGTGATGGGCACTTCAACGACAACAAGTACGAGGTTTTTGGGGAATCCTATGATGGGAAACAATCATTCTTGTGGGTCTGTTCTTGGTGATTCTGTTTCAGGGTTGAAGCATGATGCAGGTTTGGCTGTTGAGTGGTCTGTTGATGAACAACGTAAGTTGGAAGAAGGATTATCCAAGTAAGTATTTTGTTCTAATTTTGTATGTCATATTGTTACCTTAATATATGCTAATTGAATAGATTGTCTTTAATCTTCTATTTGATTAACCTAATGCAAGTTGCAGTTTCTGCACATAGAATATGTGTAATTAGTGTTGCAGTTTCTTTCTAATGAGCATTTGTTTGCTCTTTTTTTATATGAAAAATTGTGTAATAAGATCTTGTAAAATGTATGTAGATTTGCTGATGAGACGAGTATTATGAGGTATATCAAAATTGCTGCCACAATGCGTGATAAAACTGTTCGTGATGTTGCACTAAGGTGTAAGTGGATGGCGGTGAGTTATTACTTGTTTTCATCGTATCGTGTATTCGTGTCGCCTTTTATCGATTGACTACTTATTATCGGCATATGCTCATTATTACACTGTTATAAATAGTTTATTATAGTTATCTTTAATGGGCGGTCATAGAGGTTGCATTTTCGACCCGTTTACTTATGAATGGGTTGATTTAAGTTACATTTTTTTCTCTAACGGTCAAATTTGTAAAATAAAAGATGGCTGAAAAGGAAATGGGTCAAACAGGTCGAAAGTCTTACACCCTCATGGCCTCATGTCACTGCTTGCATTGTATAAGTATTAACCAATTTAAGTTAACCAAGTGGTGATTTTGATTCCTTTTATCGTTAAATGGTTAACAATCTGAAATATTTGGCAGAAAAAACGAAGAAAACATGATGATCCGCATATGGGGAAAAAGTTGAAAGATAAAAAGGTAATGGTTATGCCTACATACACTTTATATTCTATATGCTTATGGCGTTTGATAACTAAACAAAAAGAAAGTGTTTATATATCTTAATTAGTTAACTATAATCGTGTCCAGAGAATGCGTATGTCTTAAATGGAAGAAAGAGATCACACAATCACCTAAAAGTTTTAGGTCATTGTATGTTCTCTTTCTTACATATAACATACACATTTTCTCGACGCAATAAGAGTTTACTGATTAAGATAAATAAATACATACATTTTCTTTTGTAACTATTGGGCCATAAGATGGTGCAATAATCCATCATGTGTAATATGGCCCATAAGATAATGGTTTATGGGTTGAAATGATGGGTGCCACTTAAAAACAATGCATGAGTTTAAACGGGTCCAAATGGGTCAATCGAGCTGTGGGATAAGAATATGGCTCAAGTGGTGGGGCTCTGGTGCTGATCTCCTTCTTGATACAAATAAATAATCTTTTAAGTTTAAGCTTTTCATAGAAATATAGAATCACATTCCTTCTTTTTTTCATTTTTGTTAGTAAATAATGGTTTTAATTATCACATTTAATATATTGATTCTATGCATTAAAGACAGACTTTGACCTTTAACCTGTATGACCCGTTCGACATTAAAGACAGACTTTGACCTTTAACATGTATGACCCGTTCGACATTATTTCCAAAATCTACCTTCAAAGGTCATACGACCTCCTAAAAAAGTGTTCGCGGGTCAATTAATCTTGCTGACCCACCTGTAATTAATATCCAAATGTGATTAACTTCATGAAGCATCCGAATTATGACTCTTTCTGCCATTTAATTACGTTTATTTGGTAAAAATATTAGTATTCTGATTGTCGTGTGTTTTCAGGATAATCTGGTGGAATCATCCTCAAAACAAAGTATATCATCCGTTCCAACACTTAATGTGGCTCCGTTTCCTGTTACCATGAATAATCGGACTCAGATTGACGGCATGACTTTTGAAGGTAATTATCTGAACTGTTACATGATTAAATGAAAGGGATTTAGAGATAATTTAGTAACACCAAGTCATCAAGTTTACATGAAGATTAAATATCAAAATTGCATACTTTTCTAGAAAAAAAGGGGCACTTTTTCTTTTTTATTTACCCTAATAATTGTGTGGATTGTTCTACTGATTGATGCAGCATTAAGTGGTTCAATAAGGCACTTACTCGAACAAAACAACCAAGTTCTTGGTCAGATCTCGGCTAATATCTCTCTAATGAAAGTAAGTGACTTTTCTGAACGAGTAAAATGCCATTTTCATCCCTGAGGTTTGGCCAGTTTTGCAACTTTCATCCAAAGGTTTGTTTTTTTTCGCATTTGGATCCAAAAGGTTTGAAATCTTGCCATTTTCATCCGGCTCGTTAACTCCATCCATTTTTCTTCGTTAAGTCAGGGATATTTACGTCTTTTTTGTTAACTTAAAGGGCAATTCAGTCTTTCTCACTTTATGTACATTATGCTAAATGCTTGTACATAAAGTGAAAAAGACCGAATTGTCCTTTAAGTAAAAAAAGGACGGAAATACCCCTGAATTAATGGAGAAAAAATGGATGGAGTTAACAAGCCAGATAAAAATGGCAAGATTTCAAACCTTTGGATCCATATGCGGAAAAACAAACCTTTGGATGAAAGTCGCAAAACTGGCCCAACGTCAGGGTCGAAAATGTCATTTTACTCTTTCTAAATTTATATTTTTAAAGGATCAACATCTAAACTAATCTTTTATAAATATTTTCTTTCATGAGCAGCTACAGGACAATGTCGATCTCATCAGTCACATGAAGAACAACATAACCACCATTTTAAACAAGTATGTGAGATGCTCATTAACTTATAGTTAACATACAGCTTTACCGTTGCTAATCTTTTATTCTTTTAACAAAAAATGCAGCATGAGATATATGCCTGGGCCTCCATTCCCTGTATCACTAAATGAAGATCTTGCACGTAGTATCTTGCCCACTACAAATCAGGTAACGAGGTTTGATTTATGGTAACAATATAATATTTATTAAAATTTGAAGCCACAATAATTGTTTTTAAGAATTTGGATAGATAGATTTGTGCTTATGATTAGGGCTGCAAGCCTGCAAACGAACCAAACGTTCGGCGAACAGTTCGTGAATCGTTCGGCGGGAGGTTCGTTTGTGTTCATTCGTCTATTAAACAGACGAACACGAACAAGAAATTTCGTTCGTTTAGTTAAATGAACAAATATAGGAGTAGTGGAAACTCTTACTGTGGAGGGGAGGAGAGGAAGAGGCAGACCCAAACTGACATGGGATGAACAGATTAGGCATGATTTACTTGAGTTGCATCTTTCTGAGGACATGGTCCAAGATAGGACTTCGTGGAGGCGTAGGATTAGGGTTAAGGACTTCTAGAGGATATTGGAGTAAGGTCTTAGTGTTTTTTAGGGATGTAGGTCTTTCTTATTCTTAAAGTGTCTGTACGGGTGATTTGCCTTATGGTGTTTACGTCCAAATGATGTTGTATGCTATTATACATGATTTACATTATTTTTTGTCACTCTGATCACTTTCTTAATATTGATGGCTTCCTATTTACATTATATTATGTCCAGATGATGTATGCTTTTTCTATATTGTTTGACTTGGTGTGATGGCATGTTGTTCCTTTTGGAGCCGAGGGTCTCTCTGGAAGCAGCCTCTCTATCCCTAGGGATAGAGGCAAGGTCTGTCTACATCCCACCCTCCCCAGACCCTATAAATAGCTTTGCTATTTGTAGGATTTACTGGGTATGGTTGTTGTTGTTGTAGTTAAATGAACAAATATGAACAGAGGCCGAGTTCGTTCATTTATCTTCGTGAACGTTCGGTAACGCGTTCTTTTATGTTTGATAGTTCATTGGTGTTTTTAGTTTTTATATTATATTTATATACTTCAAAATTCCGACAAATAACATATTTAATAAGTGTCAGTGTATTACATATTTTGTTAATGAACGTTTGTTTGTGTTCGTTTGTTTCCATATGTATTCATGAACATTAGTTTGTGCTCATTTGTGTTCATCAACTTTCGTTGCCTAAAATTAACAAACGAACACAAACATAAAATCTCGTTTGGTAAGTGTTCATGAACAGTTCGTGAACACGTTGATTTCTTTACAAACAAACACAAACAAGGTCTTGTTTGTGTTCGCTCGGTTCGTTTGCATCCCTACTTATGATTGTGTACGGGTCAAATAACTGTTCTTGCACGTAGTATCTTAATTCAGTATTTTTTGATCGCCTCGTCTTAATTCAATTTTTTTAATGCTTTCAGAGAATGATGTTTGAGGCATCAAACGGGATGTATATGAAACAAGAGCCAGGGTTTTAACGAAGAATATTCCGAGCTTAATTGCAAAGTGCAAACTTAAACCCGCTGTAAATTTGATAGGTACGCCTTGTGCAAAACTGTATTGATCGCCTATTCGGGTCCAAATCCAACTATACAGAAAATTTGTAGAGATCCCATTTTTGGAAAGCTAAAGATGATGTTTAGGTCATTGATTACCCTTGAATATACAGGCTAGCACCTCTAATGTATAGTCTATTGTGTTCGATTTTTGGTGTCCAAAATAAGGATCTCGAATTGTAGTGATTTTAGCGACGATTGAGTCATGACTCGTTGTTTCTTCGCCTTTTGGTGAATTAGCAACTCGATTTCATGTTATACTTGCAGTTGTAGTTTCTTGTAGCCATACTAGATAATATCAAGTATAAACACAGTTAAATTTGTTTTTTGTTTCTATTTGATGTTGGTGTGGATATTAAACGGGAATCCCGGCTACCAGACAGGGAGGTCAACAAATATTGTGCGAGTTGTACGCGTTAAAACGCCATGGATCTTAAATGTCCAAGAGTTCTTTCTTTTTAAGTAACAGAATTCTCAGGCTTTCATGCTAGCATAAACGTCATGAAAACCTTCAAGGGGCGGTGTAGTGATAAGCTCGTGGTTTCCTCTAACAGAGATCTCATGTTTGAATCCAACTTCCACTAGTTTCTGCTTTAAGCTAAGGTCAGGTCACCTGCCTAGTGCAAGCTAAACTTACCTGATCTCACTGGTTAGCAAGGTACTCGTGGGCCTGTGAGTTTTCTGATGATGGATTTTGACAGTTATAGAAAAGTAAATAAAATATAAAAAATGTCATACATTGATGAACTTGACATCTTTTAGGTCTTTACCGTCACCATCCATCACCACTCTAGGTTTAGACTTTCAACGTGAGTTCATACGAGAATAAAGTAATTGATGTCATAAGACAACATTTAAGTAATGTTGTAAGAATTGCTAGGCGCTAGTCGGTCGGTGGAGTACCGACTAGCGATTAATCGGATTGAGATTTTTATATGTAATTTTTAGTTATATATACACACACATTTTTATATGTAGTTTTTTTTAAAGTAGACATGTGTTAACCACTCATTAGCCCATTTTTTAAGTAACTGGCGGAAATTTACAAGGTTTGGTCAACATTTGGCCGTGATCTAGCCAAATTTGGCCAGAATAGGACCATCATTGACCCCCTAGTGATTAATCGGCCATTAGTCGGTGAACCTTCGATTAGTGATTAATCAACGACTAATTGGAGACTAGTCGGGATTTCTACAACCATGATTTAACACATAGCATTTGGTACATGATCCGGTTGGAATTCAATTTCATTGGAAGGAATCAAAGATCTGTAAGAAAAAAAAAGGTCCCTTGTATTATTGGCTAAGTCGTGATTGTTTTTGTTTTGTTTTTTATTTTTTATTTTTTTTTTGAACGGCAAAATGGTATTTTACACACCAACAATACTCCTGTTGACCTGAAACCTCTCCTTTAAGAGGCATATGTGATGTAATCCACTACTTTCCTTAGAATCCTCTTGCTAACTTGTGATTTTGCATTTGCATAATTGTAATCCACTACTTTCCTTAGCATCTTTCAACATCATCACAAGATAGGAATATGACTTAAGTTGATTCTAATTGATGTCCCAACTAATTGATGTCTGAATCATATAATGACTGTTTACTTGCTGTGATTCATTGTGTCAAATTGTCAATATAGGAATCCTGTGTTGTGCTTAAACTTGTAAATGAACTGAATGTGCACGGAACTGTTTACTGGAAGTTTGATTACGCTTGTATGTTTAATTAACAACATTTTTAATGATAATAAACGTATGTATATACCAAATATATAATTTAATATATGCATATTTTTTTCTTAAATTTCAGGCCCAAGGAGATTGGGCCCTGGGTTGTCGCCCACCTCGCCCACCGTTTGGGCCGGGCCTGGCACCCGCTAATGCGGTGTTTGCACACCACACCCCTCCGACGTGGCAGAAAACTGTGCTCCACAACACTCACTCACTCTTAGACTACACGGTGTGGGTGTGGATATCCGGCGTGGTTGCTTCTCCACATGGTGCACACCAGCCTGTCGATGGCGTGGAGGGCGGCATGGACGTTTGGGCGCTGGATTCTTCACCGGCGTGGTGAAGAAGATGGTGATGTGTTGGGTTGCTTTGATTGGGTGGTGGGTTTTTTATTTGATTTTCCTTTTTTAACATAAAATAAATATAAAAAGTGTATGTCACGTGTCACTCAATTCCACCCTTTCACGCCCCGTCCTACCCCGCCCTTTTTTGCACCATGCCACTTTTCTGACGGGTGCTGACGTGTCGTCTACATGTCGTATAACGCCACATTTTCAAGCACCCACTTCGTATAGGATACCAAGATTAAGATTATAGTAGGAGGGTGTGTCATTAACTTCCCCCAATCTAGTATAATACAGTGACGACATCATGGTCACATGGTGTACTAGGCTTAAACTCTTATGGTCTATGAACCGGTTAAAATTGTTTGGTTTAGTTTGTTGAACCAGTATTTCTTAAAAAGTATACTGTCTGTATTGAAAAAAATAAAATTGATTGGTCTGATTCAAGAAAATTATGCATATATACAACCAATTAAAAAAATATAAATAAATAATAAACATGAAAATTATGCATATATACAACCAATTAAAAAGGGTTATTGGATTTTAATAATTCTAAGTTTCACCTTTTGGCCGATAATAATCCAAACTTTAAAAATTCTCTCAAATAATCCCAACTTGTAAAAGTTTGGCCCCCCATTGATCCTTTTCAAACATATAAGAATTTGGTCTCCACAATAGATTCAATTACACCTAGAGACTCCTTAATTGATTTAAGTGCACCTATGTTAGAAAATGATCAATGGCGGCCAAACTTTTACAAGTTGGGATTATTTGAGGGAATTATTAAAGTTGAGATTATTATCGGTCAACAGGTGAAACTTAGGATTATTAAAATCCAATAACCCAATTAAAAAATATAAATAAATAATAAAGATTAAATTGGGGGTTCAAAAGTTACAACTTGTCATCAGAACCATTAAACGATTTTCAAAGCGTTCTCCTATTCCTACACCCTAAAATCTCATACTCTTACATCTACACGACTCGTATAAAGTTATACGAGTTGTATAGTAAAATGTTGCAAAAAAATGAGAGTGTTTTTTTTTGTCTCCATGTATACGAGTCGTATAACATTATACGACCCGTATCCGTATAGAATATTATACGAGCCGTATAATGTTATACGACTTAATATTATCTCTATCTATACAAGCCGTATAACAAGCCGTATAACCCTATAATATAGAGGGTGTGAAAATAAGATTTTAAGATGTGAATTTATTAACACCCTTTTCAAACCGTAAATGGGACTGTATAAATCTGAAACCAGTTGAACATTTCAATTTGTTTTGACTTAGTGTTTAATCAATTTCAACAGTTTATAATACCTTAGCAGATTTATTTACAGAAGACAGGAAAGAACAACCTCATAGTGTTTAATCAATTTCAACAGTTTATAATACCTTGGCAGATTTATTTACTGAAGACATGAAATAAAAACCTCATGCATCCATAAAGTTCATTAGCTATATAATTTAATGAAAACATTTAACGTTTTGAGTAATTTTAAATTAATTATGTTGTATTTGAATGAGTTTTTATGAATGGTGTTTTCATATTGATTCATGCTATTTGTTTTGTTGAAAGAAAATAAAATGAAAATTTGGACTAAGAATTTCAAATCATGATTTTAATTTTTAAACATCAAATAACCAAACAACACCATAATTACATAATATGTTAAACAATGTATGAGTGTCCATGCATGACAATATCAATTCAATTGAAAAAGATTGTGGTGGTTTTATAATCAACAATGTGATTGAATGATAGATATGGAAATTGGGTTGTGTTAGTGGCCCATAATTAGAGGCTAATAAGCATGCCACTAACTCATGTTAATGTCACGTTATCCTAATTAAACACTTTTGATGGTTGCTTATTGTTTAAGAGAAGAAAATCTTATACGTTTGTAAATATTAATCAAACTTGTTTAGAAAATTGATAGTGGGTAGTAAAGATGAAAACCTCAATCCATTCGTATCTAAAATTAATTAATTTATGTTGTATTTTATTGGTATACAATTAATGGATAAAATATAAAACTATTTAATTCAAGTAAAATCAATAGAAAAATAAGTGCAAACATTTTGTTGTTAAAAAAAATTATAATAAAATAGAACTCACCTCTGATCAAGATGATAAGACTATGATCAAATAGAATGTGAAAATAAATAAGAAGTGTAAGAAGGATTTTGGCTTATTCATTTAAGAATTGGAGGGTTGAGATTAGTTTTAAAGAAAAGAACATAATGTAAAGGTATAAAAGGAATTCTATATTTATTTACTTTCCCTCTCCACATGCAAGGCACATGTCAATTTTACCCATCAATTTACAACGTCCATAACTTTTTCATACGATATTTTTTTTAAATTTCACCATAATAACAAGTGTTTTTTATCGTTAATATGAGTACGATATTGTTAAATAAAAAAAATAAATATTTTATCTTTACTGGGTTTTCTTCGCATTGTATTAAAGGTTCAGATAATTGTGTCTTTTAACTGGGTTTTAGTTGTTAGGGGAGGATTTTCCAAAGATCAGTGATCCTCAATTATTGTCAAGCTTAGGGATCCTCAATTCTGTTTGAATTAGTGATCCTCAGAGAGTATTGTAGGATCAGGATCATGGATCATCATAGTGATCCTTACACTAACGATTGTCTGCTTTGAATATGATGTTATTTTGCAGGAGTACGAGCTTGGACTTGGTCTTGGCGATATTCCTGGAGCATATTCCATATTTATTCCGCACGTGCATGACTGAAATGGACGTTATGGAGGTCGTGGAAGACATGCATGAAATGCGGATAGTTAGTTAGATTAGTTTTTTTCCTAATTTAAAATGGGATAGCGAGCTAAATTAGAACACTTGGCTATTTTTGGCTAAACACACACTCTCGTAACTGCTCTCATCAACTCTTGACAGTTTACTTGGCGATTACACTCTCTTTTGCACATTACACTCTAGTGATCCTTGTAACTAGCTCGCTATCATCCGAAGTTGTAATACATTTTCTGTTTAATTTGAGTTGGTGATCGGTAGTTTCCATCACCCGAGGTTTTTTATGCCGGAGATCAACTCTTGATCAAGGGCTTTTTCCTCGTATAAATCATTGTGTCACTTGTTCATTACATTTCTGAGTGATCCTTCATATTGTTCATTGATTCAAGCATCACACCTCACAACAGAAAGTTTGGTTGCATTATCTTAGCTTGATTTTTGACCAAAACAGTTTGGTTGCATTATCTTAGCTTGATTTTTGACCAAAACAGTTTGGCGCCCACCGTGGGGCAATTGGTGCTTCATTCCAAAGAAGATTCATATTTTTGTGGTCATTTCGGTTCACTACAACCAAGCAGATGGCTTCCTCAGCGAGGAACACTTCAAGTTCAATGTCGGCAATCAGTTCTTCACAAGGCGTTCCACCTTTGCCTCCACCACCTTCTGGATCCCAGAAGAATGCTGAAAATGCTGCGAAGAGACAAACCCCCATTTTCCCAAAACCACCAACTTCTTCTGTTTCCTCTAATCCCTCTACTAATGATCTTTTTACTCTGATTTTGTAGATGAGAGATCGTATGCAAGAGCAGGACAAAACCAATGAAAGGATCCTCCAGGAGATTGGTGATATCAAGAAACAGAAGAAATCAGTGGAGGATCACTCTCCTCTGATGCCAAGGTCATTAAATTTTGACACTCCAGTTGTAACTACCCTACAATCGGCAGTTCCGGGCATCCAATATCAAAGTGGTCCATCAGAAAGGCATTATGGAACAGCAACTATGAGTCAGGCATTTGGCTCCCACTTCCAGCCGCAAGGATCCTGTTCTCAGCCATCGGGATCCTCTTTTCAGCATCAAGGATCCTTCATCAGCTCAGGAGGATATTTGGGAATGCACGCGATTCAAGGATCCTCCCAGGGTCAAGGATCCTCCCAGGTTCAAGGATCCTCCCAGGTCCAAGGATCCTCCCAGGTCCAATGATTCTCTATGGTTCCAGGATCCTTTCAAGTTCAAGGATCCTCTCAGCCCCAAGGATCCTTGCAGGTTCAAGGATCCAACATCTTTCAGGATCAAGGATTCTTAAGAAGTATGCAGCCTCCAAGTTCGGATGTTCATCAAGGAGACTTCATACCAATGCAGACCATTGCTTCCTCTGGTCCTTCAATCATACCGGAACCCCGTCAATATGGATTCACATCTGGGATTCCAAACACGAATCCCATGGGAGGTAACACTTTTAACAATTCATATAACACTAATCATGGCTCTATGCAGGATACAGGTATCAATCAGGCTATGGCTAAGGGGTTACAGAAGCTTAAGGATATGATATCCAGTGTTCCAGGAGTGGTCAAGCCCATTCCTGAGATCGCAGATGGTAGCCATAGGATATCTCGCTTTGCACCACCCTTATGTGATGCTGAGATACCCAAAAGATTCCAGATACCATCCATGAAGCTGTATGATGGTTCAACGGATCCAGAGGAGCATGTAGTTCAATACAGGGAGAGGATGGAGATCAATCCAATTCCTGAGAGGTTAAAAGAAGCATGTCTATGCAAGGGATTTGAATCCACACTCACATGATCTGCTCTTAAATGGCTGCTAAGTCTTCCCCCTTACTCTATTACTTCATTTGCTAATCTAGTTAATTTGTTTAATAGTCAATTCTCTTGTAGTAGAAAATTTGAACGATTAACTAGTGATCTATATAGGATAACACAAGGTCAAAATGAATCACTTAGAGATTACATCACTAAGTTTAGTAAAAAATCCTTAGATATCCCTAACCTGGACATTGCTACGGCTGTAGAAGCCTTTAAAATGGGATTGCTTAGGGATTCATTATTCTATGATGATCTTGTCATGACCCCTTGCAGGAATCTTGATGAAGTAAGAACCAGGGCCCTTAGGTTCATCCGTCTAGAAGATGACAAAAGGATCCAGGAGAGATTGTCAGGATCCTCAAAACAGGAAAAACAAGGATCCTACTTTAAGAATAACAAGTTCAAGTCCTACAACAAGTCTGACAACCAGAATGTGCATGCAGTAGAGCAAGAAGAGGATGATGAGGATTATCCTCCAATTTCTGAATACTGTTTTTCTTTTGATAACAATGAACTAATTCTTGCAATGCAGAATCTAGGTGAGAAAGCTAAGTGGCCAAGGAAAAGTGATAAACCAGCTGCTACAAAGGATAAGTCCAAGTGGTGTGCATATCATGAGGATTTTGGGCATCTCACTGAAGAGTGTATTGCACTTAGAAAAGAAATTGGTTACTTGTTAAGCAAGGGGCACTTGAAGGAGCTTATGGGCAGAAAGAAATCAAGGATCCAGGATCCTGAAAGGATCCCGGAAAGGGCTCCTGCTCCTCCAGCAGATGCACAAGTTATAAACTTCATATCCGGTGGATCAGACATTTGTGGCACTTCCTTTTCAGCAGCCAAAAGACATGTTAAGGAAACCAAGATGGATAATGGAGACAGACCCATCCGGACCTCTGTTAGTGCATTATGTGTCTATCGCCTCCGTCAATCCGAGCAGTAGCGAGAAACAGAAGAAATCAAGCTTATACTGTAATATTTAGATAGAAGCAAGGTGGCATTTTGGTAATTAATGAGAAGTCTCATTAATTCCAAGGGGTATATATAGGAGAGTTATGTCATAGTTTAGAAGACTTTTGCTCATTTGTGATTTTGGAGACTTAGGGAGATAATCTTAGAGAGAGAAAGTCTAGAGAGAGAAAGTTTTCTCGTGTGATTCTCGGCTTTGTACACGTCATCATAATCAATTGAATCACGTTATTAGTACGTTCTTGTGTGTTCGATCACGCACGTTCACGGATTCCGCACGTCGAACGTTCGTTACGCAATCGTACGGTGTCAAAACCGATCCTACAAGTGGTATCAGAGCAGGAGCTCGATTGCGCTGATCAAACACATAGATTCGTACCAGATTTCATCGATTTCAGACCTGAATTTCATCTATTTCTTCATCTTCTACTCATTTTTCACGTTTTTAACGGTTTTTCGTCAAATTGAACAGGATTTTACGGTCGAAAATTCATGATTTTTTGATATGTTGTGCGAAAACACTTGATTTACAACCCTACCAAATTTCAGATTCAAACTCCTAGCCGTTTAGGAGAAATTCAAGTTTTTGGGTCCGATTTTGATTGAAACAACGAGGTTTCGCTTGAGATATCTGTTGGTTTCGCTTGAAAAAGTACATATAATCAGATTTCGCTTGAAATATCTGTTGGTTTCGCTTGAAAAGTACTTTAAAACTGGGTTTCGCTTGAAAGTAATCAGGGTGTTTTGTTTGAATTGGGTTCCGCTTGAGTTGATCGCTTGAAGTAGGATTCGCTTGAAATTGTATTACCTGGTTTCGCTTGAGCAGACATATCTTGTGTGAAATCATAACTGTGTGTGTCAGTTCATGTGATAATAATCAGACATCTCGGCCCAATCAGAATTAGATGAACAATTAAAAATTGTCGGACACAATTGCTTCGATTCATGTGATTGTCAGGTCATTATAATTTTGCATGTGAAACATTAAAAACAAAATTGGCGGTAATATATCATGTAACATGTGAACTGATCAAAAGTAAAAATACACATTCTCGGTCCAATCAATATTGGCGGCACAATCATATTCATTTAAAATTTGAAATTGTCGGATTAGTGGGTTGTCATTCTATTATTTGAGTTTGATTCGGCCCAATCGATTTCAAGAAGTTGATCAGTCTGCATGTGTTTTCATTGAAAGCCCAATCACATTTTAACATCATATTTGTGTTGTCAATTAAGTTTTCGACCCAAGATTTACTTGTGAAAAACCGTTCATTGATAGTAATTGGCCCAACTGAATCCATTTAGATCCGATCAGGCTCATTCAGTTAGTGATTTCATCCGAACAACATTGAAACGAATTCACAAATCTTCGACACGAGTCTTAGATTGATTTCGTCAACAAACATTTTTACGTGCTCAGAGTGTTTAAACTGATCGTTTGTTTGTTTGTTTGCAGGTGATTTCGAGGTAATTCAAGGTTATAAAATCATGGCAAAATCTGAACCTATTCCGTGGAAAGACAACAGAACTGAAGCACAAAAGTATAATTACAGAAAGCAGTTAGCTATAAACAAAATGATCAGAATATCTGGTATTTTTGATGAGGCAAAAAGAGCAAATAGATGGGATCCAGACAGGGAGTGTTATCTTAACCCCTATGGAAACATTGCTGTTGATCATAAAACTCTTGATTTGGAAACCATAATCAAAGAGTATAAAGAGGAAGATGAATATTGGCAAAGAAAATGGTGGGGAGATGAAGAAGAGAAAAAGAAAAAGAAAGAGTTAATAAATGAAATAGAAAGAAACTCAGAAAATATAAGTTTGGTTGAGTTTCTTGAATTAATCAAAAGGATTAGAAAAAGAACACAGAAGACAGAGAAAGAAGGAATGACAAAGATTGAAGAATCCAAGAAAGATGAAATTTCAAAATGTGAAGTGATGTGCTCAAAATGCGAAAAATCCGAAGCAGAAAATGTCAATCTCTTGAAAGATGTGGAGAATTTGACATTGGAAAACAAAGTTTTGAAAGACGAGAAGAAAGCTGATGATGAACAGATTTTGGAGTTGCGCTTGAACTGCGAAAAACTAAAATCTGAAAATGACAAACTTTTGAAGAATGTTGAGAGTTTGTCATTAGAAAACAAAAATTTTAAAGAAAAAGAAAATGTTTTTGAAAATGAAAAATTAAAGATTGAAAAAGATTTTCAAAGTCAAATGAAGGTTTTAGAAGATGAAAAATCTGTTATTTTTAAAAATAATCTTGAGAAACAGATTGAAATAAATTCTCATCTTCAGAAAATCATTCGACTTGAAAATGAAGCTGAAATTGCTCGAAACAAAATTGATGAGCTTGAGAGTAAATTGAAAGGTTTTGTGAATTCTACATCACATGTTTGTCCAAAACCGATCAATTCAGTTTCAATAAGTGACAATGTCACAAATTTTGACAAAGTCAAAATTGAAGATTGCGATGACAAAGCTGATGATGAAATAGAAAAAGAAAAGAAAAGAAAAATATTTTTAGAATTACAAGAAAAATTTCAAAATACTGTTTTGCAGTCTACTGAAATAGGTGAATGCTCTAAGCAAAAACCTGTTAAGAAGATTGTAGAACAGAAACAAAAAGTTAAAAATTTGAAAAATTTTCAAAATGAAAATAAAAGCTCATCAGTTCAGTCATCCAATCATTATGAAAAATTACAAAAATTTAAAAATCAAAACTCAAAAATAGTTGGTAATCTGTGGTGCAGGTTTGACCACAGTTCTCAAAAGCCAAATCCAGCTTATAGGAGAAGATGGGATGAAGATTCTTCAAGGACAAATCATTACAATGATAGAAAACAAAGAAATGGTGATTACCACAAGGCAAATCAATGCTTTGATCTGAGTGTGTGGTATGAAGATGGTAAATGGTACGATAACAGGATGTGCTACACTTGTGGAGTGAGAGGACACATCGCTGTTAACTGCCAGAGCTGGAGTTATGAGACGAGAAGATGCTTTGAATGCAATATCAAAGGTCATATTGCCAGAGATTGCCCAATGAGATCAAAGGGAAGATCGAGGGCTGATTCTCAGAAAATGGGAAAGAAATCAGTCAATGTCAAGCCCAAAGAACAGAAAGTGGAAGAAAAGAAAGTAAAGCTTTCACAAGGGTAAAAAGACAAACTGAGGAAGAAAAGAAAGAAGGCAAGAGAATACTTGGAGAAAATTTTGTCCTCGGATACAACTGGTAATCCGAGAAAAAGTTCTGATGAATTGCTTTCCTCAACTGAAAAGGCAAGCAAAACGAATTCATCAGATGCAAATCTGAGGACAAAAGAGAAGAAAAAGGAAGTTGTTAGCCATGAATTTGTTTCTTTTGAAACAAAGGAGCAACATGTTGGCGATGAATTTGACTTGTCAAAGTCAAAAGAGCCACATTCTGGCAATGATTCTGACTTGTCAAAGTTAGAGGAGCCTAATCGGCAATGATTCTGGTTCGTCAAAACCAGAAGAGCCATCTGTTGAGGTAAAAACTGTCAAACCCAAGAATGGTCAGGCTTGGGTAGATCTTTTCAAATGAAAAACCTGACTTGCAGGAGTTCCCAGGTTGGTAAGTGTGGAACAGGAATCGGCATATTTCTTGAGAAATTCACAGGTTGGTAACTGTGATATTTCGTATTACAAAAGACTAATCAAGGACATTAAGTTGTACTTGATTTATCTTTCCGACAAGTGATTAAAGGAAAACAATGTGATGAAAGAACCCCGAATTTGTGAAAAGACAAACAAAACTAATTTTCCGGAAAAACCATTTTGATTAAAACAAACTTAAGTGTTTTGAAATCATAATGGGAAAATAGTTTGTTGTCAAGGGGAGTTCTGATTGTTTATGCCAAGTGAATGGAGAATTGAAGTGATTTGATATCAGTTTGTCACGTTTCTTGTACAGTTTGTTTTCAAATTTTTCCAGAAAATCAAAATTGAAACATATTTTGATTTTAGGGGGAGAAAAAATTTAAAAAAATTAGAAAATTTGAAAATGCCAAAAACATTGAAAAAGCAAAAATGAGTTTTGTTGTGAATAAGAGGAAATGATAGTACATCAGTAGACTATCACATCATGCTAAAGAAATGGAATGTCAAATGTGATAAACGATCTCACTAAAGATGTGACGATAGGCTCAGCTAGACTAGTAGATTTGCGATAACGATACAAACATAAATGAAAAAGCCTAGTTCCAGTGGGAAACATGGTTGAAAGCATAGTACTTAGTTTTGTCCTTCGTGATTGTGTACCTACTCAGTAATCGCTGAATGTCGAAAGACATAAAAACTGGTTAAGTCTGTGAACTTTCACAACTTTGCTGAAAAGTCGCTGTGATTGTGCATTTTATTTTGCAAAGATTTAAACTTGTTTTATTTCTTTATTTTGTTTAAGCATCGGACATCCTCTGCGTATACGTGAGTATCGACCTGGATGTTATTGCCTAAACGTTCTGCTTTATTTTCTTTGGTGTTTCGTTTAAGCTTTGGATCACCTCTGCGTATACGGGAGTTTCGAGCTGGTGGTTAAAGCCTAAACAACTTCAACTTAGTTTTATTTTCTTATTTTGTTTAAACATTGGACTTTCTCTGCGTATACGGAAGTATCGACCTGATTGTTAATGTTTAAACATTCTGCTTTGTTTTCGCACATATCACAGTTGATGAAAGTTTAAAGGCATTACTTGAGTTAGTGTATTGCATGATGAGGGGATATGCTGAGATCGTGGGGTCCATAAGAATTTAGTGCAAAATTAATATACCTTAACGTATCGGTAAGCAGTTCGAAAGTTTTTAGATTGAGTTTAAGAGGATAAACATATCGTCAATCAACGTGAATCGTTTTGAACTTAAAATGTCAAAAGCTTAACGGTGCTAGT
This sequence comes from Helianthus tuberosus, assembly GCA_030545235.1. Classification (NCBI taxonomy): domain Eukaryota; kingdom Viridiplantae; phylum Streptophyta; class Magnoliopsida; order Asterales; family Asteraceae; genus Helianthus; species Helianthus tuberosus. Next base: position 15,026,764 of record CM060448.1, read on the forward strand.
GATTTGTCTCATAAACTGATATGATCCTCTTACACAAACTCACAAAAATATTGTCTGTATATATTTCTTTACTGTATTTCCTTTAAAATAAAAAATTTAAAAAGATTTTCGGAGTGTTTTAGCATAAAATTTTGAAAAATACAAAAAGATTTTCGACAACTGATGTTGAAGAGCTGATATTCAAACTTCGAAGTGCTATACATGATGAATTGGATTGGGAGAATATGTTGAAAATTTTGAATGTTATATACAAATGTTTTAAAAGATTGTGTGGTTAGTTAATCAAGGTCATTCATTTGAACTTGATGTAACTATACAGATTGATGAATGAATGATTTCTACCAGTAAGTTTCTTAAATCTAAGTGTTATAAATTTGTGAAACTTATGTTGAGGTAGAGGATGTGCAGGTTAGACAGGTTTCAAATCCTGAGCAGATGTAGAATAGAGCCAGGAATTGATCCTGAATTTGTGAACATGTGAAAGCCAGACTACGATCCCGACAGCTGAGTCTAAGGGGGAGTCTGAAGACGAGTTCAACGCAAGGAGAAGCGTGGATTCAAAGAGCCAGATATCTATCTTGGAGGAGCTTGTATTCGGAAAGGAAGGCGTCGATCCCAAAAGCACGGAAGCTTGTCGACAGGGGAAGCCTGAAGAAAGAGATTACCGAGAGGGAGAGTAACGGAAGCTAAAGACAGATCCACGGGGATTCTGTTCGTGAAAAAGAGAAAGACAAGACGCTACGAGATTGACTACGGCAATATCCTAGGGGGAGTCTGTTAGTGCATTATGTGTCTATCGCCTCCGTCAATCCGAGCAGTAGCGAGAAACAGAAGAAATCAAGCTTATACTGTAATATTTAGATAGAATTAGCAAGGTGGCATTTTAGTAATTAATGAGCAGTCTCATTAATTCCAAGGGGTATATATAGGAGAGTTATGTCATAGTTTAGAAGACTTTTGCTCATTTGTGATTTTGGAGACTTAGGGAGATAATCTTAGAGAGAGAAAGTTTTCTCGTGTGATTCTCGGCTTTGTACACGTCATCATAATCAATTGAATCACGTTATTAGTACGTTCTTGTGTGTTCGATCACGCACGTTCACGGATTCCGCACGTCGAACGTTCGTTACGCAATCGTACGGTGTCAAAACCGATCCTACAACCTCCATTGTTACCCAGGATAAAGTCATAACTTTTGATGAGGATGATCGTGTTGATGTCCAGGATCCTCATCATGATGGTCTTGTTATTACCTTATTTATCTCTAACCATTTTGTACGCAGGATCCTGATAGATGGAGGAAGCTCAGTAAACATCATCCAGCTTGATGTCCTCAAGAAGATGAATATTCCTGAATCAGACATTGTCCCGAGATCCTCAGTACTTGTGGGATTTAGTGGGGAAACCAAAAATACATTGGGGGACATCAAACTCCCTATCTATATTGAAGGACTCCATTTTTATCAAAAGTTTTGTGTTATAGATTGCTTATCTTGTTGTAATGTTATCCTTGGCAGGCCATGGATACATGACATGAAGGCAGTCCCGTCTACTTATCATCAGTGTGTGAAGCTTCCTAGCCCATGGGGAGTGGTGAAAATTGAGAGTGATCAACAAGAAGCTAAGAATTGCTATACCTCATCAATGAAGCCAGCCTCAAGACCAAGGGAGCAATAGCAATTAAAGTATCCTTCAAGAGATGTCTTGGAGGCAAGAGAACAGGATTTGAAAGAAATCCAAATGAATCCTGATGATCCTGAATCCAAGATCTTCATAGGATCAGGGATCCTTAGCGACATTGAACAGGAGCTAGTATCCTTCCTCAAAAGAAGGAAAACTACCTTTGCCTGGAAACATGAGGATATGACAGGTATATCTAAAGATATAATTACTCATAAACTTGGCATTGACAGATCATTCAAGCCAATTCACCAGAAGAGAAGGAAGTTTGCACCTGAAAGGAATGCTATTATCCAGGAAGAGGTAGATAAACTACTTCGTGCAGGTATGATAAGAGAGGTTAAGTATCCAAGATGGTTAGCCAATGTGGTTGTTGTTCAAAAGAAAAATGGAAAGTGGAGGGTATGTGTCGATTTTACTGATTTAAACAAGGCATGTCCCAAGGATCCTTTCCCATTACCCCACATTGACTCCATGGTGGATGCTACCGCGGGTCATGAGTTGTTGACTTTTATGGATGCTTCATCTGGATTTCAACAAATTCAGATGGAACCATCTGATCAAGAGGATACAGCCTTTATGACCCCAACTAGTATATATTGTTATATTGCTATGCCATTTGGACTAAGGAATGCAGGTGCTACTTATCAAAGGCTAGTCAATATGATGTTCAAGGAACAAATTGGACACACTATGGAAGTCTATATAGATGACATGGTGGTTAAATCCAAGAAAGCTGAGGATCACCTTAAAGCCTTGGAGGAAGCATTCAATATCCTTGATAAATTTAATATGAAACTGAATCCTTCCAAGTGTCATTTTGGTGTTAAAGCGGGTAAATTCTTAGGCTATATGGTGACAAAGAGGGGCATTGAAGCAAGTCCAGAGCAGATTAAGGCTATTGTGAATATCAAATCTCCTGCCAATGCCAAGGATGTGCAAAGATTGACAGGCAGGATCACAGCCTTGAACAGGTTCATATCCAAATCCTCAGAAAAGTGCAAAGAATTCTATGACATCCTGAGTAAGAACAAGAAATTTGAATGGACTGAGAAGCATGAAAGTGCCCTCAAAGCTCTTAAGGATTACCTATCCTCAGCCCCCGCTTTGATGAAACCAGAAAAGGGGGACATATTATCCTTATACTTAGCAGTATCCTCAAAAGCAGTAAGTGCGGTCCTTGTTAAGGATCACCAAGGTACACAACATCCTGTTTATTATGTAAGTAAGAGTTTACTTGATGCTGAATCCAGGTATTCACACTTAGAGAAACTTATCCTTGCATTAATTATGGCATCTACTAAATTAAGACATTATTTTGAAACTCATGCCATTATTGTTAAAACTAATTTCCCAATTAAGAATGTTCTCAGGAAACCTGAAATGTCAGGAAGGATGGCTAAGTGGGCAGTGAAGCTTAGTGCTTATGACATAAGATATGAACCAAGGACTGCCATCAAATCCCAAGCCTTAGCTGACTTTGTGGCAGATTTTAGTAGTGACTTGCAAAAGGAAGCTGAGTTAGAGGTCCAACAACTAGAAGAAACTAAGGATCCTTGGATACTCTTCACTGATGGTGCTTCTAATGTCAAAGGAACAGGGCTTGGAATACTACTAAAATCGCCACAGGGGGACATAATACCCCACTCCATAGCTTGTGAATTTCAAACTACCAACAATAAGGCTGAGTATGAAGCCTTGATAGCTGGTTTGCAAATTGCTAAGCATATGAGGATCAGGTATCTTGAGGTACATGTAGATTCACTATTAATTACTAATCACTTTAATGGATCTTATGCTGTTAAAGATGAAAAGCTAATCAAATATTTAGAGATAGTCAAAGAATTGGCACTCTTTTTTGTTTCCTTTAGTTTGACACAGGTACCAAGGGAAGAGAATGCAGAGGCTGATGCATTAGCTAATCTAGGATCATCCTTGAAGATCCCGGAGGATATAAAGATCCCTATCATCCATATCCTGAATTGTGCTATTGAGGATCATGTAGCCATGGAGATAGGAGAGGATTCTGCTATTGTCCCTACTGATGATACATAATCCCATTCAGGATCATGGATCCTCCCAATAATGAGATATATTCAACACGGAGAGATTCCTACAGGAGAAAACCCTAGGGCTTTCAAAATCAAGGTATCTCAATTTACAATATTGAATAATATGTTGTATAAACGATCTCTTGCAGGACCATATCTAAGATGCATTGAGGATCCTGAAATCCAAGAAGTCCTAAAGGATTTCCATGAAGGAGATTGTGGAAACCACACTGGGGCAGGGCATTATTCTCAAGGATCCTGAGGACAGGATACTATTGGCCTACTATGAAGAAGGATGCTGTGGAATATGCCAAGAAGTTTGATCCTTGTCAGAGACATAGTAATATCCTTCATCAACCAGCAGAGCTTCTGCATCCTATATCCTCTTCATGGCCATTTATGAGATGGGGAATGGATATTATCACACCCCCAAAATCCACCTGCGGAATACCACCGCTTGGAGGCGTGACTGACCAGGATCCAGCCACCAATCATATTGAACAAGCAAGTAAGTGATTATAAAAATCCAACCAATACAATTGGTGTCCAAACAAAACATAGTTTAAGTTGCAAGCGGAAGCATAATGTTTAAAACCAAAACACAAGTTTAAATATCCAAGGGTTTAACATGGCACACAGCTGTCCATGTCCCACAACGACTCTTCCCCATGCATGCTCCAGCTAAGTACCTATTGACCTGCAAAGCATGTAGTAACGAGTCAACAATAATGTTAAGCGAGTTCACAGTTGGGTGTTCGTTTTAAGTTGTTCCAAAAACAGTTCCTTTAACTGGCATCTCTGCCGTGGGGGTTACCCCATAGTTGAAAAGCGTGATTTGTTTAACCCATTAACTCTGGCAATCCAGCCGTGGGGGCTACCCCATGATAGTTATCTGGCATTTCGGCCGTGGGGGCTACCCCATGTATACGCTACTAGACTCGTTGCCATATCGACTGCTGACTGTAGTCATGTTTAAGTGCCCTGAACTGTCAATGTCTATCATCATTAACGTGCCCAGCTCCATTAGTTCACGCCCGTCCTCTGCGGCACGGTGTGAGGCTTGTCAAACCTAAATAGCGCTATCTAACTAATGACCCGCTCGCCATTGGCCCGACGATTAAGTCGATATAAAAAGGAGGGACTTCGTGATAGAGTTTTGGTCTAGTAAAAGTTATCTGTCCGTAAGGATGAGGAATTTCATTCCTGAACAAACACTGTCCTACCCAAGAAAGGACGAGGAATCCATATTCCTTAACCCCATTCCCAACCCCTGGGAATTCCATGCTTTGTAGAGTGTGAACTCACCTTGGTTTGCTCGGCAGATACACAGAAAAGTCAAGTCTAGATGCTAGTGGTCAACCACGTCCTAACATGGTTATCATACATGTCAGGTTCAAACCAAGAAATGCATGTATATTTTCTACACGTACTAGCACGTTGCATACAAGTATTATTCATGGCAGTCCAATCAACAGTGCACAACATACACGTTCAACGGTAACATATAAAGTCCACGTATTCGGCCCAAATACTTAGGCCTGTACTCGTGCAAGTCCAATCAGAATATATAATCAGGTGGTCTCGAGTCGAGACCAGAGATCTCGAGTCGAGACGGTGCTGTCTCGGTTTAGCCTTCATCACTCGAGACCTGGTGGTCTCGAGTCAGGTCTCGAGTCGCATACGCAATAACTTTATCTCGCTGCATCAGTACACAACCAAGACCCTGAATTGATGCGTCGCAGTAAACCACAAAATCGTCTGTGCCCTCTGGCAATAAAAGGATGGGTGCGCTGCAAAGCCTATCCTTTAAATGCTGAAATGCTAATTCCTGTGCATTTCCCCATCGATAAACAACCCCTTTCTGCGTTAGTGAGGTGAGAGGCTGTGCAATCTTGGAAAAATCCTTAATGAACCTCCTGTAGTAACCTGCCAAACCCAAGAATTGGCGAATTTCCGTTGGTGTACGAGGTGCAGGCCAGTTCTTAATCGAGTCTACCTTGGATGGATCAACGTGAATCCCATCCTTGTTTACCACGTGGCCTAGGAAATGGACTTCACGAAGCCAGAAGTCGCATTTCAAGAACTTTGCGTAAAGCTGTTCCGTTCGAAGGAGTTCCAAAATAAGTCGTAGATGCTGCTCGTGTTCCTCCTGACTCTTAGAATAGATCAGGATGTCGTCGATGAAGACTATAACGAACTTGTCCAGGTAAGGCTTGCACACTCGATTCATCAAGTCCATGAAAATCGCAGGTGCGTTTGTCAGCCCAAAAGGCATGACCAAAAACTCATAGTGTCCATAACGAGTTCTAAAGGCCGTTTTGGAGACGTCCTCTTCTCGGACTCTCAGCTGGTGATATCCCGATCTCAAATCAATCTTTGAATAGTAGCTCGACCCTTGCAGCTGGTCGAACAAGTCGTCAATACGTGGTAGAGGATAACGATTCTTCACGGTCACCTTGTTGAGTTCACGATAGTCGATACACATTCTAAAGGTACCGTCTTTCTTCTTCACAAATAGCACTGGAGCTCCCCAGGGCGATGAGCTAGGACGAATAAAACCCTTATCCAAGAGTTCTTGTAGTTGCGTAGAGAGTTCTTCCAATTCTGAGGGAGCTAAACGATAAGGTGCACAAGCTATAGGCGCAGCTCCGGGAGCTAGTTCAATCTGAAACTCGACCTGGCGATGAGGCGGAAGGCCAGGTAACTCCTCAGGAAATACCTCAGGATAGTCGCGTACAATCAGAAAATCTTCTATCTTCTTCTCTTTCTTCGAGGTGTCTGTAACGAGAGCCAAAATAGCGGTGTGGCCCTTTCTCAAACACTTCTGGGCCTTAAGGAAAGAGATGATGTTCTCAACAGCACCCCTCTTGTAGCCACGAATCATGAGAGGTTCATCACCGGAACCAGGAATACGAACAATCTTCTCGTTGCAAAGAATCTCTGCTCGATGTTGGGATAACCAATCCATCCCAATGACAACGTTGAAACTACCCAAGACGATAGGAATAAGGTCGATAGAGAAGGTCTGGTTAGCAAGAATAAGTTTACAACCCTTGACTACGTGTGCGGCCTCTAAACTCTTACCATTTGCTAGCTCTACAGTGTGCTTGTTGTTCAAAGGTGTTGGAATACGCTTAAGCATTCGACTAACTTCTAGTGACACGTAGCTAGTATCGGCACCCGAATCAAATAAAACTGTAACATAAAAGTCATCGAGAAGGAACTTACCCGTCACAACATTGGGGTCATTCCTTGCTTCACCTTGACCAAGCACGAACACCCGCCCCCTGGCACCATTGTTGTTGTTGTTGTTCCCATTGTTACCATTCCCCTGATTATTGTTGTTGTTGTTGTTGTTCTGGTTCCTGTTCAGTTGGGGGCAATCTCTCTTGAAATGGCCTTCAGCTCCACACTGAAAGCACCCTTTGTTGATTCCTTGCTGCTGTCGCTGGTTCGGTGAGGCTTGTTGTTGACGATTCTGGTTTGCGGGGTATAAGCTCCTGCAATCCTTTGCAGCATGACCTGGCTTGTTGCACCGATGACAGTTACCCCTGGTGCACGGCCCGCTGTGGTGTAGGTTGCAGCGATTGCATTTGGGGTGATTCCCCTTGTACCCACCATGACTTTGACCACCTGATGATTGCTGACTAGGGCTCTTGTAGTCATCCGTCTTTCTCTGCTGAGACTGAGACTGAACAGAAGTCGACCCCTTACTTGAAGCTCCATTCCATTTCCGTTTGTTGTCACTAGGAGCCTCTGTAGTGGTTGCAGCACCTATACGCTTGGGTAACCTGTTCTGCTCCACCGCCTGTTCCGTGAGACGGTGAGCCAATTGTACAACTTGCTGGATGGTGGCGAGGTTTGCTGAAGTCACATGACTTTGGATTTCTGGCACTAATCCCTTGAGAAATAGTTCGATGCGTTTGATGGGAGGATCCACCATGGTAGGACACAAAATTGCCAGTTCATTCGATCTTTTCACATAAGCTTCAATTTCTGACCCCGTCATCTTGAGGTTGAAAAACTCTACTTCCAGTTTGTGAATCTCATCGCGATTGCAATACTCCTCTTTGATCATTTCCTTAAAGTTGTTCCATGGGGTGGCGTTAGCAGCAACCAACCCTAGCATTTGAACCTGAGCGTTCCACCACGTGAGCGCTAATCCCCCCAGAGTTCCGGTAGCGTACTTCACCCTGCGAGCCTCAGGGCATTCACACATCTCGAAAACAGATTCGAGCTTTTCAAACCAGTGGAGGAGACCTACGGCTCCTTCAGTGCCGCTAAAAGTAGTTGGTCGGCAGTCCATAAAAGTTTTGAAGGAGCACACAGGTGGCTGAGCATGTTGACCTCCTGCGTGTGCAGCTGCAAGTGCCGCAGCAACTTGTTCGTTAATCAGTGCCGTCAGCTGGGCTTGAGTCATGTTAACGCGTCCACTCATGATCTTCATACAAGAGGGAAACATGAGTGAGAGAGGTTCGTGAAAGTGCGATGACGGAAGAGAGTAAGCACACATGTGTTCTCATACTATAGTTGCTACGTTTATCTAAGCATACCATGAGCATAGTTCTATGAAATCTAGCAAGTAGGTAACAAAACATAAACCATATCACCTAGATTGTCGAGCCTTGCATGTGGAGTGAAGCGTCGTTGTGGATCGTAGAGCACTGTACAGGTTATAGTCTGATTTTAATAAAACATTTTCCCCTTATTAAAACCAAGTTCACTATAACCAATGGCTCTGATACCAATCTGTCACACCCCCAAAATCCACCAGCGGAATACCACCGCTTGGAGGCGTGACTGACCAGGATTCAGCCACCAATCATATTGAACAAGCAAGTAAGTGATTATAAAAATCCAACCAATACAATTGGTGTCCAAACAAAACATAGTTTAAGTTGCAAGCAGAAGCATAATGTTTAAAACCAAAACACAAGTTTAAATATCCAAGGGTTTAACATGGCACACAGCTGTCCATGTCCCACAACGACTCTTCCCCATGCATGCTCCAGCTAAGTACCTATTGACCTGCAAAGCATGTAGTAACGAGTCAACAATAATGTTGAGCGAGTTCACAGTTGGGTGTTCGTTTTAAGTTGTTCCAAAAACAGTTCCTTTAACTGGCATCTCTGCCGTGGGGGTTACCCCATAGTTGAAAAGCGTGATTTGTTTAACCCATTAACTCTGGCAATCCAGCCGTGGGGGCTACCCCATGATAGTTATCTGGCATTTCGGCCGTGGGGGCTACCCCATGTATACGCTACTAGACTCGTTGCCATATCGACTGCTGACTGTAGTCATGTTTAAGTGCCCTGAACTGTCAATGTCTATCATCATTGACGTGCCCAGATCCATTAGTTCACGCCCGTCCTCTGCGGCATGGTGTGAGGCTTGTCAAACCTAAATAGCGCTATCTAACTAATGACCCGCTCGCCATTGGCCCGGCGATTAAGTCGATATAAAAAGGAGGGACTTCGTGATAGAGTTTTGGTCTAGTAAAAGTTATCTGTCCGTAAGGACGAGGAATTTCATTCCTGAACAAACACTGTCCTACCCAAGAAAGGACGAGGAATCCATATTCCTTAACCCCATTCCCAACCCCTGGGAATTCCATGCTTTGTAGAGTGTGAACTCACCTTGGTTTGCTCGGCAGATACACAGAAAAGTCAAGTCTAGATGCTAGTGGTCAACCACGTCCTAACATGGTTATCATACATGTCAGGTTCAAACCAAGAAATGCATGTATATTTTCTACACGTACTAGCACGTTGCATACAAGTATTATTCATGGCAGTCCAATCAACAGTGCACAACATACACATTTAACGGTAACATATAAAGTCCACGTATTCGGCCCAAATACTTAGGCCTGTACTCGTGCAAGTCCAATCAGAATATATAATCAGGTGGTCTCGAGTCGAGACCAGAGATCTCGAGTCGAGACGGTGCTGTCTCGGTTTAGCCTTCATCACTCGAGACCTGGTGGTTTCGAGTCAGGTCTCGAGTCGCAACAAAACCCGTAACCTGGTCTCGAGTCATGTTGTTTGTGTGCTGGTAATGTGTGGTCTCGAGTCGAGACTAGGGGTTCTCGACTCGTAACCTGTGTCGCAACCGCGGTCTCGAGCTGTCACATATATGGTCTCGAGTCGAGACAGAGGGTCTCGACTTGTATTCCTGGTAACAGAATCCTTCTAGAACCTTTGATGTACTATCCAATAGTGTTGCATTTTCATGAGATTGTGTACTATCCAGTAGAATTCCATAAACATGTTTTCTTGTCTAATACATAATCAAAACAGATCAAAACACAACATTTTAAATATTTCTAATAACCTTCATGTTGTTCTTCACGTATTCAAATTATTCATCATGGTCATTCATCCGAATCCGACTCGAAACATGCTATACTAGATCTATTCTTGCCATTTTCGAAGCATTTTCAGCAACTATTTACCATTACTGTTTCATAAATCATGTTTGCATCATGTAACACACTAGTCATGTACTAAACCCCATAAGCACCCTTAACTCGTCATTTTATTCTCATATCACTATGAAGGAACATTTTATTCACTTAAATCAAGCAAAACACACTACTCATACCATCAAGCAAACACCTTCATCATGGATAACAACAATTTTAATATCGACTATTCAAGAAAGATATATTCAATATGCATAAAACTTAACAAGCAAACACATATTATCATATAACCTCATCATACATCATCAACCGAAATAAAAACACATAACATGAATCACTAACCGGTAAGATTCCAAGGTGTGAGGGTATGAAGGGTCGATGAATGGGCTCCCAAATGAGATTACAAGCAATCCGAGAACTCCCTTGCGATTACCGGTTTGATCCGAGAGGGGGGTGTTGAGGTTTAGGGTTTTTAGAGAGAGAGAGGGTGTAGAGGAGAGTGTGTGTGAGAGTGAGTATGAGTTGCCCAAAGAAATGGCAAGGTTGGCTAGGAGCATGAGTTATATACTAGCCCTAAGTTGGTTCACCCTAGTGGGTTTTCGAGTGGGATAAAGAGAAGCATGGCCCAACCGGCCCAATTGTTATACTGTTCACTCGAGACCAAGTGGTCTCAAGTCGGGTCCTTGTGTCTCGGGTCACATAAATACACGCATACATATAAGCACGGCACATATTCACATAATATTCACTTATAACATTCATTAAATCAACATGTCAACTAGTCACATAACGTTCAAGCATGTCACATCAATATACAAATGAGGGGTTCTAAATTTCGAGTTGTCACATTATCCCCAAGTTGAAAGAAATTTCATCTTGAAATTTGGTAAGTACTCACTGAGGAAGCTAGTTAAGTTGTATGGTTTTCCTGGGGTGTCACATCCTCCCCACGTTGATCTGGAATTTCGTCCCGAAATTCCGTAGCTTCAGCCTCAGTATTGGTTGTACTGTTTACGAATAGTTGGGGATACTTTTGTTTCATCTGATATAGTTGGTAAGCTTCCTAAGGCACCTGGTGGAAAAGTATTCATGCTTGCTATGACTGACTACTTCTCCAAGTGGATAGAGGCTGAAGCCTTTGCTCAAGTCAGAGAAAAGGAGGTTATATCCTTTATTAAAAGAAACATTATTACTAGATTTGGTATCCCTTCTGAAATTGTTTGTGATAATGGATCCCAATTTATTGGGAATAGAACTACTAACTTTTGTGACAGTTGGGGGATTAAGATGATAACATCAACACCAGTCCACCCACAAGCTAATGGCCAGGCAGAATCATCCAACAAGATCATCATCAACAATTTGAAGAAGAAGCTTGGATCCAAGAAAGGAAAATGGGCAGAAGAACTACCTTATGTACTTTGGGCTGATAGGACAACTCCCAAGCTAAGCAGTTAAAGCGGTAAAATAGCGGATAGCGGTCAAGGTCCGCTATACGATATATAGGTTACAGCGGTGGTATAGCGGTGATATAGCGGTAATTTTTATACCATGCATAATTTATATATTTTATATATATATATATAAATATGTCTTTGAAAAATATTAATAGTAATATCAAAATTCATAGTTTTATCATTCCAAATATTAGTGGTAATGTCTCCACTTCAAAACATAAAAACGATGAATAAATATAGTAATGATAAATAAATAATAGTCATGTTATATAATATCTAAAACTAAAAAAGAATAAATATTACAACTTTATTAATGTTGTTATTATTTTTTAATGCCTTTTAAAATTTTCCAGTTGTAATCAATTTTGCATAGATCCGCCTCCTAGCTCAGTTGGTGGGTCGGCCGGGGGTTTGCTTAGGCCACCCCGGTTCGACTCCCGGCACTTACGGTTAGTGGGGCGGATTGTCCCAATGATAGATCGTCTCCTACCGAGGCATGGAACGGTCTTGAGGGCAACCCGGTTTTACCCAGCTGTTACCCCAGCGAGTCTCTCGTGTGGGGGCAGTATGGTTTCCGGGCGGAAGTCAGCTCACGCGGCAGGCCGGGGCCCAATCGAACATCGCGTCCGCAGATGCGGGGCTGACGGGGGAATGTCTTTGACATAAACCCGGTGACCACTGGTCCAGTACATAGAAAGTCACCTTCCAAAAAAAAAATCAATTTTGCAACTCTGCAACAAGCATTACTAGACTACCAGGCCTACGTTTACCAATTTTCAATAAAATTTCATAATTTCCATTTCAATCTTTTATTATCTCATTTTACAATGCACCTTTTGCATCGTCTTCTCCAAGCCTGTTCTCACTCCCTCCTTGCAGCTTCTCCACGCCACAAGTTGCGGTTTCAAATCTAGTTGTGTCGATCCTCGAATCATTCCGCGTCTAGATCTTGACTTCTCATCCATATTTAGTCCAGATCTGGTAGATTCAAGCTTAGTGCCGTTGATAATTGTCTATATCCGGTTCGATCGCTGACCGGTTTGCCGGTTCAACCTCCAGATCGCTAATAGCACTGATCCAGCCGCTATAAAGGTCTACAAATAGCGGTCAAATAGCGGGCTATAGCGCCGCTATTAGCGGAACCGCTATGCCCAACCGCTATTTGGACCGCTATGATGCCAGGAGACCGCTAACCGCTATAGCGCCGCTATAGCACCGCTATAGCGCCGCTATTAACTGCATAGCTCCCAAGAATGCTACTGGCCAAACTCCATTTTCTTTAGTATTTGGGGCAGAATCAGTGATCCCTACAGAGATGGTGGTTCCCACTGCAAGAACAAGCATTCGTGATCCTGAAGAAAATGCTGAAAACTTGGTCCAAGATTTGGATACTATAGAAGAACTTAGGGATTTGGCAAGGATAAGGATGGCCAGTTATCAACAAAGGATGGCTGGAGCTTACAACAAAAATGTCAGGATCAGGAAATTCCAAGTTGGTGATATGGTGTTAAGGAAAGCATTTCAGAATACCACAAATCCTGCTGATGGAAAGTTGTCACCAAAGTGGGAAGGCCCTTACTTGATCGAAGCTGAGGCAGGAAAGGGGGCATATCGATTGCTAACAATGGAAGGTGATTTGCTACCAAGAGCTTGGAATGCTGTCCACTTGAAGAAATACTTCATGTAATAAGGATCCATGATCCTTACCTGACTAGTATCCTTGAAGGATCCTTACAGGACAGATGATTCTCATTTTGGTAATATTCTAATCTCAAACTATTTCATTCTTTAATTATCCTGTATAAGGATAAGGATCTTGCATCCTTTATCCTCCTTTCACTTGATTCTGAGTTTTGAAGGTTTAGGTATCCTTAACAAAGGGTTGAGTATCCACAGAAGTATCCAGTTATTTGGGCTTGACCCCAGTTATTTGGGCTTGACCCCAGTTTGGTCCTGTCCCCAGTATCGCCAGTAGCGCATGATGATCCTGGTATAGTTCATGGCAATGGGACCAGTACTCGCTTTAGGGGCTGACAATTTCATTGTACTGGCTATATTCAGGATCCTACGTATAATGGTAGACGTACCATACATCCGTTCCTAAGGTTTCTAACGTTTTCACGTTAGCTAAGGTTTTGGCATTTTCATGTCACTAAGTTTGGATAGTCGCCAGTGAGGGCCATACTCCAGTTTACACACGATCTTTGGGCTTGTCCCCAGTTATCTTTTGGGCTCGTCCCCAGTTATCCTTTGGGCTTGTCCCCAGTTATCCTTTGGGCTCGTCCCCAGTTATCCTTTGGGCTTGTCCCCAGTTATCCTTTGGGCTCGTCCCCAGTTATCCTTTGGGCTTGTCCCCAGTATATTGGGCTTGTCCCCAGAATTGTTGGGCTTGTCCCCAGTTACTAACTTTTATCTTATATTGGCTTAGTCCCAAGTTGTATCCTATTTCAGGTTTTTGAAGCTAAACGACTAAGGATCCTTGATCCTTACCTTCTACTAAGGTTTGTCTTCTGGTTATCCTGATTATAAGTGTTAAAGTTCAGGATCCTAACTTGGATTCTCAGGTATGGTCCTTGATCATTTTGATTTTATTCATTATTCATCTGAGTTACCCTTATCCTTTGACAACTGAACTTATGATCCTTGAACTACGCTACTTTTCAGAACTTGTCGACTATAGGATATGTGATCCTTGATCATATCCTAAACTTTTTGAGATTATTTATTAAATTTTTCTTCTTTACTTAACAAATTCAGACAAAATGTATATTACAACAATTGAAAAGTAAAGTACTCATAAGGATAACAATACGGGAAATAGCCAAAAAGTTAAAGTTATTTTATTCACAAATCATTAAACCCTTTAAGGTTGTCAAAATTTGCCAACCCACGTTTCTACCAGCAAAACGTGGCCCGTCCACATGGGTTGGCAAAGGGTGTCCATTGTTAACGGGTCTTAAGAGTGCAGGAAGTAAAAGATGGCAGGATAACAAGTGGCTTCATCCCCCAAACAGAGGATCCATCCACCACCCATTATCCTACCTATTGTCTTAGGATCCATGATCCATAACCCTAGAAACTATTGTTCACATACAACCCAAGATTGTTTCAAAACATCATAACCAAAATAAAACTACTACCATGTCCTAAAAAATGGGCTCCGACCGCGTCTAGAAATATCCATCATCGCCCATTTCAGCGGCTCAAACCTTGGCTGCATCACCACTAGCATCATCAGCATCAGCATGATCCTTTCCACTTCCACTCGCCTCAATTGCTAAGACCTCACCAGCCTCTTCTTCATCATCCAGCTCAGTCAATCTAGCTTTCCAGCCCTCTATGTCCCAGTTGCTCTTGTCAAAATCAGGATCCAGAGCTTCTTGGGCCATCTGTAACTGGGTTTTGTACATAGCAATGGCAGCAGAGACTTTAGCATCATTTGTGATCTCATTCTTCTCCTGATCAGCGGTGATATGAGCCAGGACAAGTTCCCTCTTCACCAGATTGACATCGTTTTCGAGGGAGGCAATCTTCTGATCCTTGGCCAGCATGATCTTTTGGAGGTCCACACACTTTTGCTCAGCCTCTTCAACATTGCCTACGTAGTCCTCGATTTCAGCAATTTCTGCAAAAAGACAATGTAAAGTTTAGGATCACATGATCCTCAAGTGGGCAGGATAACTAAGCTAAGTCAGTGATCCTTACCTCAGCAAAGTATTCAAGGAACTGGTGGCGAATTAGAGGCAAGCCTTCTAGATTGTCAGTCTCAGAGGCTTTCCTCTTCTTTCCCTTGGAGGCAGTAAGCTTGGGGATGGCGGTACTTAGGCTAGCAGCAACCTTCTTCCTTCCAGACCTGGGACCAACAGTGGTGAGATCGGTGACACTGAAGCGAGTAGCAGACTTCGATGATTTTCCAGCACCTACACATCCAAAATAGATAAGTATCCGTATTTCATTCTAATTTAAACATTTAGTTATGCACAAAATTGGGATACTTACTTGACATTGTAACAGAGCCTGAGGATACTTCCTGAGAATCCTGGGTATTTGCTTGAAATGTTCTTATTGCAGGATCAAGCCTCCGAAAAGCAGCAAGCCTTACCTTTGTTGCAGGTGTTGTAATAAGGTGTGCGACAGTAATATCTGCAAAATAGAAATAAAAGGATGTTAGTGATCCTCAGCAGAAACAAGGTTATCCTGTGATCCTTCTCAGGATCCTCTATCCTACCATGGGTGGTCCAATTTCTAGGCAGATCCTTTCCATCAGGGAGAGAATCCCTTCTGACAAAGAAGAATCGCCGTTTCCAGTTGGTGTCATTCTTAGTGGCTTTGAAGATGGGGTGTTCTTCACCAGGTTTATGTTTGAGTAGATATCGGTGAGATCCATGGCTCACGAGGTCGTACATCTCTGCAAACTCCGACATTCCCAGATCAATACCTTCACGCTCAATGATTCTTTCAAGGGTATACAAGACCCTCCAGATCATTGGCATTGCTTGGATGTAGGAGATGCCGGTGAGAGAGAAGAAGGATTGGGTGAAATCAGGAAAAGGATACGAGTATCCTATTGTAAATGGGGTAACCGGGAAAGCTACCCAGGTTTCAGAAACATAGTCACTCAGGACGGTGGGGTCAAAAGTTTTGAAAACGGTGTTCGCCGGAAAACAATGGCGAATCCTATCTATCTGTGGATCAGTAAAGCAACATCGTTCCTTTGCAGAGTCTTCGATGATCTTTTGGCTCTTCAAGGGACTGTCCTTTTTGTGATCCTTAGCCGGTGAGGATCTTAACATCATCTTGGGCATAACGATGGTGGAGAAGAAGAAACAGAAGGAGAATATGAAGAGAGAAAGGAAAGAGAAGTACCTGATCAGATCTTCGAATGAAGATTTAAAGGATGAAACGCACGAATTTAAATGCTCTCTAACCCTTATCTCTAACTTCAATTTATAATGATGATTTTGCAGGATAGTCACTTCAATGACGTCATGTTAGCAACGGCTAGTCAGGATTCAACGGCTATATATCCGTTGGTTTGTTACGGATAAGGACGAGAAAATATAATTCGTTCATTTACACTTCACTCCTTATATTTTGGGGGCAATTGTTAGGGGAGGATTTTCCAAAGATCAGTGATCCTCAATTATTGTCAAGCTTAGGGATCCTCAATTATGTTTGAATTAGTGATCCTCGGAGAGTATTGTAGGATCAGGATCATGGATCATCATAGTGATCCTTACACTAACGATTGTCTGCTTTGAATATGATGTTATTTTGCAGGAGTACGAGCTTGGACTTGGTCTTGGCGATATTCCTGGAGCATATTCCATATTTATTCCGCACGTGCATGACTGAAATGGACGTTATGGAGGTCGTGGAAGACTTGCATGAAATGCGGATAGTTAGTTAGATTAGTTTTTTTTCCTAATTTAAAAGGGGATAGCGAGCTAAATTAGAACACTTGGCTATTTTTGGCTAAACACACACTCTCGTAACTGCTCTCATCAACTCTTGACAGTTTACTTGGCGATTACACTCTCTTTTGCACATTACACTCTAGTGATCCTTGTAACTAGCTCGCTATCATCCGAAGTTGTAATACATTTTCTGTTTAATTTGAGTTGGTGATCGGTAGTTTCCATCACCCGAGGTTTTTTATGCCGGAGATCAACTCTTGATCAAGGGCTTTTTCCTCGTATAAATCATTGTGTCACTTGTTCATTACATTTCTGAGTGATCCTTCATATTGTTCATTGATTCAAGCATCACACCTCACAACAGAAAGTTTGGTTGCATTATCTTAGCTTGATTTTTGACCAAAACATTAGTCATTACGTTTTTAGTAGGGCTTCTATATATTGTGTTATTATCAAAACTTATAACAAAATGTTAATTTGGGTTCAGGATACAACGTTTTTATCAAAACTTATAACACAATAAAGGTTATGTTATATTTGAGTTTTCTATACATTGTGTTATTGGTTATAATTATTGTGTTTTAATATGTTGTCCATTGTGTTTTTGTTTTGCCTTTCATTGTGTTTTAATTTGTTGTTCATTGTATTTTATTATGTTGTACATTGTGTTTTTAGTCTGATATTCATTGTATTGTAGTCTGTTATTTATAGTGTTTTTTGGTTGTTGTCCATTGTGTTTTTGTCTGATGTCCATTGTGTCTTTTGTCTGTTGTCCATTGTGTCTTCTATCTGCTATTATCAATTGTTTTTTTTTTTTGGCTACTTTCCATTCCTTTTTTAGGTTGATACTCAACGTGTTTTACGTTATGTCCATTGCGTTTTAGTCTGTTTTCCATTGTGTTTTTTATCTTTTGTCAACGATTGTGTTTTTTGGTTTACTTTCAATTGTATTTTTAGTTTAATACTCATTGTGTTTTACGTTATGTCCATTGTGTAATAAGGAATTGGGTTTTCAAATTTTTTTTTTAGAAAACTATAAGAATAGGGTACTCATATTAAAGATAAAAAGAAGCTTGATTTTATAGTATAGTTTTTTTTAAATAAATGATGTATAAAAATTACGGACTTTCAAAAAGTGAGGAGGAAATAGCATGTAACTTGCATGTGCATATTCTTTTTTCTTTTTTTTTTTTTCCATTCTATGGTGACTTCTCATCCTTCTTATTTTTAAATTCCTTGTATTATAACCAATAAAGTTGAATTTGCGATGAATATTGTATTCACAGTCTTATCTTATATTGTAAAATCATGTTTCAAACTCGTATGTATTCATATATACCACTCCTGGAATGGTTATTCAATACTAACTAAGAAGTACAATATTTTTCTTGAAATTCATTTTATTAGATATTCAAATTACAATTAGTGAACGTTCATACAATAATTTATCTAATTATTTATCTCTTAATTAGAAATAAATAGTGTTAGTGTAATTAATAATAAAATCCTTCCACTTTATTTATGACAAAAGCAAAGTCAACTCGATTTCCACTTCAAATATAAAGCATGATAAAGAAGCCCACAAATGTATGTATTGATGGCTTGCCTCTTCATGTTTTGCCACCATTAGAGATTTTGGACCACTATCATTTTTTTAATTCTATTCTCAATCTTTACATTTTACAAAAGGTAAAATGTGTACCATAATAAAATATAATACTAATTATTTTTTACAATGCCAGAACAATTACAAGTGAGCTTGTTGTCAAATTATGATACATCACCAGCTTAAAATGTTTGGTCCCACAAAAACCAAACCAGCTCACGAATACTTAGGTAGCGCTCGTTTCATGGATTGTAATGAAATTGGAATGTGAATTCGCGTAGAAATTGAAATTTGATTTGTAATTTAAGTGTGTTTGTTTTGCAAAATGGAATGAAATTTGGACGGAATTAACATGTAGATTCCATTCCTTATGTTATTGTTCGACTCCAATTCATTTTCTTGTTGAAACCAACAAAATAAGGGGTGAAATCAACAATCCAATTCCATCAAGATTCTATTTCATTCTGTGAAATGAACACTACCTTAGAATTTACCACGTGAAAGGTAAATCAAGTTAATGAAATTGGGATAAAAACTTCGTTGATTTTTATTTAGAATGACAGAAGTAGATGATCCTATGAGTGAAGATTAATTCACATATATATTGTCACTACGGATAGTTAATGTATGTAACATTTTGATTTTGTAATAAAGTGGTATTTATATTTTTATTATATGTATTTTAGAATCAATTTTAGCACACATAATATCTATTGTTGTTTTATCAATATAACTCGGCACTTTTTCTAAAAGATGCAAAAGCGGTGAGTGGATTGTACACGAATATTTAAGAGTTTTATTTTATTTTTTTATATTTTGTCCAATCGCTTATTTTAATAGATGATAAAAAAAAAAAAAAAACATACTTTGTATTAGGGCTGTCCAAACTGCTCAACGATCGAAGATCGCTCGACGATCGCTCGAAAAATGCTCGTTCGATTCCCGCTCAGTTTGTCAATGAGCCGATCGGATCGGTTCGATTCAAATTCAATCCGAGCATGAGCAAAGCTCCGCTCGCTCGTCGATCGCTCCGTTTCGCTCGAATTATTTTTATTGATAATTAATATATATATTATAGATTTTATAGATTAAAAACCTAAAAAAATATAATAGCCCAAAAAAATTAAAAGCCCAAATAATATTTGGCCCAAGTTAATATTTAATATGAAATCTAACCCTAAATCTATTTCCTAAAACATATTCAGTTTCAATCGTATCATCATATTCATATCCGCCGCTCAATAATATTCGCCGCTCAATCTCCGGTCCACAGTCACTCTCACACACATTGTCATTCGTCGGACAATCTTCAATCTGCAACATATCATCGGACTGACTCATTCTTCAATCTGCAAAACATATTCAGTTTCAATCTCCACTCAATAACATTCGCCGCTCAATCTCCGGTCCTGCGTTTATTCTGCAACAGATCTTAAATCGTATGTTTCTGTTAATCGTATTTTTCTGTTATGTTTGTTTTAGACTTCTGTATGTTTGTTATAGTATGTTTTTATGTTAATTAATCGTTAAATCGTATGTTTCTGTTTGGTATGTTAACCAGATTGTTTCTGTATGTTAAATCGTTTCTGTTTGGTAATCAGATTGTTTATGTTATGTTTCTGTTTGGTAACATACATACACAGATTGTTTGTATGTTTCCGAGTTCCTGTTATAATTGTTTGTTAACTTCTATTTGTTTACTTCTGTTATGTTTAGTAGGATGTCTTCTTACAAAGAATCAAACGAGAATCCGACTGCTCATGTTGATCTGACTAACATCTGAGGCTGCCATGAATAGCTCAAAAACATCTTATAATGAATCAAGTTCACACACGAATGATTTTTTTGCTTGCCTCAATTCAAGAACCATTTCGACTGAAAGAAAATCTGAACTTGATGAGTATTTGGATGAGCTGAACCTAAAATGTATGGATCCAAAATTTGATGTGTTGAAGTGGTGGAGTCAACATTGTAGCAAGTTTCCGGTTCTGAGTAAGATGGCGAAAGACATTTTTGGCATCCCGATCACTACCGTGGCTTCCGAATCAGCCTTTAGTGCTGGGGGGACGTATATTGGATGACTACCGGAGCTCTCTTTCAAAGGATATTGTGGAACTTCTTGTTTGTGGAAGTGATTGGTTAAAGGCGAGCTCAAAAACAACCTCAAAAACATTGAAAGTAAGCTTTTATTACAATTATAATCTACTTATACTTTTGTAGTTTATGCATTAACATTTGTATTTTGTTTTTTTAATGTGTAGCAAGCTGCAAGAGATGAAGAAAAATTGGAAATTGATGTATTGACTCCAGATGGGTCTGATAATAAATGAAAGGTATTTTTATAATTAACAAAACCTAAAAGTTGTTAGGTAATGTGTAGAATTTAATGGTTTTGTTTAAGGGTGCTACTATACACACCCCCCCTATTACTTTCTACACCCCCCCCCCTCCTCTCACATACTTACAGGTGGGGCCTGCGTGGGACCGACAGTTTTCCTCTCACAAGGGGGGGTGTAGAAAGTAATAGGGGGGTGTGTATAGAATGACCCTTGTTTTAATACTTGTGTTTATAGGTTATATGTTGATTTGAAGTTGAATTTTGTGGATGAAAATGATCAAGCTTAAAGAAGAAGTTTATGGCTTTTGATATTGTTAAGAACATTTTTAGAATCATGATTTGAGTTATGTATTGCTTTTGTTTTTGTTCTTGTATTGTTGGACATGTTTTAATTAAGTTGGAATTTGTTTTTGTTGAACGAAGCCTTACCATCCAATCGAGAGAAACCGAGCGAAAACGATCCGCTCAATTTTTTTTAGGATTTGATAAAAACCGAGCAAAACCGAGCGAAACCGAGCCGATCGATTCAAATTCAATCCGAGCATGAGCATCACTTTTGCGCTCGGTTTTGCAAATTTGATCCGCTCGGATCGGATCGGTTGTAATTCAATCCGAGCATGAGCAGACCCTCGATCTGATCGGATCGGCTCATGAACACCCCTACTTTGTATGATGTATTTTTGTAGGTCATTTGAGTCGCTAAACTCTATAGTCCTATATATGACTTTGTAAATATACTTTTCGTTATTTCGGTCACCAAACATTTATAACCGTTATTTAGGTCGGTTTGATTATTAATTAAAAGGATGTGGCTATTATATGGTGGTGTGGTAAGACTTTTAATAAAATGCACATAATTAATAAATAAGATATTTATAAAACTTCATAATTATCTCTTTCTTCGTTTTTTTCTTTTTCCTCTTACCATTACCATATTTTCACTCATCGTGGTGGTGATGGTGATGTTAATGTAATGTTGGTGAGACAAAAGATGTTGCAAATCGAAACAATAGTTTCGAAAGAATTGATGGTAGCAAATCGACAGCGAGACGGTTTTAGTGATGTAAGATATTCAATAGAAAGAATGAGAGAAAACAAAGACATAGTGGAAGGGTTTCGGTCTTCACTAATATTTTTAGTACTATGTATAGACTCTCACTCGCTTTTGTTTCTATGGTGTGTAATGGTTTCACTAAAGTCTAAAACAAATCAAATAGAGTAAATAGAAAATAAAAAAGAGTGTGATGTGTAACGATTTGATTGGCTAAAAAATGTGTTTCAGACAAATCCTTGCCTCACGCATGTTTCCAGAGTGACGCTTTCACTGGCCTACTAGGAGATGTTTAACGCCCCAAAACGGCTAACTAGGAAGGGTTTTCAGCCCACTACATTTAGTCTGACAAATAAATTCTATATTATATTGTTTCCGTTGTTAGTAACCGTCATTTGGGCTAATTACAGCCGTTCAAAGTCATCAACTTTTAATCTCAGCCGTATAAAGTCTCTAAATTCCTTCTAGAAGCAGCAGTTCATGACAGTTCAGCACTCTCTCACCCATGATCTTGCGGTTTCCTGCAGTTTATCAAGATGCACCAATCAGAAATGCAGGTTGTAATGCGGTTTAAAATGTGTTCCTTATTTTCAGGGAGTTAGTGGGGTAGTGGACACTTAACTGCATATTTTGCTGGCTATATAATACCAGTTCAGGTAGTGTAATCTTCTGTCTTTTTTTTGCTTTTCCTGTATTCATACAGCAAGACATCTGCAGCAATGGATATCTCGGATGACTTCGTGGACATTTATGAAGCCGACGAGCCTGCAATGAAAGTAAGTAGGAATGTAAATTGTTAGTAACCAAAGCATACAGGAATATTGAAATGTTAAGAATTCTAAGCTTTTTTTGCAGTTGAGTTCCAATGCAACAGCCAAAAAGATTGATATTGAAATGTTTAGCCCAGAGAAAGATTCTTCTATGGTACCTTTTTTTATAGTGCATATTTATTTTAGTTATCTAAATGTGGATGGTTTCTAATCGTTTGTGAATTGCACCAAATATTTAGTATTCTAATATATGGTAGCAATTGTAATTTTTTCAGCTGGGTTTTAATGCAATGACACCGAAGAAGAATCAAATATGCAGCCCAATGAAAGATTCTCCGAATGTATCGTTTTAAGTCACAACTAATGTATAAAAATTGTTTTGATATTTAGTCTGATTTGTTAAATTCTATGAATTTATTGTTTCAGACGGACAGTGGAAGTGTAGAGATAATTTCATATGGACAGTATTTTAGTCCATTCAAATCTGAAATGCATAGGGAGGTTATTGAACAGGTGGTGTTTTTTTAAAATAAAGTTATAATTGCAGAAGTGTATCATGATTGTTTCACACCTATATGTTTTTTTTTTAAATGTATTATACTAATGTTTTTAGTTCTTGTAGTTTCAGATCATAGAAAAACAAGCTAAAAGAAAGCATGCGCTCCTAACTTGGAAATGGGATGAGGTCATTGATATTACCCAACGTGAAGATTCGAATGGTCAGAAAGATGATTTTAAGGCAAAACAAGAAGATGATTTGGAGTCTTAGCTAAGTGATACAGCAGACTCTTTGGATGGTCCATTGAAAAGATCGAAGATTCCACGTATAACTAAAAATTGCAACGATCATGTTGGATGAGTTGAAGTTTAAGTTTACTCAGTTTAAGTCCTGTTTTGTCATGGTCATCTTTTATGTTTTGCCTTTCAAGTTAGTGTTTGTTAAGGTTTGTTTGTTCAACTATTTTTAGTTTAAATGTAGTTTCCTCTTTTCAATTGATTTTTCTATGTTTTATATGTTAACTATGTTACATATTACATAATGTGTTAACAACAAAATCAACTAATCAGTTAGATTAAGTTTTCCTAACACATAATTGGTATACAATTTTAGTAACACACAAAACAATTTAACACGTAACAACTTATTGTTTTATTGACTATTATAATAAACTATAGCATATATGTTGATGATTAATTGTTTATTTAATAATAAACATTACTGTTATGAAAAAAAAGGAAGGTGTAAGTAGCGGTTTTTACCAATTCGTATGTGTGTTTATAAAGGTTAAATGTTCTTTTATTTTCAAAATAATTGAAAAAAAAAGTCCAGATATGCATATAACTAAAACAGTTATATAAGTAGTTACCTATAATACATAGAAAAACAAACTAGAAAATTAAGTAGCCAATAATATCCTGTTTCATGTTAACAAATTCCGTGTGACATTTTATTTTTGTAGCGTGTGTGTTCTCAAACAAGAGGCCTATTTAGGTATTTAAAAAATATTTAGTCCTTTATAGGTTTTTTTAAAATAATAAGTTTTCTATTATTTAGAGCGAAAATACAAAATAGCATTCAGTTATATAAATAACAACGGGAAAAGAATAAGATATTTTGGAAAAAAAACCTATAAAAAAAGACGATTATACTGAATTAATGTCGAAGTCAGCCTTCTTACTCACGTTACCATGATCATCGAGCCACTAAGCCATGATCAAGTAACTACCTTAGGTTTTTAGAAATTAATATAATCGTTCGGTTATGTTAAGTTTATTTCTAAGTCAGTCCACTTACCCACTTGTCATGATCCTTGCTCACTAACCCATGATTGAATAACTACCTAAGTTTTACTCAATAAATGAGCTGTTTTCATTAAAATTCGGACATGTAGCTCTATATAAGATATCACTAATATCACTAAAATTCGTGTATTACTGTATTTCTAGATTCTAATATCCGTAACTAACGAGTTATGAAAAAGTTGAAGGGGTGCCTCTACTCAACCTCTGAGTCGAACACTGAGTTGCCTGACCTTGGTCCTGACTTAATAATGTCAGAGATACTGCCAAGACTTCCTGCAAAATGTGTAGGTCGTGCAAAGAAGGTATGTAAAGAATGGTTGTCATGTATATCGTCGAAGGAGTTTGTCATGATGCACTGTAGACATATGTGTAAGGGGTCTAAACAAAAAATTGTTAGTATTGGACAGGAATCATGCTTTATTCGCAGCACGAGTGTTGATTTAGTCGATGAGAAAACCATGATTACCCTACCATTTCATGTTCGTCCTTCTGATGTGTGGATTTTATCAAGCTTGAATGGGCTCTTATGTGTTTGTTTACGCAATACGTTTGAAATGTTTATTTGGAATCCGTTGATCCGTAGCTGCATCAACATATCTGATTCTAAGTCTTATGGTTTTTTTTAAAATCTATTCCGATGCTGTTGGCCTATACATCGATTCCTCTAATGATTACAGAGTTTTACATATAAAACGTGGTCGTTTTACAGTTGATGTTATGGCTTATTCAAGGAGGAGCAGTCATTGGAGGAGAATACAGTTTTTACAAAAAAGGCATTACCATACTAATGGTTATGTGTGGTCGGGGGGTACTTTTTGTGAGGATGGTTTATATTTTACTGTATTCCAGTTTTGGCTTGCTGGTGATATTGTCATAATTCGATTTGATGTGAATACAGAGACGTTTTCAGAAATAGGATTTCCATATGTTGGCAATGGTGAAACATGCCAGGGGAACTTGGTTAATATGAATAACAAACTTCACGTGTTTGTTAGTCATGGGATTATAGATATGGCTGTGGATCTATGGCGTTATGAAGGTGAGTATTGGACGAAGGTCATGTCGTTTCCAAAGATCAGTTATATTCCAACGCCAGTTTGGTGCTCAATTACACATGTTAGTTCAGAAGAAAAGTGTTTTGTGATGACAGATTGGGGTGAGGTTTATGAAATAGATTTGAACAACAAGACATGTGACCTTTTCATACCAAGCGATTGGAATCATGCTATACGCACAGCAATGTATGTGGAAACTATTGTGCCGGCAAGTCTTCAGTAATACATGTTGTTTGCTAATCCTTTTTTTTCTTTTTGCATTGAAATGTTTGTTGAATTTTGAAAAAATTCCTTCATCGGATGTCATGTACTTTTTTAGTTAATGTTTGCTTTTTATTCTACTATTTATTTATATATTATTTGTTTATAAAGAATTGCTTATATATTATGTTTAGATAAATATAAAATTATATTTTTAATTGTTATTGTATTCCAATGTCAGTTCACATAAAGGTTTTTAATAAATATGTCTTCATTAGTGGAAAAAATAACTTATATCAAATAGTTTAATATTTTTGTTTATACGTTTAAAAAAGTTCAGCTTTGTTTATAAAAAATTCAAATGAAAACTTAGCTGGTATATAAAACTTATAGGTTTAGTAACTGATTATGCATTTAGTTTAAAAATATTATCAGTTTAGCCCGCTTTCCCACTATCCCATGATTTATTAACTGTCTGAATTAATATTAACTTCCATGAGAAAAATTCGGATACTAGCTCTATAAAATGTAGTTCTATGACCTTACAGTGTCGCTTTCTTTCTTCCAATTTTTTTTACCATAAAAATCATCATATTGAGTAGCTTTGGAGAGCCAGTTGGAGAACTAAGGTATGTTTTCCTAATCTCTTTAGTTTATGTTTTTACTACAAATCGGTTTGTATGTGTGTTTGCTTTTTTAGTTTAAACAATGCAATCAAAACCATTTAGGTGTTTGATATGTGTTCTAATACATGTAGACCGATTTCTTATCAAATGTGAACAATCAACCAGTGTCAGATCAAAACTAAGTACACTTAAGTGTTATATCTAAAACACAGTCTATAACATATATGAAAAACAAGAATTGTGCAAATTATACCCTTAAATTCAAACAATTTTTTATTAAAGCAAACACATAGGCATAATAAGAAGTATGAATCAGTGGTTAGATAGACTTACAGTGCCATAATTTTTTATTAAGACCATGAGTTGCAAGATGCAGAATATGTCCGTAAGCTGATTCAAACTCTCAAGGATAAGCCTAGCTTCTGTCTTTCATATGATCCCTCCTGTTAGCACATTAAAACAGACAAAACCTTACTAATTGATTCAATGATGAAGTCATAAACATAAAAAATAAAACTTACAAAGTGTCTTGCAAGTTTTGGATCCAGCTCAGCCCCTATTTGTTAATGTTCTAGAGCTTATCTAGGCCATGTCTTTAACTCAGTGGTAACATATTCAGGACAACGAAAAATCCTAAGCCCATCAATCTACCGAAACACAGATCTGACATGTTTGCATAACTGAAGCCCTAAATTCCGAATAACTCTAATTGAATATGAATAAGCATAATAACATCAATCCACAACCGTTAATCCTAAAATTGCCGTAATACAGAGCTGACATGTTTGAATAACTGAAACCCTAAAATCCGAAGGGTATTTATCGAATATGAAGATCCGCATCCATTAACCCTAATCGATCATCAAAGAAGGTGTTAATCGAATATGAAGAACCCTAATCGAACAAAATAGTATGATGTATAATACGGTAGGGTTTAGAGAGGTAAATACCTTGAAATTTTGAATTGATTGAACTGATGATACGTATGACGGAGAAGAATGGAGTGTACACAAGTATAACCATGGTGAATGGCCATGGAAACTGTTGATGTCGATGAATACGGGATGCAGAGAGGAGCGACTTGGACAAGAAAGAGGGCTGGATTCATCACATATGTGGCTAGGGTTGAGTTAACTGCCGTTATGTAGTATCCGTTTCTTAATTTGGATTATCCGTGTGCTGTATCCAAACCGGCCCGTCTCATGTTTACCTGATCCGGTTTGATAACCTGGCCCAAAATGCAAATGTGATATATCTGGCCCATATTGATACAAATTCATAGTTTAGTTTGTAAATTGTAATAATTGTTTTATTGTTATTAGTTAACATATTTTTGTTGATTTATTTTTTATTTTTAATATTTTTATTAGTCTATCTTTCATTGTGATAATACATGTTTTATTTTTTAGTTATAATATTATATAAATATTCAAGACTTATTATTAGTATTTATCTTATGTTTGAAGCTTACGATGATTTAATTTATTTTTCTTTGTAAATTGTGTTTTTAGATAAAAGCGGTATGTCGTGCCTTCCATTTTTATTAGTTATGTTGGACATAATTGCAAGACTTCCACCAAAATATGTCGCTCAATGTAAGCTTGTCTGCAAGGAGTGGTTAGCTTTCATTTTAGAACGTAAGTTTGTAAGGGCTCATTGTCATTACATGCGTGCATCGGCTGATCAAAAATTGTTGATGGTTGGTTGGAAGACTATCGAAGTACATTCCTTGAATTATAAGTCCCCGGGATTTATTTTACCAAGAGATGTTACCCGCCCGTTCTATGTTCATCCGTCTAGAATGTTTTTTTTTGCAAGTTTGGATGGTATGTTGTGTGTTTGTCTCCAAAACACTTGTGAGTTGCTTGTTTGAAATCCATTGACGACTAAGTTCAAGAAGTTGGCAAATTCTAATTCGCAAGGTTTCTACAAGGTTGATAGTGATGCTCTGGGTTTTTTTGTTGACTCTTCTGATGATTACAACATTTTACATATTAAACGTAGACGAGGTACATTGACCGTTTACAATTATTCGATAGGGCTAAATTCATGGAGTACTGTACGCTTCCTAAAACACCGCCCGTACCACCATTATACCTACATTTGGTCGCCAACAACTTTGTGTGGTGGTGGTTTATATTTTGTCGTTACCCAATGCCATGGTCGTTCAGATGGATTGACGGTTATTCGTTTTGATGTGAATTCAAAGTCGTTTTCTGAATTATGTTTCCCCAATGTATATGACGATGAAGTTAGTGGAAGTTTAGTTAACATAAACCAGGAGCTTCATATGTATGTTTGTATCGGAAACTACGACTATAGACGAGAAATTGTATTGTGGAGGCTTAAAAATAAAACTTGGATGAAGGTTTTTGCATATCCTTATAAGTTGTGGATGCCATTATCAACTATGTGTTCTTTCACATACTACAATTTGCCAGGGACATGTCTTGTGATAACGAAGTTTGGAAAAGTGATTGAAATTGATTTGCAGCGGGATCATCTAGGTTATTTCTGCCGTATGTTTTTCTATAGGCAAATGCATGGTGCGGTTTACACAGAGACCATAGCTTCCCCGGATTATTAGTTTAAGAAAGTTTCATCTTGTAATTTTCGTAACTTTGAGTTTAAGTGGTACCTTGTAGTTGTCACAATGTTTCTTATGTTGTTGCTTCTATTTTGGTAATTTCATGTTGCAGTTTTTAAAGTTTTAGTTGTGCTTGAGATATTGTATATGTTACTAGCATTTTATGTTTTGTGTGACATTATAATTGACTCTTGTCATGCTTTTCTAAAGATATATGTATCAGAAGGTGTTGATATGAGTGCACCTATATCAACTGATTCCGGTTCAATCTCTTCGGCCCCTTTGCATGAAACGTCAGCATCTACACGTGTTGAATGTCATAGGGGCAGTGGTCGTATGGGCCGTCGTCGATTGCGGGAGCGACTTCCTGTTGTGACGCCTGATGTTGCATCCTCACAACGGTGTTCTTACGGTGTGGTTATCTATGTTCTTGTATTTCTTATGATTTTTTCATATGCTAACACCCCTTATTTTTTGTTTGTTATGGGGTTTGCATGTTTATATTTACCATGTAAACCCTTTAAACCTGTTAGTGCTACTGTTGCTGTGTATGCAGTTGGTAGTTCTAGCAGAAATGTGGTACGATATATGCGTATGCCAAATGAAAATGTGCAACCTTCTCCGATCACTTCAATTTCGGATTCATTTGCGGGTATACCTACCACTCAGGAAAATATATCTTCTAATGCAACGACTGAAGTTAGGCGTAGACGGACGGGCCAAATGGGCCATCCTCGATTACGTGATCGCCCTTCTGATCTAACGTGTGAGGCTACAAGTACTCAAAGACGTTGCAATGGTATGCTTGATTGAGTTCTCGTGTTTGTTATGTGTTTTCACACAATAGCACCCATGATTTTATATTATGTGGGTTAAGCCTTTTAAATTGAATAGTTTTATTGTTATCTTTGCTTTTTTTAGTTGATCGTATCAACAGAGGCGTTGTGCATTATACCAGTAGAACAAATGGAGCGGTACAATCTTCATTAGCTTCAACGGTTTCACAAACATCTGGATGTCTGTAACACCCCAAAAACGGGTTTGGAAATCAAACCACGTTAATAGTGAAAATGAGTAAAAATACCGTTAGTGGTAAAAATTAACCCGATAAAAATTAGGATTTAAATAAATAAACTTGATATTAATTAAAAGGAGGATAAATACTTTGAGAAAAACAAAGTATGTAAAAGGCCCGAGTTAACGGGACTTAAATGACCCACGGGTCATGAATTGAAGCAAAGGGATCATAAGGGCCTCGCCTTAAAGAGGTGAAAGCTTAAGGAAATAGCCTACGAGGTTAAGTGAAGGAACCTACGGGTCAATAGTGTAAGGTGAGGGAACTTGTTACGATTCCCTGCGTAAAACGAGAACGGAAAGCAATAAATTATGGGTTGTCAATTTCCTTGATATAAGTAATTGACATAGTTAAAGAGAAAAACGTTAAACTAAAATTCAGTTTTAGTAAGAAATAACGTTTTAACAAATATGAATACTATAAGACGAATTCGGAAATAACAAATATCAAAGAGTATGGGTCTTAACATCGATAGGTGCGAGACGAAACATTCGAAAAGAAGAAGTATGATAAAGAAACGTTGAATTAAACTTAAACGTGACGTGACACGCTCACGGACAAGAAAAGAAATATAGAAAATGATCACGATGTAACGTGAGTTACGGGGTATGAAGTGACGGTGACTAATTAGTCTAGCCGGTAAAACTATTCAAAGTTAAGAAAGCGTCATAACAAATACAAGCGCTTGTTAATATAACACAAGCGCGGGATAGACATGTTAAAAGACTAACGAGACTAAGTGGTCAAGTGACAACTCAGTCAATAAAGATAAAGGGTTATAAGCTGTAAGTAACGGCCCGCGAGGCCTTACACATGAAAGACGTACGCGTCAGTATACATGAAAACTTTTGACCAAAGGAAACGGGAGCCTTGAAAACGAAACTAGGTTCGTTTGATTAAACCAATGAACTACTTAAATAAGGTTTCGGGGACGAAACCTCTTTAAGGGGGTAGACTTGTAACACCCCAAAAACGGGTTTGGAAATCAAACCACGTTAATAGTGAAAATGAGTAAAAATACCGTTAGTGGTAAAAATTAACCCGATAAAAATTAGGATTTAAATAAATAAACTTGATATTAATTAAAAGGAGGATAAATACTTTGAGAAAAACAAAGTATGTAAAAGGCCCGAGTTAACGGGACTAAAAATAAAACGGGTTATGACTTCCCGAACCCATTAAGTTAACTAGGAATAATTAACCTTGTTAATAAGAGGGAATGTTACTAGAAATAAGTTGGTTATAGCCTACTTAATAACAAACAATTAAACCTAAACTTGAGGGGCCAAGATTGTAACAAAGGAAACTTAATAATTATAAAAAAAACACACACATACAACACACACATGGTGTGTGTGTGGAGATCGACCAGGAGAGAGAGCTCCCATGGAGCAAACCCTAGTTCATCACAAATTCACCAAATTGGAGCTCAAATCAACCCCAAATCAATGCATGAACACATATAAATGATCACCAAGTCAAGGGGATCGTAAGGTATGTCAAATTTTGTAATTTGGTGATGTCTAGAAATTATGATGAACACTCATAATCAAAATTCGGAGATGAATGTTGAATGTATGAGTGATATATGTGTTGAATTCATGTTTAGAAACAAACCCTAGTTGAAAACTTGAAGAATTGGTGTTAGAAACTAGGGATTTGATGATTACTTTTGTATGTGCTAAGTGGTTTTTGACTAAATAATAAAGATGATGATATGTTTGTGCTAGAAATCGTCATAATCGATAGTTGATGCGAGATACTTAAACAATTTGCAAGTTTGAGTATTTAATCATACATAATTGAGATGGGTTCTTAGAATGTTGTAATGAAATTGGTAAATTATTCATGAATATGGATGTTTGAAACCATGATATTAATTAGTTGAATATAGAACTTGATTTAAATAGGTAGCCGAATGAATACCTAATGACATGATGAAACGGGTTTCACTTATAGATGGAACCCGTAGAATTTGCCTAATGAAAGAACGAGTTTTATATAATTAGATGATTTTATGATGTACATAAACTATGTTGATGAATGTAGTTAAATTAGTTGCCTAAAAATAGCTACGACCGAATAGTCGAATAAATGCTTAAGTGGGTTCGTTGAACTCAATTGTGCATTTCATACATTAAAAAGGGACAGTTGACTTTTGAAAAGTCAAACTGGCCATTAACAAGATCGAATGATGATTTTGATAGAAAATACGTGAGGTGGAATAGTCGTGATTAGCAATGACTAAACTAACCATCTTGCGAATTATTATGCTAGTTTGAAGCTTAACAAGCTAGGTGAAGCTTGGGGAAGAAGCGGGTCAAACAAATCAAGCATGAAGAGGAACGAGTGGCTTGGATGCGAAGTAAGTGAAACTTACACCTTTTTGTAGAATACATATCTATTCTATAAGTTATAAATACAATGGAGATAATATTCGAAATATGGTTTCCGACACGAAATGATTTGGGTCGGAATCAGAAACAAATGTTAGAAACCATAGTAATGGTAAAACGGGGTGGAACGGTAAATTAGTCAAGAAAAAAATAAGATAAAATGAGTTTTTGAACGGCTACTTTATAAGTAAGCCAAAACTAGTAAAAAGAGTAAAAAGGGATCAAATGGTAATATTGATACCATTTGACAATTAACGACTAATAAGTGTATGTCGAGTCTCATGCTCGCAGGATGAACGACTCGTGAATTAGCGAAGCTATGAAATAGCAAATAAGTCAAGACAAGGTATTAAAACGGGTCAATATGTTGATCCGAGCCAGGTACGCATAATTATGTTGTAGTTAAAAGTGCTATTTTGGTCGAATAATTGGTGAGAGTCCTTCGTCGTAAAAGAAGGACCAAAATCGACCAAAACGCCCTTGTAGGCTAAATTGAACAAACAACCCTTAAAGGTTGTTTGGAAACGAATTTCATGATTAGATAAATACTTGGAATAAGTATAGAAGTTGAAAGATGTAATATGTTAGTCAAATGGCTCTATTTGAGTTTTGCCGTAAAATAACAATCCGAGGGGTAAAACTCGGAACATATAGATATCCACATTAAATCCAACGCACATATAGTTGTGGTGGAAGATTACTTGATAAGAAATGTAGGAATAAGATACTAGAAATGAATGAAAGCGATTTCAAGCTTCAAAGTGTTTAAATACCCTTAACGGGTCAAAATAAGCATACGAGCATAAACGGGTTTAAATTGTGTAATAAACCTGTGATTAGAACCCTAAATGGTAGATAACATTAATTTGAAGAAGTGTATGTGAAATAAGGATCAAACAAAGACGTTTGTTTGATAAAATGCATAAGCGGGTTAAAATTCGGTAAAAAGGTAATGAGTCGCAGGCTTAGAAGTCAAAAAAAAATTATTATGTTGGATGTTGGATTTTAACTCCATTTGATGGAGAATTAAATTACGGACGCGTAGGAAAAAGAATTGCGTAAAACGGATCAATAACGAAGAAGTTATGGCCGTTTCCGTAAAAACCGGTATTGATGAAAAATGCAGGACCCAGCTCCAGAGCTGCTGGAAAATGGTCTCCCTCACGTGGCGCGAGGGAGCAACTGGGTGCCTTCGCGTGGCGCGAAAGAGCACTGTTTTAGCGAAAAATTTTTATTTTAATCAGTTTCGCTTCCCGGACTCGTTTAGATACGTTCTAAGTTACATATGACTAATCTAACTCATGTTTTATGAGTTTCAGGTATAATTTTAGCACCGGAGGACGATCAAGCACAACGAAGAACCGAACACGATCAAGAAATAAGCTTCCGCACTATGTATCGTTGTTAGGTTAAATGACGAACTCACACATGTTATGTTGTATAGTTTTAATTCTGTAAATAAAGTTTAATGAAACCCGTATTTTCAAGGTATTTGAAATTCTAATTACCCGTTTATTTTCGTAATTTATACGAAAATCGTTAAATAATAATAAGGGTGTTACAAGTTGGTAATCAGAGCTCATGGTTAAAGAATAAAGTGTGTTCGGTTCGAGGCTTGTTCGCAAATCCGGTAAGTACATGTATATCAGTGGTTTAGTATGATTAAAGTGTCGAGAACAACACATATGGTTATCGTGTAATACACGTTACACCAATAAAAACGATATAGAATAGTTTAGTCAACGAAATTACACGCGTTGATGCGTATAGTAGACAAGCCTTGTATTATAATACGGGAATCCTTTAATGTCGAAATTACTAACTGTTGTATATGTTTTAGTTGAAGGACACTCGCATATGAAGATAGCGAGAGTTTAACAAATCACAGATTTGACAGAGGAATGGTCCAAAGAGTATGCTCATCAAGGACCTAAATCGCGTAACGGTCGCGAACAAGGCTAATGGCAAGAGAAGCCCGTTAGGGCAAGCATTACCAGGTGCACATTTTAAATTTAATTGCACAAATAGTAATATGCAACAAATATGTAGAAATTGAAAGTTGCATATGTAGATTAAAAACTTGGAAAAACCCGAATAGAAAATGTATTCGGGATATTGTTTCCAAGAGAAACAAATAGAGGCATTACTTACATAGGGCGTGATGTGAAAACTATAAAAAGGTCATGCGTGTCATGTGTTAATCACTTACTCTGGCCAAGTAAGTAGTGGCATATGATACCATGAACTTCTTATAGCGGACACATTTACATCCGATGTAGTAAGGACGGGGTGAATGGGACAAATTAAAAAGTACCCAAATGAAACAAATGAACAAAATAGTTGATAATAATGTAAACGCACAGCCGGGTGACGGAAGGGTATTACATTAGGATAATAAGCCCGAGAGAAGGGACAAGGATTAATGTAAATGATGATATAAATGAATGATCAAAAGAAAATTCACGAAAATAAGTCATCTTGGACGAAAGAGCCATGGTGAACAAAATGGGCAAGTAAAACCAAAGTATAGATGATCCGCCGGGTCATAAAAACAAAGGTGTTGCCCACACGAAAAAGATAATCAAGGTTGTTAACTTTAGTCGTAGTAAAGCAAGGATAACGATGATAATCGTCACTCATAATTAATAAGGCCGCCAATGGTGGTCACGTAAAGAATAAAAGACATGGTCGAATAAAAGCGACGGATTTCGCTAAGATGACCAAGTAAATCGAAATGAAGTCTTAATGCATACCGGAAGGGGTGCAATGATAACGATTTCGGTAAAACACCCGGTTGATGGGTAAGGAATTAAACGCATGCATAGACTGAGAAACAGGAACGCGTATGAAAAGTCAAAAAGACTCAGGTTTTGGGTCATGACTAAAGGACGATAAGATACTACAAATAGAAATTTTGATAAATTACGTTCAACTACTTCAAAGCTGAACGGGTCGAACAAAGACTGAAGTTTGACATTCATAAGTGATGAATTTTCACACGAACAAGTCAAACAAATTTAATAAAGGATGACACTTGCTAAAGTAAGTTAGCGCGAATCGAATAAATAAAAGTGCGAAATATTAATAAACCTATGTAAAGGAGTTATAGGCGTTAAAAACATTAAAATAAAAGAACACGGGTAATGGGACGTAAAGAAGTATAGGTAAGAACCGGGTAACGGTAAGTGTAGGGCAAACCGACGTGTAATTGACGTTAGAAGTCAAGAAGTCGGAAAGATAATTCGAAAGAAAACAATGTAGCCTTAGACTACGGTCAAGGTCAAACGAAATCCAAAAAAAAGTAAATGTGAATAATTCTAAACATAAAAAGGGGAGCCTTAACGCCATATGCGTATATAAACGTATACACATTTGAATAAAGACTAGAATAAAAGATGATCTACGGGATCGTCATAACCTACGGGATATTAATTAGTGTAAAGGTCTACGGGGCCAAAATGACCCACGGGTCATGAATTGAAGCAAAGGGATCATAAGGGCCTCGCCTTAAAGAGGTGAAAGCTTAAGGAAATAGCCTACGAGGTTAAGTGAAGGAACCTACGGGTCAATAGTGTAAGGTGAGGGAACATGTTACGATTCCCCGCGTAAAAGGAGAACGGAAAGCAATAAATTATGGGTTGTCAATTTCCTTGATATAAGTAATTGACATAGTTAAAGAGAAAAACGTTAAACTAAAATTCAGATTTAGTAAGAAATAACGTTTTAACAAATATGAATACTATAAGACGAATTCGGAAATAACAAATATCAAAGAGTATGGGTCTTAACATCGATAGGTGCGAGACGAAACATTCGAAAAGAAGAAGTATGATAAAGAAACGTTGAATTAAACTTAAACGTGACGTGACACGCTCACGGACAAGAAAAGAAATATAGAAAATGATCATGATGTAACGTGAGTTACGGGGTATGAAGTGACGGTGACTAATTAGTCTAGCCGGTAAAACTATTCAAAGTTAAGAAAGCGTCATAACAAATACAAGCGCTTGTTAATATAACACAAGCGCGGGATAGACATGTTAAAAGACTAACGAGACTAAGTGGTCAAGTGACAACTCAGTCAATAAAGATAAAGGGTTATAAGCTGTAAGTAACGGCCCGCGAGGCCTTACACATGAAAGACGTACGCGTCAGTATACATGAAAACTTTTGACCAAAGGAAACGAGAGCCTTGAAAACGAAACTAGGTTCGTTTGATTAAACCAATGAACTACTTAAATAAGGTTTCGGGGACGAAACCTCTTTAAGGGGGGTAGACTTGTAACACCCCAAAAACGGGTTTGGAAATCAAACCACGTTAATAGTGAAAATGAGTAAAAATACCGTTAGTGGTAAAAATTAACCCGATAAAAATTAGGATTTAAATAAATAAACTTGATATTAATTAAAAGGAGGATAAATACTTTGAGAAAAACAAAGTATGTAAAAGGCCCGAGTTAACGGGACTTAAAATAAAACGGGTTATGACTTCCCGAACCCATTAAGTTAACTAGGAATAATTAACCTAGTTAATAAGAGGGAATGTTACTAGAAATAAGTTGGTTATAGCCTACTTAATAACAAACAATTAAAACTAAACTTGAGGGGCCAAGATTGTAACAAAGGAAACTTAATAATTATAAAAAAACACACAACACACACATGGTGTGTGTGTGGAGAGAGAGCTCCCATGGAGCAAACCCTAGTTCATCACAAATTCACCAAATTGGAGCTCAAATCAACCCCAAATCAATGCATGAACACATATAAATGGTCACCAAGTCAAGGGGATCGTAAGGTATGTCAAATTTTGTAATTTGGTGATGTCTAGAAATTATGATGAACACTCATAATCAAAATTCGGGGATGAATGTTGAATGTATGAGTGATATATGTGTTGAATTCATGTTTAGAAACAAACCCTAGTTGAAAACTTGAAGAATTGGTGTTAGAAACTAGGGATTTGATGATTACTTTTGTATGTGCTAAGTGGGTTTTGACTAAATAATAAAGATGATGATATGTTTGTGCTAGAAATCGTCATAATCGATAGTTGATGCGAGATACTTAAACAATTTGCAAGTTTGAGCATTTAATCATACATAATTGAGATGGGTTCTTAGAATGTTGTAATGAAATTGGTAAATTATTCATGAATATGGATGTTTGAAACCATGATATTAATTATTTGAATATAGAACTTGATTTGAATAGGTAGCCGAATGAATACCTAATGACATGATGAAACGGATTTCACTTATAGATGGAACCCGTAGAATTTGCCTAATGAAAGAACGAGTTTTATATAATTAGATGATTTTATGATGTACATAAACTATGTTGATGAATGTAGTTAAATTAGTTGCCTAAAAATAGCTACGACCGAATAGTCGAAGAAATGCTTAAGTGGGTTCGTTGAACTCAATTGTGCATTTCATACATTAAAAAGGGGCAGTTGACTTTTGAAAAGTCAAACTGACCATTAACAAGATCGAATGATGATTTTGACAGAAAATACGTGAGGTGCAATAGTCGTGATTAGCAATGACTAAACTAACCATCTTGCGAATTATTATGCTAGTTTGAAGCTTAACAAGCTAGGTGAAGCTTGGGGAAGAAGCGGGTCAAACAAATCAAGCATGAAGAGGAACGAGTGGCTTGGATGCGAAGTAAGTGAAACTTACACCTTTTTGTAGAATACATATCTATTCTATAAGTTATAAATACAATGGAGATAATCTTCGAAATATAGTTTCCGACACGAAATGATTTGGGTCGGAATCAGAAACAAATGTTAGAAACCATAGTAATGGTAAAACGGGGTGGAACGGTAAATTAGTCAAGAAAAGAATAAGATAAAATGAGTTTTCGAACGACTACTTTATAAGTAAACCAAAACTAGTAAAAAGAGTAAAAAGGGATCAAATGGTAATATTGATACCATTTGACAATTAACGACTAATAAGTGTATGTCGAGTCTCATGCTCGCAGGATGAACGTCTCGTGAATTAGCGAAGCTATGAAATAGCAAATAAGTCAAGACAAGGTATTAAAACGGGTCAATATGTTGATCCGAGCCAGGTACGCATAATTATGTTGTAGTTAAAAGTGCTATTTTGGTCGAATAATTGGTGAGAGTCCTTCGTCGTAAAAGAAGGACCAAAATCGACCAAAACCCCCTTGTAAGCTAAATTGAACAAACAACCCTTAAAGGTTGTTTGGAAACGAATTTCATGATTAGATAAATACTTAGAATAAGTATAGAAGTTGAAAGATGTAATATGTTAGTCAAATGGCTCTATTTGAGTTTTGCCGTAAAATAATAATCCGAGGGGTAAAACTCGGAACATATAGATATCCACATTAAATCCAACGCACATATAGTTGTGGTGGAAGATTACTTGATAAGAAATGTAGGAATAAGATACTAGAAATGAATGAAAGCGATTTCAAGCTTCAAAGTGTTTAAATACCCTTAACGGGTCAAAATAAGCATACGAGCGTAAACGGGTTTAAATTGTGTAATAAACCTGTGATTAGAACCCTAAATGGTAGATAACATTAATTTGAAGAAGTGTATGTGAAATAAGGATCAAACAAATACGTTTGTTTGATAAAATGCATAAGCGGGTTAAAATTCGGTAAAAAGGTAATGAGTCGCAGGCTTAGAAGTCAAAAAAAATTATTAATATGGATGTTGGATTTTAACTCCATTTGATGGATAATTAAATTACGGACGCTTAGGAAAAAGAATCGCGTAAAACGGATCAATAACGAAGAAGTTATGGTCGTTGTTGTAAAAACCGGTATTGCTGAAAAATGCAGGACCCAGCTCCAGAGCTGCTGGAAAACGGTCTCCCTCGCGTGGCGTGAGGGAGCAACTGGGTGCCTTCGCGTGGCGCGAAAGAGCACTGTTTTAGCGAAAAAATTTTACTTTAATCAGTTTCGCTTCCCGGACTCGTTTAGATACATTCTGAGTTACGTATGACTAATCTAACTCATGTTTTATGAGTTTCAGGTATAATTTTAGCACTGGAGGACGATCAAGCACAACGAAGAACCGAACACGATCAAGAAATAAGCTTCCGCACTATGTATCATTGTTATGTTAAATGACGAACTCACACATGTTATGTTGTATAGTTTTAATTCTGTAAATAAAGTTTAATGAAACCCGTATTTTCAAGGTATTTGAAATTCTAATTACCCGTTTATTTTCGTAATTTATACGAAAATCGTTAAATAATAATAAGGGGTGTTACAATGTCTACATTCGAATCAGGTGGAAGTACCTTCCCGTGCAAACGTCTTTCAAGACGAAAACAGACATCGTAAACATCATATTTTTTCTTGTGATACTTCGTATATATGAACACCTTATATGACATTGATAGTGTTTTCTTACACTTTACTTACCTTTTTTAGGGCGATGTTCGTCGTATTGGGATTGCGGTGATCCAAACCATGTATGTGTTCATTGTGGAGCTATGCTTTGGTATGAGGAACGAACTCTTAAAAGTTTAACTCCTTGTGTTCCAAGTTTTTCGTTATGTTGTAGTGAAGGAATGGTTTGCTTGCCATTTCTTCGACGTCCTCCTCAAACATTGGGTCGTCTTCTTGATTACAATGGGGAATCACGATCTCGAGTGTTTAGAGAAAACATAAAGCTTTTAAATGCGATGTTTGCATTTACCTCAACCGGTGGGAGAATATCTACGGATTTAAATGATGGTCGTGGGCCTTATACATTCCGTTTGAATGGCCACAACCATCATAATATTGGATCATTGTTGCCTATGCATCCTGATGGACGCCCTAGATTTGCTGAATTGTATGTTTATGACACAGAAAATGAGATTGATAATCGCTTTTTTGCTTTGCGAAATTGTGTGTCACCAACGTCTGATCAAGTCATCCTACGCACATTGGTGAATGACTTGCTGTTGATGCTTGATGCGAACAATGCGTTGGTGCAGGCTTTTAGGATGGCACGTGAAAGGTTTAATGACAACTCGATGCAACGTCTTACGCTTCGCTTGCTTGGTACGCGAAATAGAAGAGAAGGACAATATTCTTTGCCTACTGTTCCTGAAGTGGCTGCATTGATTCCAGGTGACGGAAATCCTACAGACTCACGTGATATTATTATTAAAGAACGTGGTAGTCGTAGTGCAAAGCGTATATCTGAATTGCACCCAAGTTTTATGGCGTTGCAGTATCTTTTGTTGTTTCCATATGGAGAAGATGGATTCCATCTTAATATTCCTCTATGTAATATATCTGCATCAAGTAGGCGGCAAACGGTTTCATTAAGAGAATATTATTCTTATCGTTTACAACTTAGGAGGAATGAAGGTAAGACACTACATAAATCTGGCCGTTTATTTCAGACGTATGTTGTGGACTGTTATTCAGCTATCCTTGAACATGAGATGAATTGGTTTAAACAAAACCAAAACACTATTCGTTCGGATTTGTATAATGGTTTATATGATCGTATCGCTGATGGTGAAACAAGTTGTCAAGCAGTTGGTCGACGTGTTATCCCGCCAGTAACATTTGCCGGTGGGCCAAGATATATGATTCAACAGTATCAGGATGCAATGGCTGTTTGTCGTTGGGCCGGGGCTCCAGACCTTTTTATTACTATGACATGCAATTCAAAATGGCCGGAAATTACCCGACACATTCAAGCAACAACCCCTAGTATGAGTGCATCCGACCGCCCGGACATTGTTGCCCGTGTTTTCAAAATTAAACTTGATGAACTTATCAAAGACATAAGGAAAAGGAATATTTTTGGACACACGAAAGCAGGTTTGTTACTAGCATTTCCATTGTTTAAATATTATACGATTTTTTTTATTCTTTAGCCAGGTGTCATATTTTGTTTTGCTCTTTTTTGTTTAGTTATCTATACAATCAAGTTTCAGAAACGAGGACTTCCACACTCTCATATTCTGCTTTTTTTTACAACCTGAAGATAAGATTAATACGGTTGACAATATCGATAAATATATATCTGCTGAGCTTCCTTCGGAGGTGGAAGACCCTATAGCTTTCGGTATTGTTCGTACGCAAATGATGCATGGTCCATGTGGTTTGCTCAACCCTTCAAGTCCTTGTATGCATAACGGTGTATGTAGTAAAGGGTACCCAAAGAATTATTGTGAGGAGACATTTATCCGAAATAATGGTTGGCCGTGTTATAAGAGGCCCAATAATTCAAGAGTTGTTAAAGTTGGTTCTCAAGATATTAAGCTTGATAATCGGTATGTTGTTCCTTATAACCGTGAATTGTTGGTGAAATATGGTTGTCACATTAATGTTGAGTGGTGCAACCAAGGGATGTTAGTCAAGTATCTTTTTACTTATATAAACAAAGGCCCGGATCGTGCAACTGTGGTTTTGGAAGGTGCTCAAAATAGGACAACGTTTGCGTCCTTATTATATAATGAAAATGAAATTGAGGAATATTTAAATTGTCGGTATATATCTTCTATTGAGGCATGTTGGAAGATTTTTGAATTTGAAATGAAGTACCGTGATGTTGCTGTTGAGCGATTACCTTTTCACGAGTAAGGGTGTAATAGAGTGTATTTTCATGATAATGATGAGGTTGAGGAAGTTGCCCAACGTGCTACGGCTAGCATGTCAAAATTTACTGAATGGATGCGTGCAAATGAAAGGTTTCCACATGGTCGTTCTTTGACATATGTAGAGTTTCCATCAAAGTTCACTTGGCATGAAAAGGAGAAGGAGTGGTTGCCACGACATAGGACGGTGTGTATTGGCAGCATTTATTATGTGAGCCCATCAATGGGTGAAAAGTATTACCTCCGTATGTTATTAAATGTTCAACGTGGGCCATTAAGCTTTAAAGACATTCGTACGGTTGATGGTGTTGAGCATCCAACTTATATGCCTGCTTGCAACGCGTTGGGTTTGTTAGGAGATGATGTTGAGTGGGTAGATTCAATACGTGAAGCTTCTCAATGGCAGTTAGGGAATCAACTTCGTGATTTATTTGTCTGCATTCTATTGTTTTGTACGGTTAGTGATCAACGGAGGTTATTTTTTTATTGTCTACCTTACTTATCAGATGATATTGCTTACAATCGACGCACAATACTATAGAATGATGATGTGGTATTCACAGATGAAGAGATTCTCAATTATACATTGATTGAGATTGAAAGAGTTTTAATTGGTCATGGTAAAAGTTTATTAGATTTTCCTAATTTGCCTCAAATTGATCGTCAATTGATTGATACTAAGGAAAATCGGTTGATTATGGCTGAGCGCACCTTCAATATTGAAGAAGAAATGACGTTTTTTCATGATCTATTTCGTGGATTGAATGCTGAACAAAAGGAGGTGTTTGATTATGTATGTGATTGTGTTGATAGACGGACGGGTGGTGTTGTTTTTGTTTTTGGTAGTGGAGGGACGGGAAAAACGTATTTATGGAAGACTCTTATTTCCTGTTTTCGTTCACGTGGCCAATTCGTCTTGTCTGTTGCTTCTTCTGGGATTGCCTCTCTTCTACTACCTGGTGGTCGTACAGTGCATTCGTGTTTTAAGATTCCCTTTGAACTTGAAAAGGATTCTTGTTGCTCGATTGATGTTGGGACGGATCTTGCTGGGCTGATTAATGATGCTGCGCTTATAATATGGGATGAGGCACCGCTACAACATCGTTATGCATTTGAAGCGGTTGACCGTACTTTTAGAGATATTTGTCAAAATAATATACCTGGTGCAGACCGTTGAGTATTTGGAGGGAAATGTGTCGCTCTTGGAGGAGATTTTCGACAAATTCTTCCTGTAATTCCGCTTGCTCCGCGTAGTGAGATTGTTGCTTTGGTTGTGAATAAGTCATCGACTATATGGGGTGCATGTAAGGTGTTTTCTTTAACGATTAATATGCGGTTGAATAGTTCAAGTGTTAATGACGATGTTGTAATACAGCATCGAGATTTCAATAAGTGGATTTTAGATATGGGGTCTGGTCGTCTT
The DNA here is from genome assembly GCA_030545235.1 of Helianthus tuberosus. NCBI lineage: Eukaryota > Viridiplantae > Streptophyta > Magnoliopsida > Asterales > Asteraceae > Helianthus > Helianthus tuberosus. Next base: position 15,070,320 of record CM060448.1, read on the forward strand.
CCTGCAATTTCGCTAGACGGGGAAGATGAGAGAACTTGGATTAATATACCTCGCGATCTATTGATTCCTGTTTCAGATAATCCTATTGAATCAGTTGTTTCAGATACATTTCCTAATATAGAAGAACGATTCACTGATGTTTCTTACCTACAGGAGCGCTGCATTTTATCATCGACTAACAATGAGGTTGATACGATTAATCTACATGTTCTTGATAAGTTGCCAGGTGACAATCATGAGTTATTTAGTGTCGATTCCATTTGTGCAAGTACAAATAATATTGAAGAAATGCAGGCTATGTATCCTACGGAGTTTCTTAATACTTTACAGTTTTCTGGCATACCGAATCACATATTAAAGTTGAAGGTTGGGGCACCAATCATATTGCTACGTAACTTGAATCTCAAGAAAGGATTGTGTAATGGGACCCGTTTAGTGGTTACTCAAATAAGTCGGCGTGTTATTGAGGGCGTTATTATTACGGGTACGCATGTTGGAGAAAGAGCTTTTATTTCTAGAATCGATATGACTCCAACTTCTACATGTTGGCCTTTCCACTTTAAGAGAAGACAGTTTCCCGTGAAACTATGTTTTGCTATGATAATTAATAAAAGTCAGGGCCAAACATTTAAACATGTTTGTGGTTACTTGGTAAAGCCTGTTTTTTCACATGGTCAACTTTATGTGATTGCCTCCCGTGTTACATCTCGAGCTGGTCTAAGATTTTATGTTGATAATGATGGCAAGTGTTCTAACCAATTAACAAGGAATGTTGTTTATAAGGAAGTTTTTTATAACTTACCTTTGATGTCAAGTGATGCATTGGTCTGAGTGTTTTGTATGTTGTTATTGAGAAGTGGAATTGCTACCATGTACGCTTCTATAAAGGTAGCATATTATGTCTCTCTTATTTCAACACTTGTATTTAATGTTTACTTAGTTTATATACTGGTTTGGTTGACTAAATATGCCATTTGTAATTACGTTGTTTTGCATGTGGTGTTTATGTGTTTGGTTGTTATATATAGATATATATATTTCCTTTACGTATATTTTGTTATTAATATAAGTTTTCCATAACATTTTTTGTTTCCATATTTTAGGTTCACATAATATAGAATGGGACATCGATATATTTCAGACTTGATGCCTAGTATTACTGACCAATGGCAAGTCACTGTAATGGTCACACGTTCTTGGACAACATACATTCCTATCTCAAATCGTATACTGTCATTTGATGTCATCCTTTCAGATGAACGCGTAAGGAATTTTTTTAATTAATTAAAAAAACTATAATATATATGTTTTGTAATGTTGCATGTTTTCCTTGCAGGATTGTTCAATTCATGCAAAAATTCCTTTTCATTTGATGCATCTTTTTACTAATCGTTTGGAGGATGGTTGCGTATATAGGCTATATGGTTTTGAGGTTCTTGTATACGACTCATGGTAACGTCCGTTGAAACGTGATTGCTATATTAAGTTTATGCGATGTACGTCAATTAGTCCATCAAGAGTTCAACCGAGCTTATTTAGACGTCATGTTTTTGAGCTGATGCCTTTTAACATGCTTGGATCACGCTTGAAGAATGACATATATCTAACAGGTTTAGTTGTTGTTTTTCTCTTTGAGTCTTCATGTCTATATACAACTATATTTTTTATGTAGATTTTGTGGGTGTTCTTCGTGTGTGGGGTTATCTTGATACTGATTTGCGGTCTTCACAATCAAATAATCGGGAAGTACGACGTATTGTTTTATCCGATGAAGTGTAAGTTTTTTAGATTGTTTTTGTGGCGCGTTCTATCTTTTTTTTTTTTTTTTTTTTGCTTATTTTGGAATGGTTGTGTTTTTATTAAATATAGTGGTAATGATCTCAATGCTTCTATATGGGGCCAACTTGCACTTAAGTATACTGATGAGGACATGAGGCGTCATGCCACTAATACAGTTGTTGTTGTATTAACATCTTGCAAGGTTCTATTGTTTCAAGGTATGTGTAATGTAATAGATGAAATGTTTGTATGTATATTTTTAATATATATACTTGATCCATTGGTGTTTCTTTTTTTTTGTTAGGTGCTCCTTGTGTGATGTCAACAGTTACATCTCAATTATATATTAACTTGTCATCACCAGTTTGTGATGTCTTCAAGACAATGTATATTTGTAACACCTCGAAAATTCACGTCCTATAATGTGTTGACACGTGTCATATGTTTGAACGTGTGAAAGAATGTTCTGAAGGACTAAAGTTGACAAACATGGAAAGTATATGTAAATACGAGTTCTAAATGTCAACAGTGAATAAATATATTGTACATTAATGATACGTGGTTGAAAACTCGTGTTCGTTATTGCGTAACTTTGTGTTTTTACATAAGTTTCAATCTTGAATGGCCTACTTTTAATAAGATTTGTGTTATGCAGGTTTAACGAAGTTTAAGGAGCTTTTCGGGAGCTTTACGAGTCACCGGGTCGAAAACCGGAGCACCAGGATGCGTTACGGGTCAACCGGGAGTGTTGGGAATGAAAAACAAGAATTTCGCAAACGAGAGCCCGTCGCCGACGGCCTGGGCCCCGTCGGCGACGCCTTCCAGAAACAACCGTCGACACTTTTGGCCGTATCCAGATGATTAGGCCGTCGGATGCAGACCAGAAAACTAAAGCCCGTCGCCGACGGGTTGAGGGCCGTCGGCGACGGCTTGTCAAAACAGGAAAAGCGAATTTGTGTGTTTTGGGGATCAAGATCGATTTCTATTGGTGGTTGGCTATTGAATTCGGGGAGTTACACTTGTTTTAAGTTTGAAACTTGTTCTTGGAGCCATTATCATCTATCATTCACCAACCATTCCCTTATCTTCATCTCTAATATCAAGATCATCAACCTACAACCTGAAATCATTATCAAGAATCATCACCATCATCACAATTAATCCATCATCCACAAACCCTAATCCTTCCACCATCATCATCTTCCACCAAACCTCATCATTCACCATTCTCAAGGCTTCAAGATGACTCCATCCGCATTCCAAGCATCCGGTGATCAAGTTGCATCAACCATGAGCGGCTAATCATCTCGGTTTCACCCCGGTGTAGGTAGTTGTTAATTTTAGGGTTTCAATTTGTTCTTGTTTCATCTTAGTGACAATTTGTATTTGGTTTTTGAAACTTTTGACAATAGTATTACATTTGTTACGAATTCGTGAATTGTCGAACGATGTTAAAAGTTATGACTTTGCGAAACGGTGATATGTAATTGTACGTTGTCGTTGTTAGGATTTACTTGTGTTGATTACAAAGTGTCTTTTTGTCCGTTCTTCGGGGCGTTGATAGTTAGTAGCACCTAAGTCACGGTACACTAAATCTGTTAATCGAATGCATTTGAGTTGAAACTAAAACTTGTAGAAATCCTAGGTTAACAATTACCGAAACCGGGCGTGATTCCTTTTTATTCTTATTGTTCTAGTAACCATTTTCTCGTAATCGTTAATCATTAGTTGTTCATCAATTTAATCAATTCAATTAGTCTAAACCCATATTTCTTAATTAAACAAAAATACAAAAATACTTTAGCAAGCTTCATAAATTGTGAAAATTGTTTTAATTCATTCGAATCCACACACAAACCACATACTCTTCGTGGTTCGACCCCTTACTACCACTAACTATTTGTTAAGGGTAATTTGGGCTTATAAATATTATCTTTGACCGGAGCGCGACACTCCGATCAAATTTTGGCGCCGTTGCCGGGGAGTGCGTGCGCTTTGTGTTTGGATATTGTTTGAATTTGTGTGATTATCTGTTTAATGTGTTTAGCTTTCTTTTTGTACTTGTCTTTTTCCTTGTTACGCGGGGTGTGTTACTTGTGCAGATTACAGGTAGTGCATGCATACGCGGAACTCCGGGAGGACTTCACCTTTAGTCTACGAACCGGAAATCGAACGAGTTGCAAGAAGAAACCTAGCAAGCCGGTTAGAAGCAACACTTGCTTCTAATCAAACCAACCAAACACCACAACATACACCATCCATTGAAACTGGTTCAATGGCAAACCAAAACTCCAATCACCCAAACCTCAACCAAAACCAATTCCAATCCCGAGGAACCTTTTATCCCGCTCAAAATGTTCAACCCATGCCTCAAGAGCAACCGGGTGGTAACAACAACAATGGACCACCTACACCACCTTTCCAAAACCAAAATCTCAACAACAATCAAAGAACACCTCAACAACAAAATCTTCATAGACACAACTCCCTACCCATTAACCTAGATGACCGGAATGTCAATTCCGACCGTCGGGGAAATCGTGATCGCGGTAATCCCGCAAATGAAGACCCATTCTTCAACATCGATGACTTGAGGAATGCAATCCCCGATGATGAACTGTATAGTGTTCCCGGTTATCAATCGCCGGAACATGTGAGTGTTCATACGGAAAATTCGGATGACGGGGGATATTATGATGATAGGGCTAACGATGACGAAGATTGGGGCTATGTGAATAAGGGAAACGTCTACAACGCAAGAAGATATGACGATGAGGAATTTGGCTATCAAAATGCCAATTACGTTGGGGATGACGTATACGGTTACGGAGGTGGAAGAAATGATGGTTATGGGAACAACCGTCAACCACGAAACAATGATCAACGGAACCGGAATGATGGGTTTTATAATAACAACAACAATGCAAACCCTAACCGGATTCCTCGTTTCGTGGGAGGTGGTAACCCAAGGGATAATCGAAGAGATGATCGAAGAGGTGAAAGACGGGATAATAGAAGACCGGTTGATCAAGAAGTTAATGGTCCACATCGTCGTCAACGACCCCCACGGGGAGTGAATGATCGTTTTAGGCCGGTTGTCACCGAGAACGACTCACCAATCGTTTGTGAGAGGAGGATGTTTGATTGTAAACCACATTACATCAACATACTTCCTCATTTTAATGGAAGATCTAACGACGAACCGTATACACATTTGACGGAATTTTCTTCGGTTTGCAGCACTATCGGGGGTCACAACTTTGCTTTAGAGGAGGTCAAACTTCGACTATTCCAATTTTCATTGAAGGATAAGGCAAAGCAATGGTTCCTCACACTTCCCGCAAATAGTATTCGCACTTGGGGAGAAATGCAACAAGCGTTCCTTGATGAATATTACTCAATGGCGAAGACCGATGACGCTCGTGATGAAATTAGGTCTTTTCGCCAATTATCGGGCGAACCGTTACATGAGGCCTTTACAAGATTTAGAGAAATGATGCGAAGATGCCCTCATCATCAAATTGAGAAGTGGGAGTTGGTTAAATGCTTTGTACGGGGTCTAGATGACAATACATGGAACCGACTTGAATCCACAAGCAATGGGACCCTCCTAAGCAACCATGAAGATGATGATTGGGAGTTTTTGGAACGAATGAGCAAGCGTTCGAAAGAGAAAGAATCGGCCGACCGAGCCAAGAAGCATCCCGTTTCCCGGTCACTTCCCGATCTTGATTCTAAAGATCGGATTTCTACTTTAGAGCGGGAAATGGCTCGAATGAAGAAGAAAGAAGTGAACGCGGTTCAATTTGAAGAGTGTGGTGATATTGGGCATAGAGCGGAACAATGTCCAACGGGGTCGGGTGATTACACCGAGGAAGTCAATCAAGTGTATGGGGACCGAAAGCAATATGACATGAACTCCAACACTTACCATCCGGGCTTGAGAAATCACCCTAATTTCCGGTATGGTAATGCTTCAAACCAAATGAACCCGAATTTTCAATCGGGTAACCAAGGAGGTCAAGGTGGGTCTTCGTACAACAATCGTCAAGGTGGTAACCAAGGGGGTTACCAAAGGAATTACAATCAAGGGGGTAACCAAGGGTATCAAAACCGTGAAGGTAATTATCAAAGAGGTTACAACCAAGGCGGAAATGGGAGTAATGCTTCAAACTCTCAAGGTGATGACTCGATCAATTCGAAATTTGATGCTATTATGAATGCTATCAATCATTCAAATCAAGAGATGAAGAAAGAGTTTGAGGTACGAGATAAATCCCATAAGGCGCTGGAGAAGCAAGTGGGCCAACTTGCGGAAGAAATGGCTCAGATGAGAGGAAGCACGGGAAGACTCCCAAGTGACACAGCGGCGAACCCTAAGCATCAAGGGTCAAACTCAAGGAACACACGTGAGGTACCAATTAATAAAATTACTTTACGTAGTGGTCGAGTCATTGATAATGGTGTCAAAACACCATCACCCCAGTTTGTTGAAGGGGTGGTGGAGGATGCTAGTGAAGATGAGAATGAGAATGGTCAAACGGGTCAAAATAAAAATAACTTGAAAAAGAACAATGATACCCCCGTTGTGACCATTCCCGTCCCCAAGGCTAAGGAAAAGGGTGTGGAGGCTAATACCGCCCCTTATCCCGAAGCATTGAAGGGACCCGTGAAAAAAGTTGTAAACAAAAGAGGTCCACAACAAGAAGAGTTGTTGGAAATTTTTAAACAAGTCAAAATCAATTTACCTCTTTTGGATGCAATTAAACAAGTACCGTCGTATGCTAAGTACTTGAAAGATTTGTGTACCCAAAAACGCACTCACAAATTTCCAAAAAAATTAGATTTAACCGAAAATGTGAGTTCAATTCTTTCGGGTGCACTTCCACCTAAGCTCCAAGATCCGGGTGCGCCTATCATTTCAATTCAAGTAGGCGATTTTAAAATCAACCGGGCACTTCTAGATCTTGGTGCTAGCGTGAGCATTCTACCGGGTAGTTTGTATGACCAATACGAGTTTGGTCCACTTCAGTCGTCTAACACCACCGTGGTGTTAGCCGATTTGACACCTAAACTACCCCGTGGAATTGTTTCGGATGTGATAGTGAAAATCGAGGATTTCTACTATCCGGTGGACTTTTTAGTGCTTGATTATGTGGCCAAGGACCCAACCAAACAACCTACGGTGATTTTGGGTCGACCGTTCTTAGCAACCGCGAATTCTCAAATTGATTGCAAAACGGGAACGGTTGACATGACATTTGGAAACCGAAGGTTGAGGTTGCATGTTTTTTCCGGACTTATGAACCCTCCAGTTGATGATGAATGCTATATGGCGGACGTCGTTGACACGTGTATACCTCTTTGCGACACAGTCGTAGATGGGGAAAACACAATGGAGGATTGTTATATGTTTGACAGGCCACAGGTGGAGATGGATAAGAGCATAGACGAAGAAGTGAGAAGTTTGGAGGTGCTTGCGGTTAGAGAGGGAAAACCGACATGGACGCACCAAGTTGAGAGTTTACCGGAGAGCATCGACACCAAGTTGAAGTCGTCATTAGTAGAGCCTCCGGAGGTTGAATTGAAGGCGTTGCCTAAGCATCTCAAGTATGCTTATGTTGGTGAAGGCAACACGCTCCCGGTTATCATTGCATCAAACTTAACCGTGGAGCAAGAGGATAAATTGATGGATGTTTTGGTCACTAATCGGACGGCGATTGGATGGACCATTGCTGATTTGAAGGGTATTAGTCCCTCGGTGGTGATGCACAAAATCATCACGGAAGAGAATGTGACTCCCGTTCGAGATGCACAACGGAGATTAAATCCGAACATGCGGGAGGTAGTGAAGAAGGAAGTGCTGAAATGGCTAGATGCGGGTATCATTTACCCGATCTCGGATAGCAAATGGGTGAGCCCAACACAGACGGTTCCCAAGAAAGCGGGCATACAAGTCGTCAAAAATGACGCAGGTGAAGAGGTAGCCACTCGGCCGGTAACCGGGTGGCGAATTTGTATTGATTATAGGAAGTTGAATACCGTAACTTCCAAAGATCATTTCTCTTTACCGTTCATTGATCAAATAGTTGAGAAATTATCGGGACAAAAATTTTATTGTTTCTTAGATGGCTATTCTGGTTATAACCAAATCGCCATCCATCCGGAAGACCAAGCAAAGACCAAGTTTACTTGTCCCTGCGGCACTTTCGCATTTAGGCGAATGCCGTTTGGATTATGTAACGCCCCCGCCACCTTTTAAAGGTGTATGATGAGTATCTTTTCAGATATGGTGGGGAAGTCTTTGGAAATCTTCATGGATGATTTCTCAATTTTTGGGTCATCTTTTGAGACTTGTTTGGATCAACTAGATAAAGTGTTAAGAAGGTGTGTCGAAACTAGTTTGGTCTTAAGTTGGGAAAAGAGCCATTTTATGGTTCAAGAGGGAATAGTGTTGGGACACGTGGTGTCAAGTCGTGGGATAGAGGTTGATCGTGCAAAGGTACAAGTCATATCTACTCTACCGTATCCCACGACCGTTAAAGGTGTTAGGTCATTTCTAGGTCATGCGGGTTTTTACCGGCGGTTTATTAAGGGTTTTAGTGACATAACCAAGCCTTTATGCAACTTGTTGTTAAAAGATCAACCGTTTGATTTTAATGAAAACTGTCAAAATGCTTTTAACAATTTGAAAGAGAAGTTAGTTGAGGCCCCAATCTTGCAATCGCCAAATTGGTCTTTTCCTTTTGAAATTATGTGCAATGCGAGTGATTATGCGGTGGGGGCCGTGTTGGGACAAAGGGTTGAAAAGAAACCCGTTGCCATATACTACGCGAGTAAAACTCTTTCGGATGCACAATTAAATTACACCACTACCGAAAAAGAGCTACTTGCGGTGGTATATGCTTTGGATAAATTTCGGGCATATATATGGGGTAGTAAAGTGATTATTTATTCTGATCACACTGTAGTTAGGTACCTCATGGAGAAGAAAGATGCAAAACTGAGGTTAATCCGATGGGTGTTGTTGCTCCAAGAGTTCGATTTGGAGATACGGGACAAAAAGGGTACCGAGAATGTTGTGGCGGACCATTTGTCCCGGTTGATGGTTGAAGAAGATCCTACAACTGTAGAGATCAATGAGTCTTTCCCAGATGAGCACATAATGAAATTAGATAAATTGCCATGGTATGCTAACATTGTCAATTATCTTGTTACAGGTGATATGCCGGCACATTGGGATAGACGGAAGAGGCAACACTTCATGCCCCAAATCAAGTACTATCGGTTGGAAGAACCGCATTTGTGGAAGGAGTGTGCGGATCAAATTATAAGAAGATGCATTGATGACGAAGAGATTCCAAGCGTGTTGCAGCATCTACACTCGTTTGCATGTGGTGGTCACTTTAGTGGTCACAAAACGGGTCATAAAGTGTTAAATAGTGGTCTTTATTGGCCTACTATTTTCAAAGATGCAAATGAGTTTGCCAAAAATTGCATAGAGTGTCAAAAATTAGGGGGTATCTCAAAAAGGGATGAGATGCCCATGCAACCAATCCTTGTAGTCGATGTTTTCGATGTATGGGGCATTGATTTCATGGGCCCATTCCCCAATTCCTATGGCAATTTGTATATCTTGGTGGCCGTTGACTATGTGTCAAAATGGGTCGAAGCAATAGCCACCAAGACAAACGACCATTCCGTAGTGTGTAATTTTGTCCAAACCAGTACTTTCTCAAGGTTTGGGATTCCTCGTGTCATCATAAGTGATGGAGGCTCCCATTTTAAAAATTTTCGGTTTGGAAAACTTCTAAAGCGGTTTGGTGTTGACCATAGGATTGCCACCCCCTATCACCCGCAAACAAGCGGGCAAGTTGAGGTGTCAAATAGGCAAATCAAAGAGATTTTGCAAAAGACCGTGCGGGCGGACCGTAAGGATTGGTCAATTAAATTGAACGATGCTTTATGGGCCTACCGTACGGCACATAAAACACCCATAGGCACCACACCTTACCGGTTGGTTTATGGTAAAAATTGTCATTTACCGGTTGAACTTGTGCACAAATCGTTATGGGCTATTAAAGAGGTTAATGTTCAATATGATGACGCAGGTAAGGAACGTAAGCTCAAGTTGTGCGAGTTGGAGGAGCTAAGGGAAATGGCATATGAATACGCATCTAAGTACAAAGATGGGATGAAAAGAGCGCATGATGCCAAGTTGAGAAAGAAAGAGTTCGAGGTTGGCCAAAAGGTGTGGCTTTACAATTCAAAGCTCAAGTTCTTTCCCGGAAAGCTCCGGAGCAAATGGATGGGACCCTATGTGATCACCCGGGTTGGACAATTGGGTGATGTTACCATCGAGGACCCGACGGATGGGATACGACAAACGGTAAATGGTCATCGGCTAAAACCGTTTCTTGATGGTAATGAGAAGGTAGAGGAAAGCAAGGAATCGGTGAGCTTCGTGGTAAGCATTCCGGTTTATGAGGTCGAATGAAAATGACCGGTAACAAATTTTGTAAAGTTATGTACCATCTATTTAATTGTTTGTGTGTTCTTGTGTTTAATCGTTTTTGCCCCATACTAATTCTCTTGATTGTGTGAAGTTCGGATATCACGAATAGGTTTTGAAGACAAGAAGGTATGTTTTAAGACTTATTTGTGTGTATTATGGACAATACACGACTTTTCGGGGGGTGGTAGGGCCGTTAACGGTTATTGTACTTTCAAAATTTTAACTTATAAAAATTCACAAAAACGATTTTAATAATTTTTAGGATTTTTGTTTGTGAATAGTCCTTTTATTAAAAACCCATAAAAATCTCCTATTTTTCAAAAAAAAAATAATAATAATAATAATAATAATTTTTAAAGAAAATAAAGCCCGTCGGCAACGGGGTGGCGGCCGTCGCCGACGGCTTCAAAATAAGCCCGTCCGCACACAATCCCCGTAGACAGACCCTTAAGCCGTCGCCCCCACACCTTTTTTCCCTTGCCCGTCGGCGACGGGGTCAGGCCCGTCGGCGACGGGTTGTCTTTTGCGATCCGGCGTCTGGTCGTTCTTTCATGATTAAAACCGAACCAAAACTCATTAAAACCTCACCAAACACAATCCAAACCCCAAATTTCACCACATATTCGACCCATTTGAACCTCACATCATACAATCCACCTAAATCCCTGCTCTCTCTCTCTCCTAACTCACCTTCCAACTTCATCTTCTCCACAAACACTCCTAGAACCCTAAACCTTCAAGCTCTCATAACTCTCTCAATTCTCCACCAAATCAACTGATTTTTGAGTCCATCTTGAGTAATTTTTCGAGAGGAACAAAACCCCCAACCCGGTTTTCATCAATTCTTGCTAGTTTGCAAGATTTCTGGGCGTGTAGTTTAGGGTTTTTGCAGAGGTGTTCATCAAATTGCTTGTTTGCCATCTTTTCTTAGTTCTTCTTGTCTAACAACATCAAAGGTATGGATTTTCCTTAATTTTATGTTTGATTATCATATGTTAGTGCTTTTCTTCCGAAATTTTAAACTTTTTAGTTTAAGAGTAGGTTGTTTAGATAATGTATGTTGTTTTAGCATGATTTTGAGTAAGATTAGTTGCTTTGGATGGAATTTGAGCATGTTATAACCTTAGTGATGTGATTACACTTGTTATGAACATGATTGAACATGAAGGTGATGTTGAATATATTGTTGAAATTATAAGAAATTGTAAGATTAACAAGAAATTGATAAGTTTATGATAAAGTGAGCGACTTTGGAAGTTTAAAGAGGCGATTTTACATTCACTTGTTAATTAAAATGTCAACATTACACATCATGTTCAAAGTTTGAGAAATTAGTAAAGGTTTGGGTTTATATTGATGTTTTGCTTGTTTGTGATTGTAGTTATGGCTGGTGGTAAAAGACAAAGGACTACAGGGCAACCTTCATCATCAGGAGTTGGTTCTTCTTCCGGGTTAATACCGAGGAAGTGGGAGCAATTAAGCTCCGTCACAGAGGGGGATGCAAGACTGTACAGACAAGATTGGGAGTGGGCAAAGTTTAGGGATAGCAAAAGCGCCGAAGTTTGGGATGAGGAGAAGAGAAAGCCTTTATCGGAATATCAAGACCGTAAGTTAGAGGCTAAGTTATGGAAGTGGAAGATGGTGAACAATGTGAACACTTCAGTTCCAGAAAGGGTGCTATGTGAACGGGTTGTGAACGTAGAAGAATTTCGTCAGATCGGGATTGTGCAGATGTTTGAACGTTTAGGATGGGAAAAAGTGCTTGATTGGTGCGAAGATAACACTTCGCGGATCTATTTGTATGAGGTATGTGAATGGCTGTCGACACTGAAGTTTGTGAATAAGGATAGCTCTCCTGCGGAATGGAATTTGGTCGGGAAGACAACTCGCGGGACGATGAAGATGTCTTTCGAAACCATCAACCGCATTGCACGCTTTGATTCCTTGGGGGTACAAGCGTATGACTATCCAACCATGCAACAATTCTTGGATAGTCATGCGAATAATGGTGATCCGGATCAGATGACTGCGGCTGTTTTACCTTACCATGATGGGGGGGAGACAAAGAGAAAGCACATGACGATTGAGGGAAAGATTCTCCAAGGGATTAATGTTGAGAACATTTTGGCAAGGTTTGGTGATCGTGGAAGTGTTAAAGCGGGTGATTGTAGGGTGGTGCATTCTTTGTTATATGGGACCCCGACATTGTCATGGAGACACATAGTGATGATGAATACGTGGGCTACTCGGGAGTCGTTCCAGAGGCGGTTTATTCCATACGCACGCCTCATTAGTGCCATGATTGTTCAACAAAGTTGCCTACCTTCGGAATCACTATGGGTAACTAAACTGTTGGAGGAACTTAACAAGGCCGCCATGAAGAAGAACTGGAACATAGAAGTTAAACTCTCGGGGAACAAATATGTTGTGACCGACAGGTTGGGTCATAAGTATGAGTTCCTTACTTCAGGGGCACCACCGGAATCAGAAGAAGATGAAGAGATGGGGGATGAAGAGGAGGAAGCTGGACCCTCCGGTCCACAAAGACCACGACAAAGATACATGAGGCCGCATAGAGAAATTAATGCAGATGTGGCGGGCTTTGTGACCACTAGACGGGTGCCCTCCTATAAAAATTTTGATCGGGGACAGCAGGAGATATATGACAATGTCTCTGCTTGCATAGGTGAAGGACGGGAATACAATCGAAGAAGGGAAGCTTGGGAGGGATCCCATGGATCCTCAATGCAAGAGTATTGGGCAGCTCAAGAAGCCCAGAGGGAAAGAATGAATCAGTTTATGGAATAGCAACAACTGTTCCAAGCAATGCAGAGGTCACATATGGAACAGTTGGCAAAGAGGCAAGAGGATGAGGAAGCCCGGAGACGGGCATGGGAAGAAGATGAGGTTAGGCGTCAAAATGAAGCAAGGGAATTGGAACGACGCCGTTGGAGTGCTTTGGCTATCTCTCACTAAATGGCGATTAACAACACCAAGATACTCGGGGTGGACTGATTACCCCAATCTTCCTCATCCACTAGGTCCATCCGATCCCACCCCTCATTGGCCCGAGGCAGTCGGTTCTAGCTTTATCCTGATTCCGTATCAACAGCCGCCTCAAGGGGAGCAGAGTCCCCTCGATAACTATAGGGAGATGTTCGAGTCCCTCACTGGTTATCAATACCAGCCCAACCCGCCAGTGGATCCAAACGAGCGATATCAGCGGTAGAGGTATGGTATGTTTTTGTTGTTGTTGTTGTATATTATTTTGTTCCCGTTATTTTTATTTTTCATGTTATTTATTTTCGCCTAGTTAAATGAACGTTGTGGGTGTGTTCCCTATATAACCCTCACGAGACCTCTCGTCCTCCCAAGCTATTGGGGGGTTTAAAAGGGCTTGTTGCATAAGCTAAATGCAACCGTGATTCCTACGAAAGTGAGTTAGGTTTATTGTTGTTGTAAATTATTGTCCACATAAATCGAAGTGAAATAACACATGGCTTGGGAATATGTTTCATAAAAAGGGTAGAATTAGGTAACTAACAAATTTTGATGGTTGTGAGAAGCATGCTTCTACACAAGGATTAGAATTTGTAGGTACAACATGTTCGCGGGACAACCGTTTTTATGAAGAGATGAAGGAGATATGAGTATCAAGCGACAAAAATCAGGTGCACGTGTTTCCTTTTACTTTGATTCTTAGTTAGGAATAAGTGGATTGTACATTGTATTTTATTTTCCGGGGTGAGATTTTGGGAAGGTTAGACGTGTCACATCCCTTGTGTGTTTTAAAACTCTAGTTCTTGCACATTGAGGACAATGTTTACCTCAAGTGTGGGGATGGGGGAGTAGTAAAAGTTTTCGATTTTGACCCATTCATTTAAATTCTATACATTGAGGACAATGTTTACCTCAAGTGTGGGGATGGGGGAAAATTTCAAAAATTTTTCAAAATTTCTTGTCTCAAAAGCGATCTTAAAAGCACAAGTACCCAAGTCAACGAGGGATGTCACAACCCATTTGGTCTTTTGTCATGGCCAAGTTCAAATTAATAAGCATAACGGGTATTTAGCGGATGGTTATTTGGGAATAATTCGCCTAAGGAACTAGCAATTTATGCATATCACATATCATACCCTTATACGTGAGGTTTGACCCACTTTTATATCATAGATTTACATTTACATGTTTCTTTGTTTGAGTGGACCATTAGTCGCGTATTGTAGAACTTGCAATTTTTGATACGTTTGAGACTATAGACCGAATACAAGCACGAGAATGAGTAAGGCATTAGGTAAACCTTTTCTCTTAAAACCATTTATCTATCCTTACCCGAACAAATTCCCTAGTCGCCCATTTTGAGCCTAAACCTTTCGTTTGACCACCCTATAGCCCATAACCCTTAAACCTTTTCTTTTTAAACCCGTGTGATGAAAATTCGGTTATAGGAGCTTAAGTTTGTATAGTTGTTATGATTCAAAAAAAAAAAAAAAGCTTTGAGAAAAACACAAAAAGAAGTGTTAGTAGTTGTTGAATAAAAGGCTTAAGTTGTTGCCTTGTAGTGGTGTTTATAGTCTACTTTTGTTTAGAATAGTCTTTTGTAATAAAAATCGAATTCTCGTCACTTTAGCCACTTTAAAAATATCCTATTTCCTGCCCTTAGCCTAGCCCCGTTACAACCCTTCAAAGACCTTTTGACTTGTGCTTAGTATTCGTGTTCGGTGGTGGAGAATGATTGAGTTGCAAGCCTATGCGGGTACGTGTTCTAATCGGTTTTGAGCGATTAATTGTTGAAGTGCTAATACATTATACATGTTAGCCAATTTTAAGCCGAGTGGAGAGCACATTGTGAGGGATATGCATGAGTTGTTAGTTTTACGGGCGGGTTAATCTTGGATAACCATTATTATATGTGATTATTCACTTAACCGGTAAATATGTGAAATTTGTAAAAAGTTTGAACTTTTGTATGACAATAGACCTTAACCTTTGTCTCGGGAATGGGATGTGTATTCGTTGTTCGACCCACGTGAAAGTGAAAAACAGATTTGCTTGAGGGCAAGCAAAAGACAAGTGTGGGGATGTGATACGTGGTTGAAAACTCGTGTTCGTTATTGCGTAACTTTGTGTTTTTACATAAGTTTCAATCTTGAATGGCCTACTTTTAATAAGATTTGTGTTATGCAGGTTTAACGAAGTTTAAGGAGCTTTTCGGGAGCTTAACGAGTCACCGGGTCGAAAACCGGAGCACCAGGATGCGTTACGGGTCAACCGGGAGTGTTGGGAACGAAAAACAAGAATTTCGCAAACGAGAGCCCGTCGCCGACGGCCTGGGCCCCGTCGGCGACGCCTTCCAGAAACAACCGTCGACACTTTTGGCCGTATCCAGATGATTAGGCCGTCGGACGCAGACCAGAAAACTAAAGCCCGTCGCCAACGGGTTGAGGGCCGTCGGCGACGGCTTGTCAAAACGGGAAAAGCGAATTTGTGTGTTTTGGGGATCAAGATCGATTTCTATTGGTGGTTGGCTATTGAATTCGGGGAGTTACACTTGTTTTGAGTTTGAAACTTGTTCTTGGAGCCATTATCATCTATCATTCACCAACCATTCCCTTATCTTCATCTCTAACATCAAGATCATCAACCTACAACCCGAAATCATTATCAAGAATCATCACCATCATCACAATTAATCCATCAGCCACAAACCCTAATCCTTCCACCATCATCATCTTCCACCAAACCTCATCATTCACCATTCTCAAGGCTTCAAGATGACTCCATCCGCATTCCAAGCATCCGGTGATCAAGTTGCATCAACCATGAGCGGCTAATCATCTCGGTTTCACCCCGGTGTAGGTAGTTGTTAATTTTAGGGTTTCAATTTGTTCTTGTTTCATCTTAGTGACAATTTGTATTTGGTTTTTGAAACTTTTGACAATAGTATTACATTTGTTACGAATTCGTGAATTGTCGAACGATGTTAAAAGTTATGACTTTGCGAAACGGTGATATGTAATTGTACGTTGTCGTTGTTAGGATTTACTTGTGTTGATTACAAAGTGTCTTTTTGTCCGTTCTTCGGGGCGTTAATAGTTAGTAGCACCTAAGTCACGGTACACTAAATCCGTTAATCGAATGCATTTGAGTTGAAACTAAAACTTGTAGAAATCCTAGGTTAACAATTACCGAAACCGGGCGTGATTCCTTTTTATTCTTATTGTTCTAGTAACCATTTTCTCGTAATCGTTAATCATTAGTTGTTCATCAATTTAATCAATTCAATTAGTCTAAACCCATATTTCTTAATTAAACAAAAATACAAAAATACTTTAGCAAGCTTCATAAATTGTGACAATTGTTTTAATTCATTCGAATCCACACACAAACCACATACTCTTCGTGGTTTGACCCCTTACTACCACTAACTATTTGTTAAGGGTAATTTGGGCTTATAAATATTATCTTTGACCGGAGCGCGACACTCCGATCAATTAACCCTACATGATGCTCATACCTTCAAACGAATAAATCATGGATCATACGAAGCTAAAAGTGAGAGATTACAAACTACAGGGGTTAAATGTGTCAACATGTTTAAGTTATACCTCTGAGTGACCTTTTAGCAAACCCGAAGCTTTGTAACGATTAATTATGCTCACTAGAATGCACGATATAAATTTCATAAAGTTTCGTTATTGTATGAGAAAGTTATGATCAAATTCGTATGTAAGGGGATAAAGCGTCAACGTTGAAAGTTAGGACCTTTCGGGTAACAATAAAGTTAACCGAGGACTTAACAAAGTGGGTAATTATCTTGAAGCCCTTATATGTCAAATTAGAGGGTTCAAATTGCAAGATTTAAGTTGGTTGACCTTTCGGAAGGGCCAAGAGACAAGTATGCAACAAATGGAAAATGTGAAATCTGATTACAAGACTCAGGCGGGCCGCGTAAGAGACCTTAAGGTTTTACGCGGGCCGCGTCAGACCATCAGATGCAAAAAGTTCAAACAGCAGCCTGTATTCGCGCTTAACCGACCTTTAACAGATATTTTCACATTGTGGGCGACCCCTAAACAGTTCCTAGAGCACTAGGGACACTTGTGGGAAAGTTATGGTCAGTTGTAGACTTAGATGTCAACAATCTCTAGTGATTTAATCACTATATAAAGCTCCTAAGTTGCAAGCATTCTTCACACCTTCATTCTTGCATTCCTGATCATTTCTGGAGCTCAAGACTTCTCTCAAGTGATCTCTGGTCGTTCATAGGACTCTTGTAAGTTTGCTTAACCTTTCTTAGTTAAGTTTTTACTTAGTTTTAGCTTAAAAGTCAAACCGTCGTAATTAACGGTTGACTTAACGATTAATCACTAATGGTTCAGTGATTAGTCGAATTGAAAGTAGTTATAAGTTGGTAATTATGTGGGTAATAAACCCTTATAAGGGTTCCCCCTGATTCCCACTCTAACTAGGTCAAATGTCGGGTCAAACTAGTTACTAAAAAGTCAACAGGATACTTAAATTCTAATTTACGCATAATTAGCAATGTAGAACACATACAACCTGTTTGATCATTAATATAACTTGGTAATTAGCATAAGAACATGTCTAAACATGTTCAACCCGACAATTTACTGTTTAGACCCGGTTCGGAACCGAAAGTCGCAAAGCTTTGACTTTTGCTTTGACTTCAGTTCTAACCCGTTTTGGTATGTTTTAAAAATACCTTAGATCTTTATTTGGACCAGGTTACATGCTAGTATAACCCTCTGTGATTATACACCATGGTTCATTAGTTAACCAATTAATATGCATGATTCCGTTAATTGCTCATATGTTGACCATTATGCCCTTTTCACCTTAAAACGTGATTTTTGAAAATGTAAAAGAGTAGAAAATTTAATTACTGATATATAAACTTGCACCCAAAATTTGACATCAGTTTGAGGTGTAGATTAAGAGTTATGCTCGTTAGCGTAAAATGAAAGCTTTATGTTAATTAAACGGCGTAATTAGCGTATAGCCTACTTAAACCTACTTTTTGATATCAAACTTATTACCCACTGATGTAATATATTATTTGGGGATTTTTGAAGATTTTTAATTAATTTTAGGCTGAGCATAACTTATACTCGTAGGCTTAATCCGGTAATTGTCGGTTTTGCCCTTACGGGCTATAAAATGAGTTTTACATATCTAATCGACTTCAAACCTTTTGCTACTGATTTTAAATGATAAATAAATTATTTTAAGCCTTCTGGAATAATAAAAATAGCAGCTTTATGTATCGAACCCGGAAATGGCTTCTAATCGCCTTTTTAAGCGTTTTTAACGCATAGTATGTACTAGAACTATTTTAAACATACAAGGGTTGATACCTACTGATATTTGAGGCAAATTATAATATTTTAACAGTAAGCAAAAGTTGTTTAACTCAGACTTCAGTTTTGAGCTTTTCGGCTTATGTGAAATTACCAAAATGCCCCTACGGTGCATAGTTTGGTTAGAATTGATAAATTTCACATATATACTTTACCCTACTGTTATAACTTAGTAAATTAAGTATTTTTGCTGATTATATCAGACCTGTAACTCAGGTTAATACTTAAACTCTTTTATAACCTTGTAAATGACCAAACTATCCCTACGGGGCATAGTTTGTGTTTAAATTCGTTTCGGGCATAATAAAAGACATCTTACTGATGTCACAACATATTTGAAGCATATTAACTTAGGAAATCTGTATATGGCTCTTATGAATACCCGTTACGCTCATTACGCGTTCGGTTCGGTTTATGTAACTAGTTTACATAAATTAGTCGAAACGGGTCAAACCTTATCGGTTTTATCTCAAAATCCAGAATGTGTATGAAATACCCATATTAAGAAAGTCTCCGAACTTGTCGGGTCTAAATCACATTCTATCCGGTCTTCGCTTAACCGTGCGTACGAACCGTATCTTTGAAACTAACCGGTCTAAGCTTAAACTTAACTAAAGACCCGTTAGGATTCTAATAGGTTATTATAAACCTTTGTTCCAGAATAGGAGACCAGTAAAAGCTACGTGCATTTTGCTTATTGTGATTATTACATTGCTCAGGTAAATATTTTTAACTTATTTTCCCTATACGGGCTTGGGTTACGGTATATAAAATACCGCTTGGTCGGGCATCAAATCTTCCATCGTTTGGTGGTTAATTGAATAATTTGATCGGCCCGTTTAAACAGTTTTGTTTACTTAAAAGCCTTTGGGGGGTTAATGACCATGTCCCGGATATCCTTGGCATCATTTTACGAAATGGCCACGACCTAAGTGCGGAGTGTAGGCGTACACTCGTCAGTGCATAAATAGTTGATGTGGTGTGTCTATTGATCTTTAACCCGGTACGTCCGGGCTACTGAACGCATAAGGAACATGTAATTCGTTCACAAGATTATATATTTAAATAATTTTCCCAAGTTATAAAATGTTTATGCCACGTGCATCCAAATCAATTTTTAATCATTTTCCAAAATGAGTCAGTTGATTGTATTTACCAGTGTAAACTGACGTATTTTCCCAAAAAGATTAAATGCGGGTACTAAGCGTAATTGGCTGGATATTTCTCCTTAGCATCAATAGAAGTCTCGCAAGCTTAAGATGCCTAAAGTCTATTGAACTACTATTTATTTTTGATCCTTCTGTGGACAAACCTTCAACTGTTATGATACACGATATTACAATATTATTAAAGTTGAATTATATTTTTCATTTGCTTCCGCTGTGCATATTTCTATATTGTGTTGTTTGACTATTATGTTACCAACCACGTCACGATACTCCCCACCGGGCCCACCGGTGACACGTGGAAATCCGGGGTGTGACAATATTATTCCTTGTATTAAATCTTATTTATGTTTCAAAGCATAGTATGTTTTAATGCAAGTTATTTTACGTCCTTTGAAGGTTACCGGTACCTGTTTTATTTAAAGCTAACACACCACAAAATGAAGACTTGCACGTTGTTAGTATTGCTGATGTTTATCGATCTATTCAGGCAGGAGTTTGTAAGGTATTGGCTGTTAATCTATCTTTATATCTTTTGTTTTTGGTGTAGATCAATTATTTTTAATAACGTTTAACTTGCTTTTGCAATGTTTTTAATTGATACCATATATTTTTTGCTTTACAGGGCACATTTTATAACATCTTTGGTACTATAATTGATGTTGATTTGTTTAATGATTGAAAGTATGTTAAATGTTCTAAATGTCGAAAGAAGGTGCGGTTCATGGATGCTACCTATTATTGTGTATCATGTCAACAAAATGTTCTCAATCCACAAATAGCGTAAGTCTTTACACATTGTTGTATTTCTATATTGTTTACTTAATTATATTATTTCGACAGTTTCAAGTTGGTTGTCCGCGTGGTTGATAATGATGTTGAGATGACGTGCGTTCTTTTTGATGATGTTGTGATTGCACTTATTGGCATTACTGCGGAGGAGTTGCTTTCTAAAAGTTTGTCTGAGGTTTAAACCAAATATTTCGTTAATATCTTATTTTATATGGATGAATGATTTGATTTATTTGCTAATGTTTGTCTATGTCAAAAATAATGTTATTCTGTTTCTGCAGGGTGTTAATGATCCTTTATGGGCTCACACATATTTGGTTGATTCTTTATGTGCTAGGAGTGTTACATTTCGGATCAAGATTGATGAATATAACTTGACACCTCACTATTCTTATTGCTTTACTGTGTCAAAGTTCTTTAAGGATTATATCGAATTACATGCGAATAACATTAGTTTATCTACGATTAGTACTTGCACGGATGATATAGATCATGTTTTTGAAGACAATGAAGATGAATGTGCAGAGTTTTTTTCAAGAGTCTCAATTGAAGAAATGGATATGGCTGATGAATTGTTATGGGGACCAATCATTTCATCAGTCTCGTCTAATGAAACACCATTGGTATGTTATTCCTTTTTAATCTTCACTTATTGCATTGATTCTAATTTGCTTGATTGCATTGAATTTTTTTCTTTGCAGGTACAGTCGTTTGATTATGAAGCGGATAATGGTTCTATCATTAATACAAGAAAGTCGAATATTGGGGATGTTACAACTGCTACCACATATGTTGTTGAGTGTTCCAATGAGCGTGATCAACAAGTGAGGCCTAAACGAGCAAGACGAAAGCCAAAGAAATATGCTGATTAGATAATATGTCTTCTTATGAATCATTATATATGTTTTTTTTTTGTTGCTTTTTGTGATAAGACTTTTGTTGCTTTCTATGTTACTTATGTGAACCAGTTGCAAACTAATAAACTTGATTTGGTGCCCTATTGATTTGGTGGCCAAAGCCCAAGTGTCAAAAAGCTTGGACTTGGGCTGGCCCTGTTTGTAACATAGCCCAAGACAATTGACATAGATATTTCAGTTATATATTTTAGACATCCCGAACCAAAATTACGATAACATCGTAATGGGATGTGACTGTTAAAGTTCTACATGCAGTTACAAAAGGAAAGTTGTCCATCAAACATAACAAAAACATAAACCACTGAATCCAAAAAAGTTGTCCGAATTGATTTCAACAAACTTCGAAGTAGACCTTATCACCTGCCACACTTTTTCTCCCACCAGCTCAAACCTCATCACTTTGTCCTTAGTCATCCCTGCTTTGTCCAGGATATGCTGCCAGTCCACAGACATTATGACATGGTTCTCATCATCCACTTTTCTTGGATCTGTCCTTACACGTAGCGGTACCAGAAACTTAACATGGCCAAATGAAAGCATGGCATTACAGTAGCTATTGATTTGGTGATCCCGAACAAAGTTCCTCGGTATCGTCTGTAAAAATAAATTATTGGTTTTGTTTTTCAATCTCCAACATTATAATGAAAATAAAGTATATTAATAGTTAGTTTTTAATTACAAGCATGTGTGTTTCTTTGGCATGGTGTTCAAATTGTTTCTGGTAGCTGGGGCGGCTGTTGTGGTGGTGGTGCTTGGTGCGGTTGCATTGATGTGTAGTGGTTGCGTGAAGTCCAATGCCATCTTTGTTAAATATCAGGACATTGAAGTTAAAGTGCTCTTGTGGAGTGCTTCCCATCCATTGAAAGAGCAGTTGGTAGTCCTCTTCAATGTCATTTTCAACATAAAAGGTGGTCCAACCTGACCCCATGAAACCAACAGCTATTCCTTTTTCATTTACGGGAGGGAAAGCATAACACACATCGACCTTGCAACTTTGCTTAGGGCCGTGTACTTTAGTGTCACGGCCCCAGCACCGGTTTGACCCTGTCAGGAGCCGCGGGACAGGAACCCGTGGTATTTAATTGATGCGACAGCGGAAGATTTGAACAGGATCTTTTAAAAACTTGAAATGCCCTATTATTTTATTTCATAATTCGGGATAAACCCCGGTAGTTTACAATAAAGTGATTTCACTGGGAAATCCTTATTTTTACAAAACATGTTTCTTTATTTATATTGAGCCACTTGCTTAAGCTTGTAGTGCTTCGCGGCACTTTTCCTGTATCACAACAGATCACCTGAAACATGTTTGAAAAAGGTTTTGTCAGCAGGGAAATACTGGTGAATCATTCTTTTTACTAAAAATGTTGCGTTGTTATAATTTGCAGTATTAAGAGCGATTACAATGTTTATATATATCAACCATCTACCCACGGTATTTGTCACTCGACCACCTATTGGCTATCTCGTTGTCCAATGGTGTCTGTGACTATGGTCATATCACCCCTTGGCTAACCCGTTGTCCAATGGTGACGGTTATCAAGTATTGTATACAAAACCTCACATACCGGCTGTAATTTGGAGAATACAAAGACTTAATCCCTGTAATTATAACTTTGAAATAAACATGATTTTGAAAGCAATTTGATAAAAAGAGAATGACTCACATTGCAGATTTATACGGGCAGAGTTTAGCCTACTGATAAGCCTGATAACCTAATTTAAACAACAATGCATACGAACGTAGGTCAGTAACTAATACAGCATTTACGATAACTCACGAGATTAAACCCTCACGAGGAATGACAAAGTGCAAGACTTAAACATCCATCGAATTCACGACGAATGACAAAGTATAAACCCAATTTGAGCAGCCCTTAAACAATCATCGGATAGTTTCAATCGATCGGACATTGAATCGTAGCAGCGATCGAGTTAATACCCGGTATCGTAGCAGCGCCTCGCTATAATAATTGAAATTTCGACTTTGGAGCAGTGAGAATTCGTTTTTATGAAATGTTTTCGACACAGAATGAAAGCTCCTGATCCAAGCTATTTATAGGTGAAATTCAGGCCTGTCGCGGCCCGTGTGAACCTCCGGCCAATCTTTACGCGGCCCGCGTAGCCACCTAGTCTACGCGTAGGCTTGCTGGTTCACGAGTAGGTGTGCCACGTGGACGACATGTGGATCGGGAACGCTTATCCGGTCAATCCATACTTTGACGCGGCCCGCGTAAGGCTAAGCTAACCCTTACGCGGCCCGCCTGAAACCCACTAAATTGTGATTTCTTAGTTTTTCATGTACAGTAGGGTTTCAGGGGTTCGGGTTTTTATTTCCGTGTTATTTTGGGATAATTTTGAGAGTCCTTACATTCTCCCCACCTTATTTAAAATCTCGTCCTCGAGATTTACTGGAATAAGTGAGGATACTTTCGCTTCATTTCCGATTCCAGCTCCCAAGTGTATTCGGGTCCTCTTTTCGAATCCCACTTGACTTTGACTAGTACTAATCGCTTGTGCTTGAGAAACTTGATCTTTCGGTCTTCTATTTGAAATGGTTTCTCTACAAATTTTAACTTTTCATTTACCTCTATGTCCTGAAGAGGTACTACCAGTGATTCGTCCGATAGACATTTCTTGAGATTGGATACATGAAATACGTCATGTACCCCAGCTAATTCTTCTGGTAGTTGTAAGCGATAGACAACTGGTCCTATACGTTGGGTTACTGAAAATGGTCCTACGTATCGTGGACTTAGCTTTCCTTTCTTACCGAACCGTACTACTCCTTTCCAAGGAGAAACTTTCAAAAGTACCTTATCTCCGACTTGAAATTCCAGTGGTTTACGTCGATTGTCGGCATAGCTCTTTTGGCGATCTTGAGCAGTCTTCAGTCGTTCCTTGATCTGAGTGATCTTGTCGGTAGTTTCTTGTATAATTTCAGGACCTGATAATTGACTTTCTCCTATTTCTGCCCAGCAAACTGGAGTTCTGCACTTTCGTCCATACAGTGCTTCGAATAGGGCAGCTTCAATGCTTGCATGATAACTATTGTTATAGGAGAATTCAATTAAAGGTAGGTGATTGTCCCAGTTTCCACCAAAATCTATCACACATGCCCGGAGCATGTCTTCCAGGGTCTGTATCGTCCTTTCACTTTGTCCGTCTGTTTTAGGATGATATGCCGTACTTAAATTTAGTCGGGTTCCCATTGTTTCCTGGAAACTTGTCCATAAATGGGAAGTGAAACAACTATCCCTATCTGATACAATGGAGAGTGGAACTCCATGTAAGGATACTACTTCGTCTACATACAACTTGGCTAGCCTTTCCATACTAAAGGTTTCTTTCATGGGTAGAAAATGAGCTGATTTGGTTAATCGATCCACAATCACCCAAATCGCATCATTCCCTTTTCTGGTTTTAGGTAGCTTAGTAACAAAGTCCATTGTTATGAGCTCCCATTTCCATACAAGCATTTCTAATTATTGAAGTAGACCCGAAGGTTTCTGGTGTTCTGCCTTGACTTGTGAACAAGTAAGACACTTGGAAACATATCTAGCTATGTCCTTTTTCATTCCTATCCACCAGAAATTATTCCTTAAATCTTGGTACATTTTATTGTTACCTGGATGCATGGTATACCTAGACTTATGGGCTTCCTCTAAAATCTTATTTCTTAAATCTCCTTGTTTAGGTACCCAAACCCTTTTCTTATGGAATCTCCAAATTCCATCACTTCCTTGTTCTAATTCCTTTATTCGTCCTTTCATTCCTTCAGCATCATCTTTGATTGCTGTTTCCTGAACATTCTTTAATTGTTCCATTAAGTCTAATTGTAAACTTAATCTAAGAGCACGAACTCGTCGTTGTTTCTCATGATACTTACGACTTAAGGCATCTGCAACTACGTTTGCCTTTCCTTCGTGATACTGAATATCACAGTCATAGTCGCTTTGTATTTCCATCCATCTTCGTTGCCTCATGTTTAATTCTTTTTGCCCAAAAATGTATCTTAAACTCTTATGATCCGTATAGACAGTAAACTTACTTCCATACAGATAATGTCTCCAAATCTTAAGGGCAAAGGTTATGGCTCCTAACTCTAAGTCATGAGTCGTATAGTTTTCCTCATGCTTTTTCAATTGCCTTGATGCATACGCAATTACCTTCTTGCGTTGCATTAGCACACATCCTAATCCTAATGTTGAAGCATCACAGTATACTTCAAAATCCTCTGTTCCTTCTGGTAAAGCTAGAATTGGAGCGTTTGTTAGCTTTTGCTTCAAAATCCTAAAAGCTTCTTCTTGTTTAGGTCCCCATTCAAACTTAACGGTTTTACATGTTAGCTTAGTTAATGGTACAGCTATTTTGGAAAAATCCTTAATAAACCGTCTATAATATCCAGCTAATCCTAAAAAGCTTCTAATTTCCATAGCTGATTGCGGAACCTTCCATTTGGTGATTGCTTCTATTTTAGAGGGATCTACGTGAATACCTTTGTGGTTCACCATGTGTCCTAAAAATTGCACTTCCTTTAGCCAAACTTCACACTTCGAGAATTTGGCGTAAAGCTTTTCCTTTCTTAACAAGGTTAAGAGTGCCTGTAGATGTTGACAGTGTTCATCCTGGCTTTTAGAATAAATAAGTATATCGTCGATGAAGACAATTACAAATTTATCCAAGTACGGTTTACAAATCCGATTCATCATGTCCATGAATGCCGCAGGTGCATTCGTTAGTCCGAAGGGCATGACTGTAAACTCGTAATGACCATACCTAGTTCTAAAAGCAGTTTTAGGTATATCTTCTTCTTGTACCTTTAATTGATGATATCCGGAGCGTAAGTCGATCTTAGAAAAGTATCTAGCTCCTTGAAGTTGATCAAAGAGGTCATCAATCCTAGGTAATGGGTATCGATTCTTAATTGCAACCTTATTCAATTCTCTATAATCAATACACATTCTCATTGACCCATCTTTCTTTTTCATAAACAACACTGGTGCTCCCCATGGGGATGAACTAGGTTGTATAAAACCTTTACTTAGTAATTCATCTAATTGCTTTTTCAGTTCTAGCATTCCTGTGGGTGCTAACTGATAAGGTGCTTTGGCTATTGGTGTAGTTCCAGGAATTAAATGAATCCTAAATTCTACTTCTCTGTCGGGTGGTAATCCCGGGAGTTCTTCTGGGAATACATCTGAGTATTCTGAGACTACTGGAATTTCCTTAAGTTCCTTATTTTTCGTGTTAATGATTACTGAAATCATATACACTACTTCTTGTTTTCTTGAATAACTGGCCAACTTTATTACTGAAATAAATTTCAGTGGCTTTCGTGGCTTATCTCCTGTAATTGAAATTATCTCTCCTGTGGGGGTACGAATTTCTATGGAATTTTTGTCACAAAGGATTCGAGCATGGTTGGCTACTAACCAATCAATTCCTAACACGATATCGAATCCGGCTAAATTCATAGGTAACAAGTTTGCAGAAAATTTATGGCCTAAGAGTTCGATCTTTCCTTCTCGCAAAACCTTATCTATGTTAACAGAATTTCCATCTGCCGTTTCGACTGTAAAAATATGCCTAAGGTTGGTTAAGGGTAAATTAAGAGCTTGGCAGAATGAAGCATTGATAAAACTTTGGTTTGCACCAGAGTCAAATAATACTTTTGCATACATGTTGTGAACTAGGAACGTACCAGCTATCACATCTGGAATGAGTTCTGCTTCTTGAGTGGTCAGCTGGAATGCTCTTGCATTCTTCTTAGTAGCTCCGTCGGCCGTCTTGGCTTTGTTGTCTGCTGGTTTGACCAATTTGGGGCATTCAGATCTAAAATGCCCAACTTCTCCACAGTTATAGCAGATCCTGGTCTTCTTTCTACAATCTTTCTCACGATGTCCTACAACCTTGCAAAAGTTGCAGGTTTCATTGCATTTTCCAAAATGTTTCTTTCTGCGATTCTTGCAGAAAGACAGAGTGGAAGATTGCCCGGTTCCTCTCTTCTTGAATTTGCTATTATTACCCACACGAAATCCTTGGGTACCACGCTAGCATATTCGAAGAATGTCGAAGTATATCCTCGACAGTCTACACCCATCATCTGATGGTTCAGGAATTTATTTGCCATTTGTTCTTTTTCGTATTCGGGACAGAATTTTCTTTCTATTAGTTGTTTAAATTCTTCCCAACTCATGGCATATGCCATATTTCTTCCTTTGGCTTGAAGTAACGTATTCCACCATTCTAGCGCTCCTTCTTTAAAAAGATGCGACGCGTACATGACCTTGTCTTCTTCAGCGCATTTACTTATCATAATTACTGCCTCGGTTTTCTCCAACCAACGTAGTGCTGCAGTTGCCCCTTCATTGCCTGCAAATTCCGCTGGTTTACAGGCAAGAAATTCCTTGTAAGTGCAACCAGGCGTTGCAGCTTTCATTTTCTTAGGGAGTGGGGCCTGCCGTGGATCATTATCATCGTTAGTATGATTGCCGCCTACGTTTACGCTATTACTGAAATTATCTTCTTGAG
The DNA here is from genome assembly GCA_030545235.1 of Helianthus tuberosus. Taxonomy (NCBI): domain Eukaryota; kingdom Viridiplantae; phylum Streptophyta; class Magnoliopsida; order Asterales; family Asteraceae; genus Helianthus; species Helianthus tuberosus. The sequence continues at coordinate 15,098,404 of CM060448.1, forward strand.
TACGTTTGCTAGGAATAATTTGTTGAGGTTCAACAGGTTTCTGGGCAGCAGCAAGGATTGCTGGAATAGCATTGGCTATTCCCTGAGCAACGATATTCTCGATATCTTGCCTAGTCATAAATTGATCTCCTTGATTTTGCTCAGATTGATTAACTTCGTTAACTGGTTCATTATTAGCAGGTTCCATCTGGTAATTAGTATATATATATATATTATTAGCATAAAATAAATAATAGCTATATGTAAACAATCACACAATACAACACATGTATAGCCAAAATTGTCGATTTCTCGACTTCCATTTTTTTATATTATATTATGCATCCGTACACACTGTTATTTTACAAAAGTTTTATTTTAAGTTATTTTACAAGATTATATTTTATTACTATTATTATTATTATTATTATTATTATTATTATTATTATTATTATTATTATTATTATTATACAATCACAGCTACTTTCTCACACCGTCCCTTTTGCTGACATTTCAAAAACAACGTTCCCTCTTGTCGTATTTCCAGGAGATCTGTTCTCCCACCTCCCAGATCCTATTTCCTGCATCCACCAGTTCCTCGCCAAAGTGGCGGAGTTCAGCTAAATTTTCATTGCTCATTGGTGGGTTTGGTATAGGTTCTGGGTCGAACTGAGGGAAAAAGGTATAAGGGTTATTAAGGAGGTTTTGAAACTGCCAGTCGTTGGTCCACCACTCGTCCATTTCTAGAGGTTGGGTGTGGATCAAAGGTTCTGGGATGGTTGGTTCCAAATTTATTGGAAGTTGGGTTTCAGCAGGATAAGGGTAGAGGTTGGTGTTGATAGGTCTAATGTTATCACAACTTGCCAATACGCGATCCAATTCCTCCTGTAATGGCAACTCCTCGACTTGCTTAGAGCTTTCCCCAATTTCCATTTCTGTTTGCCTAGAACCTTCCCCGATCTCAATCCCTTTTCCTTTATCTATGAGATTCTCTATTTTGGGAACCTTTCTAGTTGCTGGTTTCCTCCTGCGCACACGCCTCCAGCCTATAAATCTTCTCCTTTTCTTAGGCTTTCGTTTCTCCAGAGGTGGAGCTTGAAATTCCATAGGTTCCTCCACATCGGGCAAGTAACCAGTAAAGTCTCTGGAAACTTCTACTTTCACGGGATAAAGATTGAGATTCTGAAGGGCTTCAGATAACTCATTCATGCTGTTTAGCATATATGCAAAATGCACACAAAATGCTAAGTTAAAAAAATTTACAAATAAATATTCAAGTATTATTTCATACCGTGTGACTAATTTAATACAAAGGACAACTGAAAATTAAAACATACTAGGGTTTATTGTAAACTTATTTATTTACTGGGTAAAATTTTCTTTAGAGTTTCTGGCTTGTAGATGATATGGGTGCTAATATTGGATCAGGGTATTTAAAATTTTGCATTTACTGCTATAGTGGCTAACATATAGAGATCTGCCCACTTTTCATCTAATTCATCTTCCCATGGTGGGTTACTACCTATTTCCTGTGTCTCCTTAGGCATCCTTACTTCTTTTGGTTGTGGCTTCTTTATTTTCTCTTGACTTTTCCTAATAATCAAACTTCTTTTATTAGGAGAAAGTGGTTTCTCATACTGTGCCTTACGGACAAATATTCCTTCCTCAGTATATGTTGGGTATTTTGAGGATGAAGTTCTTTTTTCTTTTGGTGAACTATCTAATTTATGATAGATGTCCGAAAGTCTTTGCTTACCCATACTGTAAACAAATATTCAAATAATAAAACACGTATTCACAAAATGGCAATCAGTAAAAATTAAGTATTTTCTAAATACTTAATTGGCTTAAATCAATGGCTCTGATACCACCTTTTCCTGTCACGGCCCCAGCCCCGGTTTGACCCGGTCATGAGCCGCGGGACAGGAACCCGTGGTATTTAATTGATGCGACAGCGGAAGATTTGAACAAGATCTTTTAAAAACTTGAAATGCCCTATTATTTTATTTCATAATTCGGGATAAACCCCGGTAGTTTACAATAAAGTGATTTCACTGGGAAATCCTTATTTTTACAAAACATGTTTCTTTATTTATATTGAGCCACTTGCTTAAGCTTGTAGTGCTTCGCGGCACTTTTCCTGTATCATAACAGATCACCTGAAACATGTTTGAAAAAGGTTTTGTCAGCGGGGAAATATTGGTGAATCATTCTTTTTACTAAAAACGTTGCATTGTTATAATTTACAGTATTAAGAGCGATTACAATGTTTATATATATCAACCATCTACCCACGGTATTTGTCACTCGACCACCTATTGGCTATCTCGTTGTCCAATGGTGACGGTTATCAAGTATTGTATACAAAACCCCACATACCGGCTGTAATTTGGAGAATACAAAGACTTAATCCCTGTAATTATAACTTTGAAATAAACATGATTTTGAAAGTAATTTGATAAAAAGAGAATGACTCACATTGCAGATTTATACGGGCAGAGTTTAGCCTACTGATAAGCCTGATAACCTAATTTAAACAACAATGCATACGAACGTAGGTCAGTAACTAATACAGCATTTACGATAACTCACGAGATTAAACCCTCACGAGGAATGACAAAGTGCAAGACTTAAACATCCATCGAATTCACGACGAATGACAAAGTATAAACCCAATTTGAGCAGCACTTAAACATTCATCGGATAGTTTCAATCGATCGGACATTGAATCGTAGCAGCGATCGAGTTAATACCCGGTATCGTAGCAGCGCCTCGCTATAATAATTGAAATTTCGACTTTGGAGCAGTGAGAATTCGTTTTTATGAAATGTTTTCGACACAGAATGAAAGCTCCTGATCCAAGCTATTTATAGGTGAAATTCAGGCCTGTCGCGACCCACGTGAACCTCCGGCCAATCTTTACGCAGCCCGCGTAGCCACCTAGTCTACGCGTAGGCTTGCTGGTTCACGAGTAGGTGTGCCACGTGGACAACACGTGGATCGGGAACGCTTATCCGGTCAATCCATACTTTGACGCGGCCCGCGTAAGGCTAAGCTAACCCTTACGCGGCCCGCCTGAATCCCACTAAATTGTGATTTCTTAGTTTTTCATGTATAGTAGGGTTTCAGGGGTCCGGGTTTTTATTTCCGTGTTATTTTGGGAAAATTTTGAGAGTCCTTACATTTAACAAACAAGTTGTCGATTTTTAAGCGCCTCTCGGACATCAGCCACAGCAAACCATGCGGTAAATCCTATAATTCATACATTTCAGAAATGTGAGATTAGATTTTATTCAAAACAGAGAATATAAATTAGCAGTTTCTCTTTCAGAAATTAAAGACAATAATATATAAAACAAGGTTGCAAATTTCTACCTGTTGATGGTATGTTTCTGCTTTAGCTTGTACCAAACAGTCATGAATGTAATCTCTTCCTGAGGAATGCTTTCTAATTTCCAAACCGTCAGTGTTCAAAAGAAGTATCTCAAATTTAAGTTCTTTCAATCTTTTGAAACATAGTTTGTCTATATTCTTATGTTTTATAGATTGAAAAAACCTCATCCATTCGGGCCCGTGTAGTGTTTTTCTTCTTCGACCCAAGATTTCGACTGCAACCTTGTATTTCATTCCCGTATAATCAACAAGTTTGATTATTTCACAGTTTTTGGGAAGCTGGTTGCTCAATATTTTTGGGAGTTCCTATATATACAATATTTTTTTATTTCAAACACAGATGTTAGGATAAAAATCAAATACTTAAAAGAGATGAAATCAGATTCGGGTTAGGATGTATCTTACCAGTCGGTCTTACAGGTCGTTGCAATCAGCTACTTTGATTAGTATTGTAAACACCATCTGAATGTTTACAAAAAATAAAAATCACGTACTTAAAAGAGTCGAAATCAGGATTGGGTTAGGTTGGTATGGATGAGTTCGGGTAAAGATTATATTAGAAAAAAATTTAAAAAATGAGCATCACACATCAGCCCGAATGAACAAGGTACTTGAACAAAATTCAAATCATGAACTAATGAAAGTGAACCACAACTAATGTTCGAATCATATACATACAAGCCCTCAAAACTGTTTGAAAAGTTTCTGTTTTTTCAGTTTTTTTAATCAATATTTCAAATTTAAAACTAAACTAAAACTAGTAAAACAATAACATCTCTGGTTGCAAGTTTAGAATGAGTCAGGTGTGTTTTTGGTCAAAGTGATCGGTTATTTCATTTTCTTATTTTTATTTTATCCATCTAGACTTATGTGTTTGGGCCAACATTGCTGGGATCAGCCCTAAATATATTTTTGGAAAAACCAAAAACTTTAAAACTTTTAAAAATAATTGAAATTCAGTTGAACATATAGGTGATAACTGCCAATCGGTTTTGGTAACTGTCAAACGGTTATGGGAAGTATGTATTTCTGATTTAAAACAAAAACAATAGAAACCAAACAGTTTTGAGGTAGTACTTGAAATTAAATGAAATCAAGAAAGCAAAGTGACCATAGTAAAACTTAACTGTTAAACATAGAAGAAAATAAAAAAAAAATACTTGATTAAGGTTGAACTCTGATCGGCAAGAAGAGTATAGAAGAAGGTGAATAGTATCACCGTAAATGAGATGGAGAGTAGATATGTATTTCTTTGATATTTATTAGGGTTTTAAATTTCTTTATGGGGGTATGTGAAACTGATTTGATGTTTAATAAAATATTAATATAATAGATTTTGTTATTTAAGAGTAAATTTATATGGTTTGTTTATAATTATTAAAGTAATAGATAAAGTTTTGTTAAACAAATAATTTTTAATAGATTTATAGGGAAAGTAATTAATAAAGTAATAGTAAATTTATATGGTTTGTTTATAGTTAATAATTTAATTAATAAAGTAATAGATAAAATTTTGTTAAACAAATAGTTTTATAGGTAACATATGTTTACAATATTTATTGTATTATATTTTAAATAATAAAGGTAGAATAAGTAACTAAAAAAACTAAACTTTCTAAATATGTTTATAATTTTGATTATATTCTATTTTAAATAATAAAGGTATATTAACTAATAGAAAAAACTAATCTTTCTAAATATTAAACAAATAGTAGGTCTGGTTATTATAATTAATCCGTAAAGGTAGAATAACTAACAAAAACTTACCAATGATTCGATTAAATAAAACCCAAATTGACCGTCCGCTTCGGAATCAAATATTCCTTGGGTTTTAAATGAATCCTTTAACTTATTGTTAAGAAAAATTTGTCCTTTATACTGAATAGATCTTATCTCATGGGAGTTAAAACTGTTAGATCATCTTGAATGGTCATTGAAAATATGGGAGCATCCCTGGCTTCCTTCTTATCTGTAATGTCAATAAGATTGAAGTCAAAATAAAATGTGTAAGTTATAAGCGTATATGTATTTTTAACTATTATTAGTATTGGGTGATGAAATATGTAAAACAGTTTTTGTAATTACCTTATAGATATGAATGCATTCTTCATATGATTCAGCTTATAATTCCAGTTAGTTCCCATCTCCATGCAAATATTAGTGTGATGAATCCATGATACAACAGTTAGCAACTCATAAAGAAAAACAAATATTAAAATATTATGTCCTAAATCTAATGATCAAAACTGCAAAAAAGAATAAAAACTGTATATGCGGCAAGTTGTAAAAGTTTGTAAATTGAACCCATTTTTTGAAATATTATGTTTTATATAAAGTATAGCAACATTTTTTACTTTATGTTTGCAAAAAAAATGTTTTTATACTAAAATAGAACACCTTAATTATATATGTTGTTTCCCTCCAAGTAATTTGAAAGCCAAAAACTTCCTAAACCATCGTATCTTTAGTTAAATGAATTAGTGGGCATTGATGTAGTGGCCACGTGTCAGGTTTTTGTGGTGTGTACATGTGTTTTGACAGTATAAGAAGATACTTCCTCCTAAAATCTTATATGTCTAAATCAGCAAGGAACATAATGGTCAAAATCGTTCTGAAAAAAATACATAACTCCAAGGTATTTTATGTAGTGAACACATGTTTTAGTGTATTGTGTGATGGTAACAATTGCTTTTTAACTGTTGACTTGTGTTAATTGGAAGATGGAACCGGTGTACAAGGCTGAGTTGTATGAGCCCAACTAATTTCGCCGATGCAGTTTATGACTGAGAAGAAAATCCAGGTATGAATCTAGCTTTTTTGTATGTATATTTTCTCTTCTAAGTTAACATGCCGCATTGTATTTGAGTATTCATCCAAACATGTATATTGATAAATTACTTGTCTTTAATGCATGTAAGGTGAAGCCAACTTACAAGGCTGAAGAAGATGATAAAAAGGTATATGTATCAGACAATGTGATGGAGCAGTTAATCACCAAAGAACTAAAGGATCCAAATCTAGACCTAGAGCTAGAGCAGGAATTTAGTGATGATGTATTTTGTTGGTGTGTTCATACGTGTGGTCATATAATATATTAAACGTCTTTATTGTAGATGCACCGTTGGGTAAAAGAAAGAACAAACAAAAGGTCGTTATCCCTTGGAGAAGAGAACAAGACAGAAGTAATAGATGTGGATAGTTCTGAAGAAGATAATGGGGAAGAGCATGAGCTTAGTGACACAGCGGATTCCATTGCCTCTTTTAAGAGAAAAAATAAGATTCGTAGGGTATCAATTCAAAGCCGAAACCGAGTAGTTCGTGTATATCCTAGCTTGTCTTAAGAATGTTTGTGCTAATTATGTTAGTGTGATCACTGAGTTGTTTATGTTTTGAAGTTTGTTATCCTAAAGTACTTATCTAATTTTTGTTTCTTTTTTGTAAAGTGGCTGAATTTAGGGTTGTTACATTATGTATTGTATTTTTTTTCTTTTCTCATGTTTTGTACTTAATTTGATGTGAACTATAACTCTAAAAAAATTGTTTAGGTATTATATGCTTCATTAAGAAAACATGTTCTCTTTTTTAAATACATTTATATTATTATAGAAGAAATATATTTTTACACTTTAAAAGGAATTGCAACATAATAACCTTTCAAATATTTACAAGTAACAAATGTATGACTACTAAAAGTCAAGTACAAACGTTTTTTCAAATAATCAAGTAAAAGGTATGAATTTAAAAGTAAAGAAGTATATATAAATCAAACCAACATTTGAAAAATTGAATACATGTGAATATTATTTTAGTTGTGCCAATATAATTACTAACATGTATACTGGTTGGTACATTTAATATTTAGATTTATATAAAAAGTTGGTAGTCTAATATAGTTAAAAACACAAACTTATAAAATTAACATATATCCTTAACTTTTATAACTTACGGTAATTTTAAAATTATTAGTTATAAAACTTTAATCTCCACTCACCCACTCTACCAGAAATTTCTCACAAATAACTTCCCATAATCCCACATTCCTATTTTTGAGTTAGTAACTTCCGTTTAGAATAGTATAAATAATTTAATCAATATTCCTTTTGTTATTCAGAATGGATAAAAAAAATTAAAATCGTGCTACAAAACGGGGCAAAACCCAACAGTGTTTTAAGTTATCCCCTTTGCAAGAAGGTATGTCATAGTGTACAACAGTACTATACGCATATTGCTTCCAAAGGGCATATTAAAAAGGTAAAACCTTTTGGGTTTTGTTGTTTTTGCTAAATAAATATATTTTGGTAGGTTTTTAAATATAATTTTACATTTATCAGAATGCTGGAGTTGTTACCACTCATGGATTCAAATGTGAGCTTTGTGATGTAACTTGCACGAGTGCTAAAAATCTGAGTACTCATGTTAAAGGTAAAAAGCATTTGAGAATTGTGCGTGCTGCGGAGGACATGGCAAAAAATATGGGGGGGTGGAGATGGAGAAAGAGGAGGCGGTCGAAAAAAATGATAGAGTTATAGGGGAAGAAGAAAATGATGATAGTGAAGAGAACTGTGTGGTTTATAGTAAAGGAGGTGTTGTGAATGGTAAAACATGTTTAGTATGTGCAGCTTATTGTAGGCCTAAGGTTGTATCATGTTGCAAGTCATGTTACAATAACTTCTTGACTTCATTTAGAGTTTAGGTTTACCTTAAGTAATTTGTGTTTCAAGTATGTTTATCATTTGATTTTAAGTTATTTATGCTTTTGAATTATTTTTGTTTCGTTGTTATCTTTGAAGTTAATGTTGTTTTTGAACAGTTGGTTATATGCTATAAGTTAAAATCATACTCACAAATTATACCACCAAAAGAAACAAAACAAACACTCAACAAGCTATCACGAGACAGAGGGTCAGATCAGTGGTTCATCACTCAAGGTGCCACCGCAAACCATGCCAAGGAAGCCACCTACATCGGACAATGCAAATAACTAGACAATAAGAACAAACCAAACAACAAACCCGGATAATGCATTACATAGATTCAAACAAATGTCACAGTTAATGCAACAGGGGATGGCCCACCCTGTATCCCAGCAACCACCGGCTCGACTAGTCCGGCAACAAGTATGCCTAATGCAAGGAAAGGGAAAAAAAGTCAAGAAAGAAATAATAGCACCTGATAGCATGTAAGTCCAAGCAAGTCAGTTCTGTAGCGTTCACTTAGGGCTGCAGGATACTAACAGAAGATTAGTAAAAGAGTATACAATGTTAAGCATAATAATAATATGGTTTACTAAAAGTAAGGATATACAAATACATTTCTTATATGTGTATATAAACAAGAAGTTTAATTATTATTATTATTATTGTTATTATTATCATTCAAATATTTTTCTTATGTTAAGTTAACATATAAGTTTTTTTAACAATTAGTTCTTAATTTATGGTTGATAAGATTTTTTAAAAAATATGTCTCCATTAGTGTAAAATATAACTTCTATCAAATAGTATAAGCTTTTGTCACAAAGTTTAAAAAAGATCAGTTTCGGTTATAAAAAAATTCAAATAAAAAAATAGCTGGAATATAAAACTTAAAGGTTTAGTAACCGATTATGCAGTTAATATAAAGAGATTACTAAGTCAGCCCACTTTCCCACTATCCCATGATTTATTAACTGTCTAAATATAGATTAACTTCCCTGAGAAAAATTCGGATATTAGCTCTATATAATGTAGTTCTATGATTTGAATATGTCGCCTTCTTTCTTTCAGTTTTGTTTATCTTAAAAAGCATCATATTGAGTACCTTTGCAGAACCAGTTGGAGAAATAAGGTATGGTTTCCTAATCTTTTTAGATTAGCTTTTATTACAAATAGGTTTGTTTGTGTTTTTTTTTTTATATCTTAAACAATGCAATCAAAAGCATTTAGGTATGTGATATGTGTGTTAATACATGTAGACCATTTTTTCATCAAATGTGTAGAATCTAACAGTCTCAGATCATAACTAACTACAGTAAAATGTTATATATAAAACACATACTATAACAGTTGTGAACAACAATAATTGTGTAAATTATACCCTTAAATTCAAACAATTTTGTATTAAAACAAACAAATAGGCACACTAAGGCGTTTGAATCAGTGGTTAGAGACACTTACAGTGCCATAATATATGATTAAGACCATGGGTTGCAAAATGCAGAATAGGTCTGTAAGATGATTTAGTCTCTTAAGGATAAGTCTAGCTTCTGTCCCTCATTTGAACGCTCCTGTTAGCCCATTAAGACAGACAAAATCTTTAATAATTGATACAATAATTTAGTGTTAAAGATAAAAACAAAACTTACAAAGACTCTCCCAAGTATTGGATCCAGCACAGCCACCATTTGTCTATGTTCTAGAGCTTATCTAGACCACGTCTTTAACTCCGTGGTAACATATTCACTTCAACGAAAAATCCTAAGCCCATCAAACTACCGAAACACAGATCTGTCATATTTCAACAATTGAAAACCTAAAATCCGAAAAGTTTTACTCGAACATGAAGAACCCTAATACCATCGTTCCACAACCGTTAACCCTAAGAAATGCGGAAATACAGGTCGAACATGTGAGAATAGCTGAAACCCTAAAATCCGAAAGGTATTAATCGAATCCGAAGAACCCTAACACCATAGATTCATAACCATTAACCGTAAAAATGCCGAAATACAGATCTGCAGTCGTTATCCTGCACAAGCGTCCATCAATGAAAGTGTTAATCGAATATGAAGAACCCTAATCGAACAAAATAGTATGATGTATAAGACGCTAGGGTTTAGAGGGGTAAAAACCTTGAAAGTTTGAAACGACTGAAGTGATGATACGTATGACCGAGCTGAATAGAGTGTACACAAGTGTAACCATCGTGAATCGCTATGGAAACTGATGATGAGGATGAACTCGGGATGCAGAGAGAAGCGATTTTGGACAAGAAAGAGGGCTGGATTCATCACATTTGTGGCTAGGGTTGAGTTAACTAGCATTATGTAGTATCCATTTCTTAATTCGGATTATTCGTCTAATATCCGTATTTCTATATCCAACCCGGCCCTTTTCCAATTTGTGTTTAGATTATACCTGGCCTGTTAAGCGAATATGGCCCAAAACCTCAATTCATTATATAATAACCTGGCCCATTTGTATATATATATAGTTTAGAAATTGCATTTTTTTAACTTTTAAATTTTATTGATATTTATTAATTTTTTTGTTCTTTGATTTTTTATTCTTTTAATTTGTTATTAGAGATTTTTTAAATCTTTTATGGTATTTGTATTTGTTTTTTATAGAAGATGGATGAAGATTACACTGTAGCTGATTTTTCTTCACTAACTCACTATGGAGTATGGTATAATCTTAGTGTTGTACGTGTTGAATTTACTTGGTTTGATGTCAGCAAAAACAAATTACTACTTATTTTACTTGATAAAGATGTAAGTTCATTTATTTATTTATTTCGTTTTTTAAGTTTACATACATTATATTTAAGTAACATACTTTATATTATAGAGAAGAAGAGTTGCAGCAATTGTCCCCGCTAATTTGGTTCACTTATTTGATGGCATGGAACTCGTGGGTCATGTTTTTTCGGTTTCTCATTTTCAAATTGAGAATTTCAAGTATAAAGACTATCCAACATACAAAAGCTACGTATTAATCTATGGTCGTATCAAAATAGTTATAAATGAAGGCACAAAATTTACTCCGTGTATACGTGAGGTTTCAAAGGGTTTTCCGTTGTATCTACTGGTGTCGTGCTTTAATGTTCTGAAAGACTACAAGGGTTTTCACAAACATATTGTTGGTATACATAAATTCTTTCTATTTTTTTTTTTTGGGTTTGTTATATATATATATATATATATATATATATATTTATGTGTGTGTGTGTGAAAAGTCTAACATGTTGTTGCCTTTATTGTAGATGTTGTAGGAAAAATCATCAATGGGAAAAGAATAAAGCATGTGTTTACTTTTAAGATTAATTTGCAAGATGCTACGTAAGCCACGTTTTTATTATTAATGACCTTAATGTTTTAAGTAACCCGCATATGTATACATATATTTTTAATATAATGTGTTTGATTATTTTACAGTGGTCACGTTATAAAGTTGCGTCTAGACACATCGAGGCATATAAATATTGTACGAACATATCGTGCAATATCCAGTAAATCTATCATATACGTCTCTCAACTCAAGTTGGTCTATACGTCGTCAAGTATGTTATAGGCTTAATACGTATTTCTTATATATTTTAATTTTTTAAATGACCTATGAACATAATTTGTAACACATGTCTGCTTTTTTCAGTTAATATGTTGAAGGATACGGAGTTTACTAAAATGGTTATTGAACCAGATGTGCATGAGGCACACTTGCTTAGAACTATGCAACGTTAAAATTATTGTTCATGTTATTTAATGTTTTGGATTACTTAGAATTTGGTACTTAATATGTTTTGTTTTTTCATTTGTTTACCTTTTTTGTTGAAAATTTTAAAATGTTTTCCAGTTTAAGTTACTAATCTTATCTATGACTGTCGTGATGTAGATTTAACTTTATTAACGAATGACATTATATAGGTAATTTTATTCAAAATCATGTGCTAACAATAATTATACTAATATTACTTCCGGTGAGAAATGAGTACGAACAATCTACAATCATGCAAAAGAAAAATGTTTTTACATGGCCATGGACGACAAAGTACTTCTATTGATGATCTTGGTCTTGACATACTTGTGTATTAGATATTAATAAGGCTTCCTGCAAAGGGTGTGGGTCGGTCAAAGTGTGTATGTAAGGAATGGTTATCTCTTCTATCGACACGTCATTTTGCTATGATGCATTGTCGTCACATATCTACATCCTATAACCAGAAATTTATAGTAATTGGTTCGCGCTTATGTTCTGTATTCCCCCTTTCGTGTGAAGATTCAGGTCCATTATTAAACACCAGAATGTTACTTCCATTTGAAGCGCCTTGGTATAAAGTAAATATTCTAACAAGTTTTGAAGGATTGTTATGTGTTTGTTTTCGTAATACTGGCAAATTGGTTATTTGGAATCCATTAACTCATGCATTTAAAGAGGTGTCCAGCTCAAATAGTCGTGGTTTATATAAACCTAAGTCAAATGCAATTGGGTTGTATGTGGATAAGACGGATGATTACAAGCTTTTACACATAAAGCGTAGGCGTGGTAGAATGTGGGTTCATGTATATTCAAGTATGTTTGACTCGTGGCACAAAATCACTTTTGCAAATAAACTTCGTTGCTGGTGTGGAGAGCCTATTTGGTCTAATGGAACTTTTTGCAAAGGTGTTTTATATTTTTTGGTTAATTGTTTTATTGAGAATAAGGGTGTTATGTTGTTTGGCTTTGATGTGGAATCAGAGAGATTTAAGTTGAAAACCTTTCCAAGAATTCCACATGCTGACTATGATGGAAATTTAGTTGTTGTTCATAAAGAGCTTCATATGTTTGTTACTCATGGGCTTCCTAATTGGACGGTTGATTTGTGGAGGATGGAAGGTGAAAGTTGGGTGAAATTATGGGTTTTCCCTCGCATACAGCCTATTATTTTATCATGCTCTATTACACATATTACAAGTACTGGCAGGTTTCTTGTGGTATCAAATGATGGAGTTGCTAATGAAATTGGCACGACAAAGAAAGGGGATGATTGTTACTTACCTTTAGTTTGGTTTCACGGGTTACAAGGAGCAATATATACCGAGACTTTTACTTCACCAGATTTTTATTTCCATTAAATATGCTCTTTTGTTTTGTTCCTTTTAATGTTTCGTTGTTTGTTTAGTGACATTATAAATATGTTTTATTGTTTTGTTTATTATGTTCTATGAGTATTTATGTTATTATGCCGTTAGGGTACCCGGCCTACGGACGGGTCCTCAACTAGTTAATTTATAGTTTTCATCTAGTTTTTTTCTAAACTGTAATCTAAATCAGAATCAATAATTGATGTTTGTTTTTTGATTCATAGTTTTTTTCTGCAGTAACCATTTGAATTTCTTATTTTTTTATTTGTTAATAATAACAAAACCTAATGTAAGATAAATGTAGGGAGACATACTAGAAAAATTGATCACCAAATTTTATATATACACAAAATGATATTCAATACATAATAAAATTATAAATATATTACTTTACTATGTTAAAAATCTATGTATTATGCGGGTTGAATAAAAGAAATATTAAATAAGAAAACAATGATTTTATTGTAGAGAAAAGGTAAGACCATGGGGTGTGGTTTTGGGTAGTCCCTTTGGGACTATCCGCCATATAGACGTCAGGTCACATTGGGTGGAGGATTATTCTTTTGGGGACTATCCAAGGGTGTGGAGGACTACCCAACTTATAATAAAAACCAATATATAATAAAAATCGGGTAAAAAACAACTTTAAGATTTTAGGTATAAAGATTTGACGTGATTTAATTTATCCCAGGTCCTTCACTTGATAAATTGATGGCTATAATACATAAATTTCCAAGTTTCACGCGTAAATTACATTTACCATCACTTTTAGCTTGGTTCATTAGTGATTAAATATAACGGTGAGATTAGTGAAAGGGAAATAAAAATTGTATTAGCTATTTATCTTACAATTAATTAAGATTGTTGTAATCAAGATCCTATGAAATGTTACTTTTGTTTTTTCAACTAGTTTTTGCCCCGCTCGCGTTGCGGGGCAATAGCCCGAATATTTCTCTCTCATAACATGTATGTCTGTACAAAGTAAAATCGTAATTATATTTTGAACTGGAGGCGAAATCATAATTTCAAACTGAGAGCAAAATCATAATTTTGAGCTAGGGGGAAAACATAATTTTATTTTGAACTGTGGGAAAAATCGTAATTTTGAGCTGAGGGCAGAATCATAATTTTGAGCTAGAGGAGAAAACAACATTTTATTTTGAACTTAGGGCAAATAAGTAATTTTAAACGGAGGGCGAAGCCGTAATTTTAAATTGGGAACAAAATTAAAAATGAGTTTTTGAACCGAGGGCAAAAGCATAATTTTGAGCTAGGGGCAAAATTATAATTTTAGTTTGAGCTGGGGGCAAAAACGTAATTCTAAACGAAGGACGAAAGCGTAATTTTAAACTGGGAATAAAATTAAAATAAAAATAAAAATGGGTTGGTCTAATAGGGAAGTGACAGGAAAACGTAATTTTGAGCTGAGGACAGAAACGTAATTTTGAGCTAGAGGAAAAAACAACCTTTTATTTTGAACTGGGGGCAAAAACGTAATTTTAAACGGAAGGCGAAACCGTAATTTTAAACTGAAAACAAAATTAAAAATGAGTTTTTGAACCGGGGGCAAAAGCGTAATTTTGAGCTAGGGGCAAAATTATAAATTTAATTTGAGATGTGGGCAAAAACGTAATTTTAAACGAAGGACGAAAGCGTAATGTTAAACTGGAAATAAAATTAAAAAAAATAGGTTGGTCCAATAGGGAAGTGCCAGGCAAGTTGCCTGGGACTATTCCATGAGCTTGTAAATGTATATGTAGAAAAAAAATAGGTTGGTCCAATAGGGAAGTGCCAGGCAAGCTGCCTGGCACTATTCCATGAGCTTGTAAATGTATATGTAGGTAAGACTATGGGGTATGGGGCTTGGTTTGGGAATCGTTTGTATACTAACTTCCCACACACCGAGGATTCGATACCTACCCTGTTTACACAAACGCCCATCAACCTTTCACCAACCTCCATCGACCTTTCACAAACCGAAACCGTCCCCGAAACTCAACCACCCAACGATGGTCCTTCCGCATCGAAACCCATCAAAAAGAGAAGTCATAAGAAAAATACCGATGCGGAGAAAGCACTTGAAACCGTCAAACGAAAACAACAAAAATGGGTCGTTGCTGAAGAACTTGCATTGGCGAGGGCTTGGTGTCAACAATCTCAACATCCAAGTTTAGGTATTCTTAAACTTTGTTTTTATTAACGGTTATTTTTTATATAACTTTGTAATATATTAAATTTTGTTTTTATTAAAATAGGAAATTCTCAACATCGAACCCATTTGTGGGAAGCGGTTAGTAGAGTATTCCATGAAGAATTGTGAAGGGAAGCTTGTTGTGAAACCGATAGCTTAGGAGCGAGATTAGCGGCCAACTTACAAAATATAGTGGTTTTTTAAATAAAGCAAAACAAAACCCAAACAGTGGTGAAACCGAAGCCGACATTGTGACAAATGCATTGGTTGCATTCAAATCAAATGTGGGGACCGACTTCCGTTTCATGCATTGTTGGGAGATTTGTAAGTTCCATCCAAAGTTGGCGAATATCCCCAGTGGTAGCGAAAGTAACACGTCTTCCAAAAGGTCAAGGGCCTCGTCCCAAGCCCAATCTGATGAACGAGATCAAGAGTTTGAGGACCTTTTGGATGATTCGCCAAACCGGCCTGAGTATGGAAGAGATGCCACAAAAAGGCGTGCTCAAAAATCAAGATCTGGTACGGCATCGCCTTCAGCTGGGAGTTCGGGCTCGCGTAGGGGAATATACAACGATCAGTTGGATGACATTGCATGCAAGTTAGATACATTCAACGTCTTCCAACAACAAAGGGCCGAACAACGAAAGAGCAAAGAAGCTAGAGATGCCGCTAGAGATGCCCTTAAACAAAGACGGAATGATTTGAAATTTCTATCCCAGCCCATTGATCACCTAGAGGGTGACGAGTTGCAACTAGTCTTGGAGATGAGAGAAGAGATAAAAAACAAATATAAACATTAAGAATTTTTTTATGTAATTTTCTTTATTTAAAAATATTAAATTTGTTGTTTTAAAAAATATTCAAATAGCCCAGCGGGTCAGCCCAACGAAGCCCACCAAACCCACGCCCCACCATACCGTGTTGAATGTGGGTCAGCCCATGTCTGCCCCCCAAGCCACGTGTCAACTCATGCCCCAACCCAAGCCCCACCATACCTCATGTTCTAATACTAATACTAAGAGCGTGTTATCAAATCAATATCAAAAAATTAATTATATTTCAATGTCTAGTCTATTTCACATGTTTGTATTTGAAGTCAAATGCAAATACTAATTATATATTTATGTAGCATTCATAGAATGTGGTCACATTTAACTTGATGACGATACTTATTAGATTAGGTTTTCGGGATTAGACTTTAGGGAGCTTGTAGTTGTATCGAGTCAAAAATATTTACAACATTTATATTTGTGGGCTATTAGGGTGTTTTTTAATTATTAGAGTTAAATGTGATTTTAGTCCTTGTGGTTTGGGTTATTTTATCAGTTTAGTTTAAATGTTTCATTTTTCACCTGTGGGTCCAAAAAGATTTCACCGTTGCCATTTTGGTTCACTGGGTTAACTTCATCCATTTTTTCTGTTAACGAGAAGGCCAATTCGGTCATTTTATATGACCAATTCGGTCATTTTAAATAAAACATTTATATGACCGAATTGGCCTTCTCGTTAACAGAAAAAATGGATGAAGTTAACCTAGTGAACCAAAATGGCAACGGTGAAACCTTTTTGGATACACAGATGAAAAAATAAAACATTTGAACTAAACTGTCAAAAGAACCCGAACCACATGGACTAAAATGGCATTTAACTCTAATTATTATGTGTAAACTCACACCTACTAAATCTACTCTTAAATTTTATACGAGTTAAATGTCATTTTAGTCTCTGTGGTTTGGGTCATTTTGCCAGTTTAGTCTAAAGATTTGAAACATTAAAATTTTAATCCAAATAGTTTCAAACGTTGCCATTTTAGTTCACTGGGTTAACTTCATCCATTTTTTCTGTTAACAAAAAGGGCAATTCGGTCATTTTTATGCAATTTTGTTAACTAGAAGGACAATTCGGCTATATAAAATGACCGAATTGCCATTCTCATTAACAGAAAAAATGGATGAAGTTAACCCAATGGACTAAAATGACAACGTTTGAAACTATTTAAACTAAAATAGCAATGTTTCAAAACTTTAAACTAAACTAGGAAAATGACACAAACCACATAGACTAAAATGACATTTAACTCAATTTTATACCAATATGTATATCAAAGACTCAAAGGACTAGAACTCTCACCACTTAGGCCGATGGGTATGGGGCTCGTCCCCCTGGCCCGTCCTTGCTCACCGCCCCGTCGCCCGACCCCCTGCTCCGACGCCGTCCCCTACTCCGTCTCCTCCGTCCAAATTCCGACACTGGCGACGACCCTCTCTCCCACACACACACCTCTACATACATACATACATATATATAAAGGGGTTCATTCCCCACCCCCTAGGTCCATCCCCTTTAGGCCTATCCCACGTGGCGGTGACGTGGCGAATGGTCCCTTTGGAACCATACCGGATGGTCTTATGAAGCACAATTTTACTACACTCTTTGATACCGTCTAATTACCACAAGCCCTTTGATCAACTTAAGATAATTTGTTTAAAAGGTAATTAAAGCTAAATGAGGTTTTTTTTTTCATCTCGTTGTTAAGTCTAAGATTATGGGGTATGGGACTTGGGTTGGGGGAAAACGCCCAAGCCACCACCCTGGGTGGGCTTGGGTTGGGGCGTGGCCCTTGGGGCTTAGGTTTCAAGTCGGGCGTGAATGGCCAATTCAAACTAGCCATTGGGCTAGCCGTTGGGGGCATGTTTAAAAAAAAAATATTTTATAAATACCTTACAATATTTAACATTTTTCTCACACAATATCAAACACATAAAACACAATCTTGCCATGAATTCTTCAAGTTATAGTGAATCCTCATCATCATCTGACGATGGTGCGGAAATATTTCTACAAACGATCGCGGCGGTGGTGAAAGCTATCGTGGAAGACGGAGACGATGAGGAAGAGACTCAACAACCTAAACGGAGGAGAAGGTACATCGCTCGTGAACGGCACACCGCTAACAATTTGTTGGTAAGCGATTACTTCTCAGCGGAACCTAAGTATGATGAAAAAATGTTTAGGCGTCGTTTTCGTATGAGTAGAAACTTATTTTTAAGGATATCTAGAGATCTTGAGGAGAGGTATGCTTATTTCCAACAAAAACCCGATGTAACCGGGCAATTAAGATTTAGTACGTGGCAAAAGGTTATGGCCGCACTTAGGCATAGAGGTGTACAAATCGGTTAATCGGTTATTAAAAAACCGGTTAAAAAAACGGTTTTTTTCACCCAAAATAAAAACCGGTTTTTTTTATAACCGGTTCCGGTTACTAACCGGTTTTTGAGGTCCAAAACAATAACCGGTATAACCGGTTGGGACCGGTTTTTAACCGGTTTTTCCCAAAAAAACCGGTTTTTTACCGGTTTTAACCGGTTTTTTAATAACCGGTTCGGTTAATAACCGGTTTTTGAAGTCAAGAATAGTAACCGGTTAAAAAAAAACCAGTTTCGGTTTTTTTTCCGGTTTCGGTTCTAAAACCAGTTTTTTTGTACACCTCTACTTAGGCAGTTAGCGTACGGCAATAGTTCGGACATTATGGATGACTATTTTAAAATGTCTGCACGTGTAGCTAGAGAAAGTCTTCACAACTTTTGTTCGTGTATTCTAGAACTTTATAGGAAAAAATATTTGAGAAAGCCCTCCTTCTGTGACATGCAACAAATATTGGAACATCACGCAGATTATCATGGGCTACCCGGGATGCTAGGTAGTTTAGATTGTATGAAATGGGCTTGGGAACTTTGTCCTACCCAATGGCAAGACGCTCACACTAGTGGATTTCACGGGATGCCAGCCATCATGCTTGAAGCGGTTGCGTCCCAAGATCTTTGGATATGGCATGCGTTCTTCGGTATGCCAGGTTCACATAATGATATTACCATCATAAACCACTCGCCCCTTTTCAATGATCGGGTAAATGGTATAGGACCTAAAGGAACTTTCTTTGTAAACGGGGTTGAGTACGTGTATGGGTACTACCTAGTTGATGGGATTTACCCAGAGTGGGGGGGTGTTCGTAAAATCGTTCACAAGACACGGTACCACAGATTCAAAGAGATTAAAGTTTAACAGGGTCCAGATGGCTGCACGTAAAGACGTCGAGCGAACATTCGGTGTTTTGAAGAAAAGGTGGTGAATATTGGCAATGCCTTGTCGACTATGGGACAAGGATCAGATTGGAAACGTGATGTACGCATGTATCATTCTTCACAACATGATTTTGGAGGATGAAGGTAGAGAGGTCGTTACCTACTATGATAACGATGACCCCCAACCAGGTAACGTAACAGACGAAGATAAAGCGGCAAATGAATTTTTGATAAAGTCAAGGGATATACATCACAACCTTCGATCTGATTTGATGGATCATGTTTCAACGATTCCTGGGTTCGAAACCGACGAAGACGACGAATAATGATAGTTTTTTTATTTTGATAATTATTTTGTATGTTTATTTTAATAATTATTTTGTATGTTTATGCAGTTTTTAATGGTTATATATATATATATTAAAAAAAAAGCTGATGTGGCTTGGCCACGCCAGCCAAGCCACACCCACCATACCCCATCCAAAGTGGGTTTGTGAATTGAGTTTTGAAATTGCACGTGTCAACACATGCCCCAAACCCTCGCCCCACCATACCCACGGTCTAAGATCCTACAATTTCAAGTACCGATGTTAAATCGAAACATTTCCCTTGGGTAAATTTGTGAAATTGTAAGGTATTAGTATTATATTATTATTAATATTAATATATTAACAACCATCGTTTTACATCTAAAAGAACACACTACATATTATATCCAATTTATGATCGCTATGTAATTCTTCATTGTTGAACTAACCCTACAAGACCAACAGAAAACAACATACACCAACAATTAGAAAACGTTGCATATGTTAAAGTGGAGTTTGATTTAAAAATAAATAATAAAATGATTATTAGTTTAGAATAAAACAGATGAGATATTAAAAAAAAATATGTGTTTTTATAAGTTACTACAAAATTTTTAATTACAACTAAAAATAATTTTTAAGGATAGTGCCCAACGCCCCCACCTGTGTGCTATAAATTCATCTACTTTTGCATGTCTAAAAAGAAATTATATATTTTTGTCTCCGAATATCCGCCGAATATGATTGTAATTTACTGAAAATAAAGAGATGATGAGATAAGCAGAAAGAAATATATACATGGACGAATCCAGTCTACATTTGTGGGTTTCTATGAGCCTAGTACGTTTGAAAAAAATGTAAAAAAAAATAGTGATAATCTAATAGAATTTAGAAAAAAAAAATAATGAGAATAAAAGATCATTTACCAAAAGGAGCCCATTAGAATAAAATCATGAATCCGCCACTCAATATATATACAATATTTGTTTTGTGTTACAATAATATGTGTTATTTGCTGACATATCTTGAAAAGTCTAGGCATCGAGTTAAAAGAGAACGACAAATTTGAAGAATAAAGTCCGGTTCAAACCGGGTTCTTTGTTTTAGTCGTTCGAGTCATTGTTTCTGTTTGTTTGTTCCGGTTCACCGGTCTAGGTCGTGGGTTGAATAAGTAATTAGGTTATTGGAGTCAGTCGTGTAGTTGAAGTCTTCTCCGATGTAAAAGGGGAACGTTGTGTCGGTTGCGATATTTCGTGTGAGTCATGGAGTCGTGGTTTGTAAGGCTATTTAAGCTATGCGTCGAATCAATGAGAGCATCACAAAATTGCAGAGAGTTCTGTTATTGATATCGCTTGTTTCTTCAAGTGGTATCAGAGCAAAATTGAGTGATCCACAAAAGAGAGAGAGTGCAATGGCAGAAGGAAACTCGTCGCAAAGCTTCATCATCCCAAAATTTGATGGTGATTATGATCATTGGAGTCTGGTCATGGAGAATCTGCTTCGGTCAAAGGAGTATTGGCCTGCAATTGAAGTGGGGTACGTCGAACCGAGGCCCGGAGATCAAATCTCAGCAGAAAGAAAGAGCTGAACGAAATGAAACTCCTGGATCTGAAGACCCTTAATTACCTGTTCTATTCGATCGATAAGAACATATTGAAGACCATTACTCAGAAGGGGACATCGAAGCAATTATGGGAGGCTATGAAGGTGAAGTACCGGGGAAATGCACGAGTAAAGAGGGCACAATTGCAGAGATTGAGAAGAGAGTTCGAAACGCTCGAGATGAAGAATGAAGAAAGTGTGATGGACTACTTTGGCAGGGTGATGTCAACTGCCAACGAGATGAGGAACAGCGGGGAAGATATGCCTGAAGTGAAGATCGTGGAGAAGGTTCTTCGATCACTTACACCAAATTTCGGTTTTGTTGTCTGTTCGATTGAAGAGTCCAAGGATTTGGATGTAATCACAGTGGATGAATTGCAAAGTTCACTTCTGGTGCATGAACAAAAGCTAGTTCGCAAAGATGTGGAGGAGCATGCTTTGAAGGTTGATGATAATGGATCGAATAGAGGCAACTGGAGAGGAATAGGAGGCTTTGGAAGAGGTAGAGGAAGAGGTCGAGGCCGTGGAAGAGGAAACTTCGACAAATCAGCTGTTGAATGTTTTAAGTGCCATCAGAAAGGTCACTTTCAGTATGAGTGTCCACAAGAAGACAAAGGCGTGAATTATGCAGAGTTCGATGAAAATGAAGAATTGGTGCTCATGGCGTATGTGCAGGAACAAGGGGCAGACTGCAGGGGCTACTGGTTTCTCGATTCAGCTTGCTCGAATCACATGACCGGGATGAGAAACTGGTTCACACACTTAAATGAAAATATCAAGCACACAGTGAAGCTAGGTAATGGTTTGCGGTTGGAAGTAAAGGGGGTTGGAAACATCCGATTTGAAATTGAAGGTATCACTCAAGTATTCACCAATGTTTACTATGTGCCCCAGCTTACATCGAACCTAATCAGTGTTGGCCAGCTGCAAGAGAAGAATGTCAAGTTTGTAATTGAAAATGGAGAGTGTCGGGTGTATCATCCTTCAAGGGGACTGATTATGAAGTCTACAATGACGAAGAATCGAATGTTTATAGTGCACGGCAGTCAAAGGGAGTCACTCAGCCACTGTTTACAAGTAAGTGAAGTTACTAACACCAACATTTGGCATAAGAGGTTTGGGCATGTTAATCATAAGGCAATCCGAACCATGTACTATAGACAAATGGTGAATGGCATTCCCCAAGTAAGTGGTCAAACAGTTGTATGCGAGACTTGCAATGTGGGAAAACAAAGCAGGATTGCTATTCCTAAGAAAGCCAAGTGGAGAGCATCAGAAAGGCTAGGATTAATTCACACCGACCTTTGTGGGTCCATCACTCCAACTTCACAAAGTGGAAAAAGGTACATTCTCGTCTTTACTGATGATTTTTCAAGGAAAACATGGGTGTACTTCTTGAGAAACAAGAGTGAAAGTCTAGAAACGTTCAAGAAGTTCAAAGCCTTAGTTGAAACTGAGACCGGTTTGAAGATAAAAATGCTAAGAAGTGATAGAGGGGGAGAGTTTAACTCTCAAAACTTCAAAGAATACTGTGAAGAAAATGGGATTAGAAGACAATTGACGGCTGCATATACCCCACAACAGAATGGGGTCGCCGAACACCGGAACAGGACAATAATGAATATGGTGCGATGCATGTTGGTAGAAAAGAGCGTACCAAGAAGATTCTGGCCAGAAGCAACTAACTGGGCGTGCCACGTGTTAAATAGATGCATTTCAAGAGCTCTGGATAATATGGTGCCAGAAGAAAGGTGGGGTGGAAACAAGCCCAATGTCGATTATTTTAGAGTCTTTGGTTGCATTGGATACGTACACATTCCATCGCAACTCAGAACTAAGTTGGATCCTCGCAGTCATAAATGTGTGCTACTCGGCATTAGCGCGGGGTCTAAGGCGTACAGATTGTACGACCCCATACAAAGAAAAATAATTATTAGTCGGGATGTGCAGTTCGAGGAAGATGGAGAATGGGATTGGGACAAAGAAAACGAAAGTAAGGAGGAATTGATCATTGAAGAAGAGACAAGCAAGGTTGCTGAAGTTACTACAATTGAAGAAGAAGTAGAAGAAACACAGGAAAATGAGAATCATGATGAAGAAAATCAGAGTGGGCCCATTGAACAAAACCGAGCTACTGTTTCTGACGGTGTCACAGCCACTCAAGCCGCTACTGCCACTCAAAATCCCTCTAGTGTTGATGCAACAGTGATTCAAGATTCAGGAACAGTTGAAGGTGAACCATCAACAAGACGGAGACGAGCACCAGCCTGGTTGAAAGATTATAAAACCGGTCAGGAGTTATCTGATGAGGAAGAAGATGATTTTGAAATGTACACGGCTCTAGGTGACCCGATTTCGTTCGAAGAGGCATGCCAGGAAACAAAATGGATGGAAGCAATGGAATGTGAAATTTCAGCAATCGAAAGGAATGGAACGTGGGAACTGGTTGACAGACCTGCGGATGCAACACCCATAGGTGTGAAGTGGATTTACAAGACTAAGTTGGACGAAGAAGGGAATATTAACAAGCTCAAAGCACGACTGGTGGTTAAAGGGTATTCACAACAGAAAGGAGTCGACTATGAAGAAGTTTTTGCACCGGTTGCTAGATGGGATACGATCCGAACCATTCTTGCTATTGCAGCCCAAAGGGATTGGAGGGTATTTCAACTAGATGTAAAAAGTGCTTTCCTGAATGGTGAACTAAAGGAAACTGTCTATGTCGAACAACCTTTGGGTTTTGTTAAGAAGGGTGAAGAATCAAAGGTGTATAGGCTGAAACGAGCCCTATATGGATTAAAACAGGCACCTAGAGCCTGGTTCAATTGCATAGAGAGATACTTTAAACGAGAAGGGTTCAAGCAAAGTCGATTTGATCATACCCTGTTTGTGAAAAAGGTGTGGAATAACATTCTTGTGGTAAGCCTGTACGTTGATGATTTGATATATGCAGGTAATAGTGCCCTGATCTGTGAAAGTTTCAAGCAGTCCATGCAGCGAGAATTTGAGATGACAGATTTGGGATTGATGAAATATTTTCTTGGCGTAGAGGTGAAACAATTGGAGGATGGAATACATGTTTGTCAAAGAAAGTATGCTCAAGAAATTATTGAAAGATTTGAGATGCAAAACTGTCATGCTGTGGAAAATCCCATAGTCCCGGGAACACTTCTGACCAAGCGTGGAGTAGGGGATGATGTGAATGCAACTCGATACAAGAAACTAATCGGCAGCCTCATGTACGTTACTGTTACTCGTCCTAATTTAAGTTATGTCGTAGGTCTATTGGCAAGATTTATGGCTAAACCTAAGTGGGAACATCTAGAGGCTGCAAAGAGGGTGCTAAAATACCTTAAGGGTACATCAGAGTATGGGTTGTTCTACAAAAGAAGGTCTGATATGAAGCTTGTAGTATACACCGACAGTGATTATGCAAGGGATACGGAAGATCGGAAGTGTACATCAGGATACGCGTGTCTTTACAGTAATGCAGCAACGTGTTGGAGTTCTAGGAAGCAAGAAATAGTTACTTTGAGCTCTACGGAAGCTGAATACGTGGCAGCAACAAATTGTGCATGCCACTGCAAGTGGCTCAAGGGGTTATTGGAAGATCTTGGAGAAAAACATGAAGGGGCTGTTGAAGTATTGTGTGATAATACTTCCACCATAAAGTTGTCAGTCAATCCAGTGATGCATAGGCGAACTAAGCATATCGACGTGAGATTTCATTATTTAAGGGACTTGGTGAATCAAGACGAGGTGAAACTTGTGTTTTGCAGTACCGAAGAACAGTTAGCAGATTTGATGACCAAGCCCATCAAAGCTGAAGACTTTTGTAGGATGAGGGAAGCTTTGGGAGTCATGGAAGTAAACTGAGCTTAGACAGTGCTCAGTTTAGGGGAGGATTTGAAGAATAAAGTCCGGTTTAAACCGGGTTCTTTGTTTTAGTCGTTCGAGTCAGTGTTTCTGTTTGTTTGTTCCGGTTCACCGGTCTAGGTCGTGGGTTGAATAAGTAATTAGGTTATTGGAGTCAGTCGTGTAGTTGAAGTCTTCTCCGATGTAAAAGGGGAACGTTGTGTATTTCGTGTGAGTCATGGAGTTGTGGTTTGTAAGGCTATTTAAGCCATGCGTCGAATCAATGAGAGCATCACAAAATTGCAGAGAGTTCTGTTATTGATGTCGCTTGTTTCTTCAAAATTGCATGAATATTGTGTATTAAAAAAGTTAGATATTAGTAAACCGAGTTAAATGATCTATTAGATGCTATTGTTAGATATGGTTTCGGGTCGGGTGCGGACAAATGGGGTTGGGTTTTGGACAGTTCCAGAAGGTTCTCGGTGAGTAGTGTCAAGGAGAAGAATCCACGTATAATTTTCTCAGATCTCGGGCTGGATTTTGAGTGGAATAATTGGTCTCCCATCAAGGTTAATTTCTTAATTTGGAGACTAATTCAAGATAAACTTCCGACCTATGCGGCTTTGAATAGACGTAACGTCACAGTGCAAGACAATCGCTGCAAAATGTGCGGCGAGGAGGAAGATTCTGCTTTACATCTCTTTGCCTTGTGTCGCATTGCGGAGCAAATTTGGGAGTTTGTATCTCGGTGGTGTAGAATACATCATGTTTTTGCTTTGGAGTTAAAAGACTTGGCAAATATACATAAATGCAACAGAGGATCATATAGGTGGAAGAAAGTGGTTAGTTTGGTAACTCAAGCGACCACATGGGTGATTTGGAGGAGCCGAAATGAGGCGGTATTCGAAGGAAAACAGCCTTATGTTAACAGGAAGAAATCAAGATGTTTGGGTATATGTGGCTGAAAAGTAGAGTTAAGAATGCTAACATTTCATGGGTTAACCGGTGTAATTTTGATTTAATTAGTCTTGGTGTATGATGGTTTAAAATTGGTGTATGATTTTTGGTGATTCATCTGGCTAACAGTTGGTTGCCCAGATGGTATGGAATAAAATTTTGTTCATCTTTCAAAAAAAAAAAAAAAAGTAAATAAAATCTAATGAATACGCCACGTATTAGTTAAGTGTCACTTGTCTATTTTTAGGGCATTATGACACGTTCATGACGTTTCGACTGTTACATCGAGAGCGAACGTGAGACGAGTGCACACAATATCAATCACTTTAAGTAAGGATGAGGAAATGGTATCGGGTACCGGTTCTGAACTGATACCGGTACCGAATTTCCCGAACAGATTCTCTTTTCGATACCGATCCGGTATGATACCGTTTTTACCTTCAAATACCGGTGCATACCAGTACCATTTTTTGGGATTTTCGGTACCGTTTAATACCAAGCTCAAGTTGCAACAATCAATCTCTAAAAAGAAATAAAAAATTCACTTTCGACTTCCATTAAAAAGAAACACCACTAATAATGTGTAATTGTCAGTTTTCTTTCTCGTGACGACTTAATAGATGATTCGCACGTCAGCGATCAAGATATTTAGGTGTTACAGAATTGTTTTTTACACGGTTAGAAAGATTGACCGGTGTTATTCGCTATCGACATCTTGTCAAGAGTCTAGACATCGCGTAAATAAAGAACAACAAACAACATAAATATCGTTCAATAAACAATTTGCTATAAATAAATAGTCAACACAAATAAGTTAATAGTATCTACAACTAATTTTATAAAAACTCAATATTCTATCGCAATACATAGATGAACCGCATGTCAGTGATCGAGATTTTTAGAGGTTATACAAAACAGTTTTCTCACAATCTGAAAAGAAAGATTAACTGATGTTGTTCGCCATGTACAATTCTTCAAGATCTTCAAAAGTTGAGACATTGAGTAAAAAAACAACAACGAATTACATAAATATTTTTAAATAAACAATTTGCTATTAGTAAATGAGATCTAAGGGGCGTTCAATTCTTGACTTCCATATTATTTTTTGCGACACCTAGTGATGATGAGAGAATAGGCGAATAGGTGGAGATCGCTAGTTCGATCCTTGAACTGGGCGGGTTTTACCTCACTGCACTGTCGTGCCTTTGGACGGGTGTTCACGGTCTTCGGCCTTAGATGAGGGTTTCCCCGGTTCAAAGACGAGTGTATCCCGATGTGATG
The DNA here is from genome assembly GCA_030545235.1 of Helianthus tuberosus. Taxonomy (NCBI): domain Eukaryota; kingdom Viridiplantae; phylum Streptophyta; class Magnoliopsida; order Asterales; family Asteraceae; genus Helianthus; species Helianthus tuberosus. The sequence continues at coordinate 15,125,875 of CM060448.1, forward strand.
AATTTTGACAGTAACCTATTTAGAGAATTCCTTTACCGTTAAAAAAAATGAGATCTAAGTCCCCCCGTAGTGGGGCGTTTTTTTTTTTTAAATTCAAAAAAAACGCCGGATAACGCCGAGATCCCCACTACATAGCGCGTTTCCGGGCGTTTTTTTTGAAAAAAAATTAACCCGGTGTGTTTATTAAAACGCTGCACCATGGTTTGAATGCCCAATCCCAACTCAAACGGCTAGTTTTATTTTTTTTTTTTTTTTTAATTTCATTTCCCCCCTATATATATAAACTCATTCATTTTCAACCAAACACATCACAAAAACCCTCTAAAAAATACAACCATTTTATAAAAAACTTGATGGATTCTCCTAGTTCTTCATCCATGGTAAATTATTACTACAACGAGTTTTTTTGCGGATGGCGATGGTTCAACCGATGAGGAGGTTGAGCAAGAGGCGGTTACGAGTGCTTGTCAACTAGCGATGAGATATGTCGAGCATTGTCGTCGCCCCCAAGCAGAAAAAAGTAAAAGAGGTTATATTGAACGAGACCGACGCGGGGCACACGATCGTTTGATGAAAGATTATTTTGATGAGGAGCCGACATATTCGAACGAAATGTTTAGGCGTCGTTTCCGAATGAGTAAGCGGTTATTTCTACGCATAGTCGACGACTTGGAAGCCAACTACGATTATTTTAAACAAAAAGCGGATGCGAGAGGGGAACTTGGATTTACCGGTATCCAAAAGTGTACGTCGGCGTTACGAATCCTTGCTTATGGAAACACTACCGACATCAACGACGAGTATCTAAAAATGGCGGAGAAAACAACGAGAGATAGCTTGGAGCATTTTTGTCGCGGTAAAATTCCTATACTTTACTTTTTTTTTAAACCTCGAGTATGTTTACAATTTATTTTTTTAAGCTTATGTTTGTCTATTTTTTTTTAAGTCCAATAATTCCTATACTTTACTTTTTTTTTGTCAATGTTTTTTTATAAAGGTATAATTGATGTGTACGGTGCGCGTTATCTTAGAACGCCCACATGGGACGACCTTCAAAAGATCTACGAGGTACATAACGCTGAGCATGGTTTGCCTGGTATGATCGGGAGCATAGATTGCATGCATTGGCGTTGGAATAACTGCCCGACTGCATGGCGAGGCCAACACACACGGGGTGACCAAAAAGGACCCACTATTATTCTTCAGGCGGTTGCTTCACAGGACCTTTGGGTTTGGTCGGCTTACTTTGGCGTGGTCGGGTCATGCAATGATATCAATGTTTTTGAACAATCTCCGCTGTTAGAGGAGTGGATTTCTGGCAAAGCTCAAAAAGCGTCGTTTTACGCAAATGGAAACTACTACCCTCATGGATATTATTTGAGCGACGGAATATATCCTAGGTATTCGATTTTCGTGAAGACGTATAGTGATCCTTTTGATGAAAAAAGAGCATACTTTAAAAAGGTTCAAGAGTCTTCACGAAAAGACATTGAGAGATGCTTTGGGGTTCTTAAACAACGCTGGCATTATTTGAGAAATCCTTGTCGTGCATGGAGCAAACAAAAAATGAGAGATGCTATGTACGCGTGTATAATCATGCACAACATGATTTTGGAAGACGAAGGAAAGGCAATATGCCAGAATTATGTGCCAGAAGCCGTTCAAGAGGAGCATCCACAGGCGTCAATAGAAGAAAGAGTGAATAATGCGCGAGAGTTGCGTTACGAACCGTACCATTCCCAGTTAATGGTTGATTTGCTACACCACGCATGGTCGGTTCGGTATGTACCACCTGAGGGAGAGGAAGAAACGGAGAACGAGGAAGACGAAGTTGGCGAGGGTGAAGAAAGCGAAGATGAAAACTAGTGGTTTTTTTTTTTTTTTAATTTCATCGGATTTTAATTTTTTTATTTCTAGTATTGTATTTTTTTTATTTAATCGGATTTTAATTTTTTTATTTCTAGTATTGTATTTTTTTTTATTTAATGAAGTATTTAAAGTTTAAAAAAAATAATTGGGAAATGATTGCATGGGCGTTATTGGAATAATGTCCCACTACACCACTTTATGCTATAATGCCCCATGCTGACTGGGATGACACGTGTCGGATAATGCCCCATAATGGAGGCATTATAAGTTGTTACCACTACACATGGTCTAATAAATAGTCAACACAAATAAGTTAAAATCAACAACTAATATCATAAAAACTCAATATTCTATGACAATTAATTAAACAATACTTTTCTTTCTTTATCCTCCCAAAAACAACACAATCTCCGGATCTTCATGGCCCCTTTTAATTATGCTGCATTCTCACTATCACCAAGCCACCAACGGCTTCCCAATTTTTCTCTCTCATCAAAACCTTTGACTATTTTATTTTTCTCTCTCTAGAAACTAAACAAAACAAAAACCCTAAAAACTAGAATATCAAAAACCCACCTCCTTTATGGACCAAACAAGTTACCTGTGTTCCTCGTTATCTTTTTCCTCATGATCTTCATCTTTCTTGCCACAACAATCTTCTCATCAATCATCTTTTTTTCTCAATTTTTATCCAAGATTCAACCGACCCACATTAGTAAACCTTGATTTCCACACGGGTTTGTGAAAAAGTTTGCATCTTGTTGTGAATTTCTGCTTCAATTTTCAGTCAAGATTCAATTGACCCACATAAGAAAATCTTGAATTCCAAACGGGTCTGTGAAAAAGTTCACATCTTGTTGTGAATTTCTCAATCGACCCACATTAGAAAACCTTGAAATCCACTCGGGTTTGTGAAAAAGTTCTCATCTTGTTGTGAATTTTTGCTTCAATTTCTTGTTTTCTGTGATGGTTTATGTAGAAAAGATATGGGTATCTCTGTTTTTTATTGGGTGTCTGCAGGTTCTTGTGAATTCACAGAACCTGACATGTAATCCCAGTGATTTCAGTGGGTTAAAAGGGTTTATGCAAGAATTGGAATCCCCAATTGATGGATGGTTTGTTTCAAAGTCAAGTTGCTGTAATTGGGTGGGAATTGTTTGTGATTCTGTTTCCGGCAGGATTGTTAATCTTGAACTTTCGAATAAGCGATTAACCGGCGGGTTTTCTGATCAGATTTCCAGTTTAGATCAGCTTAGAACACTCAATCTTTCTCATAATTTCCTCAAGGGTATGATTCCAGTTTCACTTTTTAGTTTAACTAATTTGGAAATTCTTGATTTGAGTAGCAATGTGTTTAGTGGTGGTTTTCCTGTTAGTATTAACCTGCCTGCACTTAAAGTCCTAGACTTTTCTGTTAATAGTTTTCTTGATTCCATTCCTGCTGGTATTTGTGTTAATTCAACCGGAATTCGTGTGCTTAAACTCGCTGCTGGTTCGTTAATCGGAAGCATTCCAATCGAACTCCGGAATTGTGCATTCCTGGAACATATATGTGTAGCTTCCAATTCTCTTTCTGGTGCAATTCCAGAGTTTTTATTCCATTTACCAAGATTAATGGAATTGGATCTTCAGGATAATCTCTTCACTTCCATTGCCGGAATTGGTAATTCCTCTAGCCCGATTACGCGTTTGGATATCTCATCAAACCGGCTTTCGGGTGATTTACCGGATTTTTTTCATAAGTTGCCGAGGCTGACTCATTTCTCGGCCCATTCGAATAGTTTCTCAGGCCGGATTCCGTCATCATTGTCTAATTCACCCGCCATTAATTCGATCAATCTGAGAAATAATTCGTTTAGTGGTCCGATCGAATTCAATTGTTCGTTGATGGTGAATCTTACTTCGCTTGATCTCGGCACGAATCACTTTTCGGGTTTCATTCCCGATGATCTTTCTTCCTGTCATAAGTTAAAAGCTATAAATCTTGCTAGAAACAAATTCAACGGCGAAATCCCTCAAAGTTTTAGCAATTTTCAGTCGTTAACGTATCTTTCGCTCTCGAATTGCAGCCTCAGTAACCTTAACACCACCCTTAAGATCCTGCAACACTGCCCGAATTTAACCGTTTTGGTTCTCACGCTTAATTTTCGCGGTGAACGTCTCCCGGATGATGATTCTCTTCATTTCAAAGCGTTCAAAGCGCTCAAAGCTCTTGTGATCCCGAATTGCGAACTCACGGGCGTAATTCCTCAATGGATACGCGGTTTAACGCGATTACAGCTTTTGGATCTATCCTGGAATCAGTTAACCGGAACAATTCCATCTTATTTGGGCGATTTCGAGTCTCTGTTTTACTTGGATCTATCGAATAATTCATTATCCGGAGAAATCCCAAAGAGTCTCACTCGGTTACCGAGTTTGTGTAACCTAAACGTCACTTTAGAAGAAGGTTCACCGGATTTCCCGTTTTTTAAGCGACCAAACACGAGTACTCGCGGGTTACCGCTGCAATACCGACAGATTATGAGTTTCCCGCCATTAATTGATCTGAAATACAACTCTCTCAATGGGTCAATTTGGCCCGAATTCGGGAACTTGAAAAGATTACATGTTTTGAATCTGAAACACAACGATTTATCAGGTGGAATCCCGAGTGAGTTGTCGGGAATGACGAGTATAGAGACGCTTGATCTGTCGTATAATAATCTGTCGGGAAAGATTCCTCCTTCGTTGGTGAATTTAAACTTTTTATCGGAGTTTAGTGTCGCGTATAATCGCTTGAGCGGGATAGTCCCGAATGGGCGTCAGTTTGGTACTTTTAGCAACTCAAGCTTTGAAGGAAACACAGATTTATGTGGGGTTACTTGTGATGATAGTGATAGTCTCGTTACTCGATCTACAACGAGGAGATCGAAGAAAAGTAACGGCCCGATTGTCGGTATGGCTGTCGGGATTGGGTTCGGAACGCTTTTTATTCTAGCACTCATGTTCTTGATCGTGCTTCGTGCAACCCGTAAACAAGAAATCGGTCCCGAGAAAGAAGATGGTTACGCCAGCAGCAAAGAAGAACCCGAATCGAAATTGGTAATGTTTTTCCAAACAAAAGACGAGCTTTCGATTAATGATCTTTTGAAATCAACCAACAGCTTCGATCAAGCGAACATAATCGGTTGCGGTGGGTTCGGGCTTGTTTTCAAAGCGACACTTCCCTGTGGTCAAAAAGTAGCGATAAAACGGCTCACGGGTGATGCGGGCCAAGTGGACCGTGAGTTTCAAGCCGAAGTTGAAACCCTATCGAGAGCCCAACATCCGAATCTGGTCCTTCTTCAAGGCTACTGCCAACACAAAAACGACCGGTTTTTAATCTACTCGTTTATGGAAAACGGTAGTCTCGATTACTGGTTACACGAAAAGCCCGATGGCCCGTTAAAACTCAACTGGGCCACACGGTTACGAATCGGGCAGGGTGCGATTAAAGGTCTTGCGTATCTTCATGAATCCTGTGACCCGCATATTGTTCATCGCGATATAAAGTCGAGTAACATTCTTCTAGACGAGAACTTTGAAGCCCATTTAGCCGATTTCGGGCTTGCGAGATTATTACTACCTCATGATACTCATGTAACTACTGATTTAGTTGGGACATTAGGGTACATTCCTCCCGAATACGGGCAAGCATCGGTTGCATCGTATAAGGGTGATGTTTATAGTTTCGGGGTTGTTTTATTGGAGCTTTTAACGGGCAAGAGACCGATGGATATGTGTAAACCGAAGGGTAGTCGGGATTTGATCTCGTGGGTGATGCAAATGAAGCAGGAAAACCGGGCGGATGAGGTTTTCGACCCGTTGATTTTCGATAAAGATAATGGTAAGGAGATGTTGTGGGTTCTTGAGATTGCTTGTGTTTGCTTAAACGAGTCTCCAAAGTTACGACCATCGAGTAAAGAGTTGCTTGATTGGTTGCATCATGGTAACATTCATACTTAGGTTAGTTTGTTTGTTTGGTTTTATGTAATTTGTTTTTGTTTTTTTCTTTTCTTTCAGTGATGTATATATTAACGTTGCAATTGATAGTAATACATTCAAAGATTGTTTCATTTAAAGATTAACTAGCTTCTTAATATTGACTATATTTACCACCCGCCGCAACGCGGCGGGGGCGTAAAACCATGCCGAATAGCACTAATGCCACATTAGGGCTGGCATATCGTATATACCCGTACACGATAAGACACGACACGATAAGACACGATACACGAAATCCTATACACGAACACGACACGATATACACGAAAATTACCTGTTAATACCTGTTAACATGACTGTTCGACTGTTATACACGAAAATTACCTGTTAATACCTGTTAACACGAACAAAAACACGAATACGACATGCTATCTGAGAGTTACAAAGGGAGTTTAGGGTTTTATTTTTTTTGAATTGAATGAGGAATGAAAATAGAAAGGAATTAAGGAACCCACACGCACATGCCTGATGAGTTTTATTTAATTTAATTTCTTATCGTGTACTAACGGGTATTAACAGGTAAACATGTATTTAACCTGTTTATACACGAAAATTAACAGGTAATCTCGTGTCTACCTGTTTGGTACACGATACATGTTAAGGCCAACACGATACCTTTTAATTTCGTGTAGGTTCGTGTCGTGTATTCGTGTATTCGTGTAAAATTGCCAGCCCTATGCCACATCACAGTCAACGACAACTAATACTGAAGTTACATTAATGTGAATAAATTAGACTGTAACTGAAAACATAGAAAATATTTAGGACCCTGCGCATCGTAACGAACCTGTCAAACGGGAAAAAATGGGTGACGTAAAAACGTTGGACCGCACACGCACGTTTAGCCGTGTTAACTCGCAAAATTTGAAATGAAACGTAAAACGAAAAATCTGCGAAATATGAAAAGTGTGGGGGACCAAAGTTAAGTAAAAAAGTTGTGAGGTTAAATTGTAATAGATGAAAATTTTTTGGTTAAAAGTACAAGGTCAAATAGATTTGGGTTAAAAGTGTAATATCAAATTTTTTTTTTTTGAAAAACTCTCAAAGCATTGAGTACAATACCTAGGGGGTGTTTGGGGTTCCTTCTTAAAAGTCCTTTTGAAGCAAATTTTGACTTATTAACTTATTATAAGTTAAAAGCAATGCCAAACGCCATGTAGAGAAGAACTTTTTAGTGAAAAAGGAATCCCAAACACTTTTTAAAAGTCCTTTCAAGCCTCCTTTTGTCTTCAAAAAGGAGAAACCAATAAGTAACAATTTGTTACTTATTCTCCTCAGAAGGACTTATTATAAGTCAAAAGTGAAAAAGGAACCCCAAACACCCCCCTATTACTATATGCCCAAGTATGTTCCTAATTTATAGTTTGTTAATAATAATTTATAGTTTTTTAATATTATTAGGTGAATTTTGTGTTGTGTTACTCGGATACAAATAACAAAATAACGATAAAGTGTACCAAATAAATAACAAGTAAAAAAGATTTAAATATTATTTTATTCTCTTTGTGTAAGATTTATCAACCTTTATTCTAAGGTGGATTTGTATATAATTATTGACCGACTTTATTTCTAAGGTGGATTTGTATATAATTATTGACTGACTTTATTGCAAAACGCTTAATGAGGGTCAACGCATCGAATGTCAAAAGTCAATCGAATGTGTATCAACGCGTTATATCTCTTAGCGGCTAAGGTTAAGACTAGCTCACTCAAAAATATAATAAGCTAAAGGGTGTGGGGGGTATGGTTGGGTCATCAATCGCCATGTAGGACCATTAATGAATTGCTACACCATCCCCTTCCCTTATCCACCATGGTTGACATGGATTAAACTATGACAACCATGGGTCTCCTTTCCTTTTTCAATAGAGTTAACTTTCGTTTTGCTTCATGTGGTTTGGTCATTTTAACGGTTTTGTTCCAATAGTTTAAAAATACCCATTTTCCTCCCTGATCTTTCGAGTTTGTCGCCAGTTTGCTCCCTGGCTCTAACTCAGTTAAAACGTTCAATTAAAAGTAGGGGTATTTAGGTAGTTTACTCCCTGGCTCTAACTCAATTAAAACGTTTAGTTAAAAGTCGCGGTAGCCATGGTCGGCAGGTGGTGGTGACCGGTAGAAAGAGTGATGGAAAGATGAGATCATAAAAGAATTACTTATATACATGTAAATAAACAAGTTATAAGTTTATTTAGATGAAAATACTTACATGCCCTTGCTTTTATCTATAAAATTACCAAAATACCCTTCTAGTTAATGGATTTTTTGGATGAAGTTAGAGGCGGAGAGCAAAATGACGATAAGTTAGAAAAATCAGAGAGGAAAATGTCTATTTTTAAACTATTGGGGCAAAACTGTTAAATTGACCAAATCACAATGAGCAAAATGGAAGTTAACTCTTTTCAATATTTCACTTTCCTTTTCACAAAAATAAATGAAAATAAGAGAATAGAGGTTTGGGTCATGACCACACCTTTACCCTTAGGGTAGTGGTTTTGAATGATGGATTAAAAGTGAGTGACATGGCGCTAATGTGGAGGGTCATGGAGACCATGAGGGTCATGACCACACCCTATAAGAAACGTAAAGTTTACATACTGTGAGACGCGAGTCTTCAATTTTTGTATATAAGTAGTTTAAGGGGTAGGCTAAATGCACTCCCTTTTTTACTTTTTATACTCCCTTTCCTTCAAAAATCAATTTAAAACTTTACAAATTCCACCCCTTACAAAATTCTTATAATTGATCTTAATGTGTGTTATAATTGTAATTGATCCTACACGTTGCTCGCAGTGGCGGACCCATGAATTTTTCCATGGGGGTGCGGAACATTTTTAAAAATTTTAGGCCCCTAGGTATATAACTAAAAAAATTGGTTCGTATCGGGTCGGTTCGGGTCGTGTCGGGTCGGGTCATGTAAAACAAAAGAAATCGCGCCATAATGTCCCTACTCATGGTTCCTATCACAAACAAATTGATCCATAAGTTCATCGCTGCATGACATAATGTTTCAATTTTAATTTTCAACCCTAGAAATCGTGTGTAATCACCCTAAAAATCATCTAAACAACATAATCACCCTAAAAATCATCTAAACAACCATAAACAACGTCAAAACACATGAAATTTCAAACCTATTTAAGAATTTTGTTACCCTTTGGTGTCGGACGGCGGTGGTTCGCGGCTGCTGATGACGTGCTGTTGTGTTCGATGATCGCTGGCAGGAGACGACCCAAGATAGGGCGTGCGAGAGGAATTCTAAGGGACTATTGGGCTTATTTTAATTATTATAGTTTGAACTTAGGTTGAGTTTGGTTAATGGGCTAGTAATTAGTGGGCTAATTATGTTTAATGAAATAGTGGGTTAAGGTAATTGGGTATTTGAGTTAAGTTGGGTAGTATAAGTTTATATAATTTAGGTAGTTTTTTTTTTAATTAGAGTTTACTAAAAAAATTTAAAATATAAATCGATGACATTTTTTTACCTAAGGTGTGTGGACGAAAATTCCAAGGGGTGCGGATGAAAAAAATCCAAGAGGTGCGGACGGAATTTTCAACGGAAAATAGCATTAAGTTTTTTTTTCCCGGGGATGCGCCCGCCCACCTTGGGCTAGGGGTAAGTCCGCCCCTGGTTGCTCGTTGCCTGGTTGTTCTTTTTTTACTTGCTTTTGTATTATCTTCCAAAATCTAACATAACAGGTACTCAATTTCATATTTTTATCTGGTCTTAGTTTTACACTTTCAATTTTATATTATTACCATCAATACCCAAATCATATACATGTTACAATTTATTTGGATATTGTTAGTTTCTTGATTTTTTGCGTGATTTTCTTATTTATATTAATTACTAGGTTATAAATTATATCTTAATAATTGAAACAAATATCGAGCATTTTCATAACGAGGATGGTAGGAACGATTTTCTTGCTTAACAAATAATTTATTTATTTAATATATTTAAATATAAGAAGAATAATAACTATATTTATCATACTAATAAATTTATCAAAAAACAACCATCCTTTCAAGATGCAACTCAAGTTCATATATTTAAAATTTAAAGTTATATAACTTAATAATTATTGATAATTTATACTTATCTAATTAATTTAAATATTATTTTGTAGTTATAAGTTTATCTAATTGGCTAATTGCTATATGCCTAATCTAAACATTTCAACAATAATTTTAGAACTAATAAACTAAGACCACTATTATTTAAATAAAACTTGGGTTCACATCGTGAAAAAGTCGATGATACAGTTTGTCTTCTAATTGATGGTTCAAATGCTTTCATATTTATAAACTTGACAAACATCACAAGTTTTGATCATACAAATTTTGTTCGGATATCAGAAAATTGTCTTAAAATATCATTTTATAATTGTTAAATCTTCGTTATTAATTATTTGATATTTTATTTACTTAACCCGTGTAATACACGTGGTTATAACCTATTTTAAAAAATCATGTTTGTATCAAATCGTGAAAAGAAATATGTTTATCATATTACATAGTAATTTTACTAATAATAAGAAGTTGGAACTAATAGAAGTTCTTTTGATGTATTGTATTATAAAAATATAAAACTTTAGTCCTTTTGATATATGATATCGAGATAGTCTTATATTCATGACCAAACTTCCTATATATTTATATATTTATAGAATTTTATCTTTAATTTCTTAAATGTTTGAAACATATATTAAAATTAATAATTTAAATTAAATAATAATTATCTATAATTAAGTAATAATAAATGGTCTAGAATAATGACAAGTGTCATTTTATTGGTTTCTTTTATTATATAGTATAGATAGATTGTTAGTTTCTTGATTTTTTGCGTCATATTCAAGTGGGGCTTGTTATTTTTCTCATGGATTTTACTTCAATTAGGTTGCTGACATGCCGTTCAAAAGAAAAAAAATTAGGTTGTTGATATCTGGTTGCTCAGAATGGTCAATGACAACAATTCTAAAATCTAGGTTGAATTGTTGTTTGATATATTAAAAAAAAAAAAAAAAAACTATCGATTATAATGAGAAGATGAACATGGGACTATTCAGTTTATTGTAAGCTAAAGCAAATCTATAATTTGTTATTTGTTTTTTTTTCTCATAAACTATTAGTTTTGTATAAATGTTAAAAGTTTTTGATTTGAGATAATAAATAATAGCAGGGAGGATTTTAGGTGAAAACTTGAATTGTTTAAAAATTCAAAGTAGATGTATTTTTTAAAGATATAACAAAATAAAAGGTTTGATTGTATTTGTTTAGAAACTTTAAGGGGGGAGTACACTCAGTAAAAATAAGAGAAAATGAGGCGCATTTAGCAACACCCGTAGTTTAAACCCTCCTAAATATAATGGCCTTCAAAATCGTAGATTTGTGTATCTACAACCGTGTAAAAACAATCAAACTGATAGCATTCACATCCAGCCCCCTAAAATTATACATACATTCCACTAAAAAACAACTCCTATATCAATATATTTCCACTAAAAACAAATACTTTTTCTCTCTCCTTTTCAATTAAATAATATTATCATCACATTTTTCTCTTTCTTTCACTTACAACCACTTTCAATATATATTAAAAAAATTATACTGGGTGAACAGTGTCCCCCCAAATATACAGATGAACAGTGATATTTTCTCTCTCCTCCACTCACAACCACTTTTTATACCCTTTAGAATATAAAAACTCACCCTCACAAGTTTTGATGGATTGGATGAGAATGCTCTTAATATCTATTAGTCATTTGTCTTCAAATTTTGGGGTTACCATAATCGTCGTCCAACTTAACCAGTTAAATATTTTGTTAATGAATATTATGAAATGATCAGAATGTTGTTAACCTAAAAACTTCCCAATATCTCTAAACAGTTAAATTCAAAACAATATATATGAATAATAATAAAAAAACTTATTTCAACAATAGCTAGATTCACAAAGCACCAAGTAACTTAATATAAAAAAAAACCTAAAACCAAAATTTATCTTTATTAAATAAAGTTAAACATTCAAGAAGCAAATTTATACCAATCAAGTCGAGCCCAAACAAGCCCAACTCAATAACATTAGGTTTAACAAAATAAAATTCCTTTAGTAATTTGGAGTCGCTCGATATTTAACCGAAAATATAAGTTATCACTCGAATACTTGAAACATATATCCTCCTTTGTATAAGCTACACAAGAATACTGGTATCACATAACACAAGCCTTACCTACATAAATTGTTACGTATCTTATTTATTTTAGTTTTATTACTATTGTTAAGTCAAGGGATTAGGATGTTATTTTGGTTTAGTTTGGGGGGTGTCTTATGTAAGTTTCTTATTTATTTATTTGGGTCACGTATGGAATGGAAATCAAGCCATAATTTGAGTCAAATATCTCTCTATCTCTTAGTTTTCTTCTTCCCCAAGGTTTTAACCCTATCAAGGGTATCAGAGCCGTTCCGATCTCCGGTCGGAATTACTTTCGATTACCATGACTAACACTCGCAATCAAGAAATTGACAGTACTCTCAAGGAACATGGCAAGGCAATCTCAAATCTCCAAGAAACCCTAGCCACCATGTTGAAACAACAAGAACAGTCGATGAAACAACAAGAAGAGATCTTACGAGCACTCAAGGAGCATTCAAGCGGTGGCAGTTTTAGCGGCAGCGGAGGCGGCTTCAACGGCGGCGGAGGCGGCCCTAATAAGGGCCTGTTTAGCGATGATTCGCGGACGGGTACTCGGCCTATGCGGGTCAGGAAGGTTGAGTTTCCTCGGTTTTCAGGTGAAGATGTGGAGGATGGGCTGCAACCCGAAGATGTCAAAATAACACCTCCGGTTAACGCTTCAAAACTTCCGTTGCTTCCAGATCCAACAGGAGTCCCTGGGCCACCAGCTTATAAACCAGCAACTATTAACGCGAAGCGCTTGTCAGGTGAGGAACTAGAGTTAAAAAAGTCAAAAGGAGAATGCTTTTGGTGCACTGAAAAGTTCGTTCCAGGACACAAGTGCAAAAAGAAACAACTTTTTGTGATTAACGTGGAAGGCGATGAGGAAACTGAACAATACGACAATGGTTAAGGATTGAATTGAAGAGCTTACTTTTTGAGGGCAAAAAGTAGGTTAAGGGGGGAGTATTGTTACGTATCTTATTTATTTTAGTTTTATTACTATTGTTAAGTCAAGGGATTAGGATGTTATTTTGGTTTAGCTTGGGGGGTGTCTTATGTAAGTTTCTTATTTATTTATTTGGGTCACGTATGGAATGGAAATCAAGCCATAATTTGAGTCAAATATCTCTCTATCTCTTAGTTTTCTTCTTCCCAAGGTTTTAACCCTATCATAAATCCTCCTTTGTAATAACAACATTGAAGGTTTCTTAAGAGCCCTGGGGCGCGATTTGTGCATTTTTTTGAAGGATAGCGCCCCGAACACCACGACGGGCGGCGCTATGGGGGCTTTTTTGGTGGGTGGCGCCATGCATATAGCGGCGCTATGTGTGTTTGGTTTTCAAACTTTGACCAATAAAAAATAGTTAAAAGGGTTTTTATAATTAATTAATAAAATTGAAAATTAATAATTAGGTAATGATGGGTACGAGCTTTATGACTACGGGCTCTAGTGATATAACGCCTCATAAAGCCCTGTGTGACGTAGCACGACACGTGTTGCATAACACCCACAAATGGGCTTTATGACTACGGATGACCTAATTGTTTTAAAACCTAGGATGCTTGCTTTCACCTATACTATGATGTTTAGTGACTTTTTTTTCAAAAGCAAAACATGTATAGTGTCACTTGGTTTTTGATATATAATAAATTAATTAGGTCCTAATAATCTCACACTCTAAAATCTTAATTTCACACTCTGTATACGGGGCCGTATAACGTTATACGGCCCGTATAGAATAATTTAACATGGCAAATGTTTGGCCGTATAATGTTATATGGCTCGTATAATGTTATATGGCTCGTATACATAGAGAAAATATTAGGCCGTATAACATTCTATACGAGTCGTATAACATTATATGAAGTTTGGGTCGTATAACATTATATTATATGGGCCGTATAACATTCTATACGGGTCGTATAATGTTATACGGCCCGTATACATGGACAAAAAACCATTCCCTAACAATTTTTTTGTGCAACAATCAGTTATACTGCTCGTATAACTCTATACGAGGCGTATACATGTAGGGGCGTGAAAATAAGATTTTAGGGGTATGAGATCCGTAACTTTTATATATTCATATAACTTTTGTTTACAAGTTTATATAACCCACCAGCATGATTACTTCTTCTTTAACAAGCTCCATACCCATCACTCCAATTGAATAAACATCATGATTACTTCTTCTCTAACAAGCTGCTGATCGCAATGATGGTGGTGCTCCTTCTCAAATATGAATAAAATAAACGAAAAATTAGTGTTAATTATGTTTACCCGTTAGTTAATTTAAATACATCCAGTTAAATTGATTTATTGATCTAATAAACAATTTAATGGAGTTGGAAATATATTTTGTTTTTAGGTGTCACAGCAGCCCACAAAAATATGGACCTCTGTTATATGGCCCAACGAAAAGACTCAAAATCTATCGTTTTCAACTAATTTATAAGTTTAACTACGGGTGTAAACAAGAAGCCTGGAGGCTTGAGAGCTACTTGTGATCAGATTGGTTAAAAGCTCGAACGAGCTCGAGCCTGAAACATAGCTCGTTTAGTTATCGAGCCCGAGCTTGAGCCTGAAATACAAAGGTCGTCTAGGCTCGCGAGCTTAAACGAACTCAAACAGAAACATTAGTTTATTTTATATATAATATAATAATGATATGATAACATTGGCGAGCCAAGCTTTGGCTCATTTAAGCGATATTGAAATGAGCTCGAGCCATGCTTTTAGCTCGTTTGGGGTTCTCAAAATAGCTCGAGCTTTGAATTTTATTTGCGAGCTAAGCTCGAGCTCAAATAAGTAGGCTCGAACCGAGCCGAGCTTCATAAAAACATGATGAGCCGAGCTCGAGCCTAGTCGGGCTCGGCTCGGCTCATTTACACCACTAAGTTGAAGGGAATCAATTAACGGCTCCATTTGATAAATACCCTAATTTTTATAAAAGAAATGTTATATTTACAAATGATTTTCATACTCTGGTTGTAAACTTGATGTGAAAAAAGGTCACATAGAAACTTATATATTTCTTACTGATAAAATTACATATATACACAGAAGCTTACAATACAAAACTAAAATAATTATAAACTAGAACATATATACTTTAACTATAATGTAACTGCCTTTCTATGTTAAATAAACTTGCAGCACACATTAGAGTTTTATCTTTAAATTATGAAATGTGATTGACCAACATATGATAAATTTACACAATACAATCATAACCATCAACAATGTTTCTACAGGCATTTTTGTACATGACAAGAATCTTCAGAACAATCTATAATCCAAAGAAGATAATCCACCAAATCAACATCAACACAAACATCATAATCTTACCATAACATAACAAAATAAAAAAAAAATGTTTATGCATATTTAACATCAACACGCGCAAACACAAACCAGCATCGATCATGAGTGGAACTCAACATCATCTTCAGATTCATGAACCGCTTGAAGTGGACCGCTTCCAAATATCGAACCATTGTCCTCTGAGATAGTATCCAGTAGACCATTTCCAAACAGACATACTTGTGGCTCAATCTTGTTCAACCGTTGATACTCGTCATCGGATAAACTCCAGTCGAATATGTCTATGTTTTTTCTTATTCTCTCAGGCTTCACACTGCATGGAAGGACGCTTGTCCCTCTTTGAAGACCCCATCGCAAAATAACCTACCGGCCAAGGGTAAATTCGTAATTACATGATGCCATAGTTGTTAATGGCGAATCACGACAAATAGCGATAAGGTACCTATATGCTACATAGCGAATAACGATAAATAGCAGGCACTATTTTATAAATAGCGATACACCAGAAAACAAATTTTACCCGTATATTATATCAAGATACTATGATATATACGCAATTTTAGATGTATATTTAACAAAAATCTAAAATCCAACTATTTATAGCTATATTTAATCGCTCTTTATATTTTAAGAAAATATAAACTGAAATCCTGCTATTTACGGGTTCATACCCTTTAGCGACCTTCGACCTATACGCTACGCTATTCAGATAGCGACCGCTATTGACAATTATGCATGATGCAAGATTATATTCCATTTTTCGATTGTTCGAAAGAAAGTGCAGTGCTTCCATTTTGATACCTTTTAAACGTAAAATTCACTCTTTTGCACATGGTTTCTTTGTAAACAAAGTTTAATTTTAGCAGTATACGTTGCATGTATTTTTTATAAATAATATTTAGCTGTGTGCAATAAGATGCATGCATAGTTATCTAGTTGGCCATGAAAAAATATAACATCTTCCATCTAAATATGTTATTGGAAGTAGTTATGCTAAACAATACCAATAACAACATATTATTATTATTATTATTAAACAGGTTGTTAGAAGATAAGGGTTGAAGGTGGCTACATTTTAATGAAGACGGCTGACAAAATATTAGTTAGAGGTGGCAATTTTGACCAAATTTGTGTTATATATATTTTCTAACTGGTCAAACATTTATAAATAACTTGTAAAAATTTGTTTAAAAAGTAGTTAAAAATGAAAAGAGGTCAGTGTAAAAGTTGCCCAAAGGTATTCAAAATGCATATAAACTCCTAGATTGTTTTATATAAAATTTCATATTATTATTGTGAGAATATTGTTTCTCTAATAGTATTAAACACATTATTTATTTATAAAATTCAAAAAGAAATTAGGGTTTATGGTAAGACGCTAACAAATTAGCATATCATACTGTTAAGGAATTCGATATGTTTTCTTAGTAGTTCCTAAATTACTATAACAAATGTGTAGCCAAAGTCAGAATAAAAAAATACCTGTTCGGGAGTCTTTTTATGTCGGTCTGCTATCTCTGCAACGACAGAAAGCTTCAGCATTGGCCCGTGAACCGATCTGGAACGTCTAAAAGATATACGAGGCGTTCCAGGTTCATCTTCTTCACTTGATCCACTTTCAGACGGTTTAGGAGCTGAAGTCGGTACTCCAAGCGGTGTGTGTGCAGACACATGTATAAACTTTGACTGACAGAATTTTACAAGCTCATCTTGCCTCCAAAATGGATGTAATTCCACCTGAAAAATCACAAAGCAGTCAGAATATGTTCCAAAAATCTAAAAAAGAGAAAAAAACTTAAAAATTAAAATTTCACATTATTGCAATTCGAAGTTGCAATAAATGAAGAATACAAATCCACACAAACCCTACGTCTCACATAAGTTTGATTTTTTACGATATTTGAAAATTAAGCTATATAGCAACATGACTTTCCTATATGTATACCAGCATAATATAAATACATACATACACGCATACTTTCATCTGTTGTATACTAAAATTCCTAGGGCTACAAACGAACCGAACGTTCA